>JAMPIV010011173.1:0-329391 GCA_024509875.1 Oreohelix idahoensis
TTTTTTTGTGTTGGTGGTTGGTGGGGGTTGGGGGTGTGGGGTGGTGGGGGTTGGGTTCATATTATATTAGGGGATTTCATTTTTTAAAACATCTGATTGTTTTTGTGGGGAATTATATAGTGTAAAACTTGGTGTAATAGTTATTTACATATATTATATTTAGAAAGTATAATAATTGTAAATCAAATTCATAACTTACAATTACATTAAATTTCTTGTTTTTGTCATAATCATCTCACCTTCAGCACAAAGAGTCAATAGTGGAAGTTATAGATAGAAATAAATACTTTAAAGTGGACGCAGTTTGAAACAGACTTAGTCTATTTGTTAATCTATAGTAGTATTTTTTATCCTGTTCGTTCCATTTGTTTATGATCTTACACATTTACTTTACACTCCGTTCTGCCTTTTGTCGTCTCCTCTCTAACACTCTATTTGTTTCGAACGTACTCGACATCCTAACGATTTTTGTGATACCATAGTCCACATCAACACCACTGCACTATCACCATTTCTCTCAACGAATAACCATTGTCTGTAATAGTCAGTACTATACTGATCTAGACGCACAAATAAAACCTCTCGCCACACCTTGTGGATTAAACATGTTTCAGCTAAATATCTTCCATAACACGGGAGAATCGCTAAAGAAGAACAGGACCCTCAACACCTTAGTCCTTCCAGTCCAGTTCCATATTAACCGCACCCACTCACTAGGGCGTCCAGAACGTGAAGCGAGGTCCAAACTTGTTCCTCTCATTACCCAACCAGGTGGACAGGAACAACTGCTATCCGAATATATGTCTTGATTCATTCTCTTACTCCACGAAGTGTGGTAAGAGACCAAACCGGGAGTAATAGACTCATACAACCACTCCTACCCATCGTCCGGCACGACGCGCACACATAGAGTTATGTGTCCTTTATGCGACCCATCAGACGTGCACACAACTAGCCAACCATACACCTGCTGAGACCAATACAACAAAAATAAGTTAGTGTAGATCTATGCAGCTGAGTAGCAAGCTCCTTCGTCATCACGCAAAACTATGTGCTTCATAGAATCCAATTGTACAGCAGCAGTATGTACTTAGGGCAAAGCTCTTTGGCCAGGAGGCAAGTTTTCAATGGGAGGATCCATAAGGGAGAAAAAGAAGAAGGGGTTATTCTTGCGAGAGCAGACTTACTCAACCCATCCCTCAACACTATTGAAGTAAGGGACAAACAGCCGGACTACCTGGTGCTCACCCGTATATACAGGCCTAACTCACAACCACCGTTTTAACAGAGGAAAAATAGGAAATATTTGGAGTTGAAGAATGGAGGCACGATCATGAAAGTAGTGTCCGACATAAGAGAAAAGTCGGCTCGAACCTTAGTTGGCCGTTGGCCGAACTTTCACAAAGGGGCTTATTCGTGGAACGACTTTCACACCGATCGCCTTCTTCTGTCTTTATTTTTTCCCTCTACAAATTTCTCTATCCTGTTACAATAAACCAAAAGTCTCCTCTAGATTTCACAGATTTTACTAGCTCAGTCTCACACTTGTCCCAGACAATTAATTATTCACTTCCGCCAAAGCTGCGCAAGATCTATTCCTACTTGAAAAGGTGAAAATCAGATCCTACGTACTAGACCTAGGATGTCCCGAACAAAGCGCACCCTCGTAAATCAACGAAAGGGGCAAGCGAATAACCCTGCCTGGCACTGATAACATGGTACGACAGAGTATACGATGGCGCATGATTATCCGAAAGGAGTAAACTTAATGTACCGCCTTGGACCCAGAATAACTTGTCAACAATGCCACCAAGGCGCACCCCAGACACAGTCCCATCCCAAGCCCGGAGTCTCATCCCTGGAATAGGAGTAATTAACAGTCATTCTTCTTGTAACCATTCATTCGACAGACAGACTCTGGCCCAATGGGCATTTCATTTATGCAAATCTATTCTTAGTGTAAATTCATTGTGCGAAGAAATAATCTAAACTTAATTAATACTGCTGATTTAATATACATGAATCATTCATGATGATTACTCACCAATTGCTAGTTGAACGTGAACTTTTAGTTTATAAGTTAGATAAATGCTATTCCATTTACTACAGTCGACAATAAGTGGTTTATTTTGCATCTTAACAGAATCCATACAAACTAATGTATGTAGTTGCTGATGTCTTAAGACCTAAAGGAACCACTGATCTTTATATATCACAGCCTGCAAAAGAAAAGACAGGGTTATATTATTTGAGTTGTTACTTTGAATTTGCATAAGTATGACCCAAGCAGATCAAACATAATGTGTATTATGGTCCTTCTATTCATTCTATATCATATAAAAAGCATCATTAGCGTTTGTTCCCTGTCAAACTACACCAACATGGAAACATTGTCTTCAATCAACGTTCTCATCACTTTGTCACATAAGGACATTAATGTGTTTTTTCATCATAAGGAAATGTTTCTTCTATATATGTATGTAATGCAATCTTATGCACATACCATTTTATATGATTGGAAGAGAACTATGTTAATTATCAATGAAAAAATAAAAAAAAAATAAACTACAGGAACCCAGGACTCTTTAAGAATATTTATACAATATATTTAGCTATTTGTGATCTTCAATTTACCACTTGACTGACACTAAAATGTAAGTCAGCATTCTCAAGAGACCTTTAGACCAGACTCCCCTCCAAAGTGATTTATCTGCTAGAGTAACAAGAATGAGTAAATCAATTGGTTCTTCTCCAACTTGGTCATGCAATGACACCCCCCAACCAACTATCTTAAAGCAGCATAGGAATACTAATTAACCCTGGTTCTCAAACCATTGTTACAAGCGTGACCCCCAGAATATAAAATATACTGCTTTCTATAAGGCGCACTAGGTTGAAACCGATTGTTCATTTCAAACCATTTGATGACCCCACCCTAACCTCACCAGGTTGTGCGGACACTCAATGCCCTCATGAGGGGAAAACCACTGCTGTACTTAAGCATAACAGCCGAATCATACTGAGACTCAATATATATGCTATAATGTCAGTTAAGAAGAAGTATTTGGTAGAAAATAGAATCACACATTGTTCCTCAAATGATCTGTTAGCAATGTGTTAATTTAAATTTCTGATGACGCTTACCGGCCAACAGACTTGAGGAGATGATTGCTCTTGAAAACCACTAACGGTAACTCAAATCAATTGTATATCACCAGAATCCACCCAGTTGCGGTTACCAAGAACTAACCCATAGTTCGGTACTAACAGTACTAAACCAGTTGCGGTTACCAGATAACCAAAACGCAGTCCAGGGTAAAAGTCCAAGGTACCAAAGATTACCCTTGACCACTAACCATATCCCCTATCAAATAGGTATCGATACCCAACCATATCCCCTATCACACAGTAACCATAACCACACATCCCATAAATAGAAAGAGCGGCATTCAGCAGAGGGTGACTTACACCCCATCCTTTATCTAGGGTGAGTAGTGTCGCACTTATCCAGGATAGCAAACTCCTGGACAAACCTCTGAGAACCCATTAACTGTTATGAGACCAACCTGCTGGGGAAGACCAGAACCAAGAGAGTCCGAACCAAAAAGCAATCTCTCCGCGCAGGAAACTACAGGAGAACCTTGGATATGATAATTAACACCTACCAGCCGCAGTATCTCACCCAAAGAAAAACGATTCTCATGAGGAACCAAGAGATAACCAAACTAGTTTGTTTTTTTTATATACAGTAGACAGCTAAACTTTCTTTTTTCATATTTAGTATGTATATAAAGAAATGGGTAATACTAATACCCTAAATATTTAACTTATACATAACAGAGTCTGTTGTTAATTTATACTATGTGTTAACTTAATTTGGGTGTGTATTTTTTTTAAATATACTCCTACAACCCAGGGGGCTCAGCCATAAATCAATTAACTTCTAATTGTCGGGATATTGTAATTGTACTGGACAACACAAAATCTCATTCTCAACCTTGTGTGCTCTACACAGTCCTTATGTAGGATTCCTTGAGGAAGAATAAATCGTCAGAAAATATCCTGATTAGTACCAGAATACCTCTTTTTCAGTACAAATTTCTAGCTACACTATTTCCAGAGGAGCAGTCATTCTTCAAAACCCCTCGGAAGCTATCAATAAGACATTATTATCTTTAATTCTTCATTCCATTCAACTGTCCTATCACCTTCAAAACCCTCGCGACAGATCAGCAACATTGAGTGTAACCTTAACCAAGCGTCCTCACCACCGTAGGGTTGTTTTAGCAACCAAGGAAATAATTGATTCTATTCTATTCCTACACTTCGTGCGATCACCACGCATGAAAACCTTACTCTGTCCAACCAACTGAAGGCATAGATAACTTATTTGTATTCAGGACAAATTAAATCACCCGAACTCTAGCGACTCCCGTTAAAATTTGCAGTCAGGCAACTACGGCGAGTCTGGGGCTGGATTTTGGCAAAACTTAAATTTTTCACACTAAATAGTCTTATTAACTTTATTAGTATATTTCCTTGGAATGCCTGCGACAACTACTGGGGTAAGCAAAAGTCTGAAAGTGGCCACTGAAATGGGTGTTGAATTGCGATTAGAACGTAGAAAGAACTTATGTCTTTTGTTAACATCCATATACCTGCACTTATGTGGTTTTTCTTCTTTCTTTTTTTTTTTATCTCACTAAATCTGAGTTAGTCACGGGATAGATTATATTAGGAAAAACCTATTCTTTTTTCCATACTGGAACTAAATTTCATAACTTATTGTTAACTTTAGATCTTTTGGGTTTAATTAAACCTCTGTTGGGATTCGTCCTTTTCTTTTCCTTTACCATAGAGGGGAGAACCTATTATGATTAATTTTTTTCTTCTTTTGCAATTCTGTCTGTAAAACCAAGATCTAGTAATGTAAATGCCTTATTGTTGTGATCCTTCTATTGATAATAAACATTTATTAAACCTTTAGTTAATCGTGTCCGGTCAACCCCCTATCCATTATAATGTTTATTCATAGTTTTGTTTTCACGTTCGTGCGTATTTGTCACAGAATTGTGTGGCATTTGAGTGTAGTGTAACTTGTATTTCGTACAAGGAGGAGACAGATGGCGTCTGATTTAAATATCGTCGTCCAGATAGGCTGGATTTGATAAATTATCTCTATCCCAGAGACTGTCCTTTCTCTCACACACAATCACCTCGTGATAAAACTATTTCTTACCCCTTACATTCACATTGTCCATCACTATCACCTCTGCTCAGACAGGACTATACAAACATAAAAAATTATACCGGTACCTATCTGATAAAATCTACGACAATGCTCCCTACGTTGCCACCTCAGATTAGGCGAAAGGAGAAATCTCTCACAACAAACAGAAGAGAAAAAACCACGCCGAAAGAAACACTATGCCAAAAAAGGCAGCTGAGGGATATCAGGTTGCGCGCAACCCATAGTCCAATTATGACTGAAGGGGGCCGACTAATTCTCTGTTGGTGTAGCTCGTAAAATATCCAACTGTAAAGTGTAATTTTGTATATTCCTTCAACTTTGGTAATTCTATAATTTTCTATACACAACAATGTCTGGACTTTTTATTTCCATGGTCATATTTATGTTAGCAACATTGACCAAAATAAGATTAATGATTATGACTTGGACTGCGGCGAGTCCATAATTGTAATTCGTCCCATTAATCAAGGAGGTATATAATTGTGAGCGGGATATGCCAATCCTCTTTGTTTGTAATTTTTCCCTTGAAGAGGTCTTATTAATTAATAATAAACTGGTTTTGCTTGTAAAGAGATAAGCTCTGAGAAATATGCGCCCCAAAAAACAAAAATAAAATTTATGGAATTAGCCACGCGCTAACTTTCCTCAAAGCACAGTGCATTGCAAGCCGTTACCGTATTTCTCTCCCGAAAAGTGAGTGCGGATTGTTTCAGAACGCAAAGACTTTTCGTATATAGCTATTTTATTATAATATCATATGAGTTACACAAACGGTATAAAACCGTCACAGGCATTTCAGAATAGCTCTCAACGTCCGATGAAATGCTTCTGGATTCTTAGAGATCTTGAAATAGTCTCTTACAGAAAAAAAGGCCTTAAGGTTTAAGGTGTTAACCAAAATGAGGAGTGCTAGGACCAGTATCTGGCGCCCCAAAATCAGATTGCTTTTTAGCCTCCGGGCAGCTCGCCAAGAAAAAGAAAACGATGATGAAACCTATCCTACTGACCTGCGTAACTAGACACTTTTTTATGATCAAAGCTAGTGGAATAAATCATTTCGAATCAAATCCGACGTAAGATCAAGGGAAAATCCGCCGTTGTACTTCTGTATTTTTTTCCAAATGACAGTTTATGAAAGATGATGCAACTATTAATTGCAGTAAAATAAGATTCACACTAATTTATAGTAGTCAAAATTAGAATAATGATCATATTTTACTATTTAAAAAGGACAGCACCAACAAAAAAAAAAAACTTCTTTCAATCAAAATAACAAAATGCAGATTTAACAATCAGCCGTGCGATCATTCTGCAAGAACCAGTGTATAACCGTGAATAAATGCAACTTCCCACTCCCTCAAACTCCGGCTCGGATTGTAATTTCACTTTTGGCTCCGAGCTCACCATAACAATATGGGTAATTCCACACAACTTTAGTTAATTCACTTTTACTATCCGAAAATCAATGGGCGACTTTTACTCTATGCCTCCGTTATCATAGGTATAATTCTCCTTTTGCTCTGTGCTCTCATAGGAATTCACTTTTTGCTCGTGCTAGTTAACATAGGGTAATTCAACTTTTACATAGGTAATTCACTTTTACTCTATGCTCGGGTGTTATCATAACACGGTAATCTCACAAATAATCAATATCCTACATCCTATAAAGTAGAATCTATATACTTAATTCACGTGTGCGGTAATAATACATCACTGTCTGACTCCCTCGTTTTCATTACGTAAACACCCCCCCTAATTCAGTCGAGTTTAAAAAAAAGTAATTTACTAGACAGTCAAAATGAGTGTTGAGAATTATGATCAAATGTTGTTTGCGACTCTGACATTTCTGCTGCGTCAGGTGCTGCTTAGGCACAGTAGTCCTACTGCGCATTACAAACATATTCTACAGCCGAAATCACAACAGAACAAGAAAGGGCGGGTGCCAACAACGACACAAACAGATAATTGAGCAAATAACCAATACGCATGTGGTAAGACACAAGATATTAGTATCTCATGATAGACCGACAGACAGACAGACCATACACTCACGAGTTAGATAGAGTAGATAGCTAAGATAGATAAGAATAGATAGATAAAGTAGGATTAGATAGTATAGATAGAATAGAATAGATCTAGATCATATAGATCGAGTTAGATAAGCGAAAGTATAAGATATGAAATAAGAAAGAAGATTATAGATATAAAGTAAGATATAAAAGATAGATAGAACTAGATATACAGTTCATCTTACCTGATACGAAAGTCAAACCCGGCACATACAAACAAATCCGCCATAAGCGGTCCAATTCTGTCAAAATATCAAATTCTGTACCACATGAAGTGAAACGGAGCTTCTAGCAAAGCGCGGACGACAGTCTTTTACCACAAATTCGATCCATCTACAGCCATGTAACCAAATGTACCAAAATCGAGCGAATTACCAGTCCAATAACAAACACACTAGACTAGGAGAGCGGCGACACCGTCCTCGATAATTAGACGCACAAAACATTAACACGCAACCTAGGACCCCGATGCGACAAGTTCCTACCATACCGCGATATCAAGTAGAAAGATGAGAAGTATTACATCAAATAACGAATGATAAAATACGCACGACTTCTAATACACTGTACACCTCCTCAAACACCACTTAAACGTGCTGATTCTTACAACAATCTAGCAAACCATCCTGACTTACCACTGGAGTCGCTTTCCGTCCTGAAAGCACAAGTATCTATTTGGACTCGTTTTGAACATACTGAGTCTTCTGGTTTCTTGATCCATGATTTACCAAACTGAGATCCAACAATGACGAGTGTTGTGACAAATGTGCGAATTTATTGGAATCAGTGACGTGATTGCTGACGTCCATGAAAATAAGACGATGAGCCCCTTATAAGTCTGCCTGGCATGACATCCCTCTTGAGAAGACCAACTTTGAATTAAATCCTATTGGAGGTCATATTGAATCAAACCATTCATACACCGAGCAAAGAAAAAGCAGGAAAGTGAAAAATGACAAAAAACCTGAAAATAGCTATTTAGTTGTCTTTTTATCTTATTGATGAAGAGAGAAGACAACAACAGCAATCAAAAACTTTTCAAAAATTGATTATTATCATTGTTTGAGTCGTTTCCTTACAAAAGCATAAGCATTCTACTGCAGCTGAGTCCCTATGCCATCAAGGCCTGCATAGCAGAGGCAAACGCATATTCGTGTATCCCTGTAATGTCCCATGGATTCCCAAGGAAAAGGACGCACCAGACAGTGCGCATAGCGTTCGCAAAATAAACAATTGCCACACCAGACAATGTTTAACATTGAGATACATCGATTCTGGACTACATGCTTTGCAGGGCCGACTCTTGACCTAATGTGCTCGACGCTAGATGTACAACCCTCTATCATCCTGACAGAACGCGATTTAGTGCTACCAAGAACAGACCTAGCCCAACATAAAAACGACGCATCAACATGAAAACCTTTTTACGTGGCACTTAAGTTAGAAGACGCGATGGTCACGCTGCAGTAATGATCGTCATGCTACCATAGAGGGAACAATACAAAAGGACAAATGAAGTTCACATAGTAGATGCCTGCCCGTTAGTGAAATTGAATGTTAGAAACCTCACATATTACTAGTCCTAGATCGAGAGTTTCTCTTTCCTCGCTTACCTTTTCCTTCCTAACCTTAAGAGCAAAGCCAGTGAGTACGCACCATATACATCTGGGTACACTGTAGCGAGTAACGATACCCGTGGATCGAACCCGGTAACCTATGACCACCGAGTCGGCAAGAGCTTTAAAGCCACGAGAAATGCCAGTTGTACGCTTAAGGCAGAGATAACATAAAGGGTACTCTGGCTGATGGTAATCAACTCATGAAACACGACAAAGCTCTATATAAGTCAAAAACTTCAATAACAGAAAACAAATAAATAGAATTATGTTCATGGGGTTGTAGATTAGTATTATTCCATTTTTATTCCAGCATTACTTTTATTGCCTATAATATCTTGATGTAACCACCCTTTGCAGGAGAGGAAGCCTGTACCAAAGTGCAATTAGTGGTAGTTCTTGCTGTAATACGTTTTAATTCCTCTGAAAACTATCAGTATGTTTTTACATGGTTGTAGACGAAAAGCCATCCAGATTTTTCCTTTTCTGCACTCCACTCCGAGGTCCGAATTCATACCGAATCATTTCTTTTTTCCACCACTATCGTACCGGTAATTATCTTAACTTTTATTGCCGACCATCTAAATCCATACACCATATCTTATCCTCGGAAGATCACACCTCACTCAACCCATAATTTTTAAAAATTGGAACGACAAAGTTACCTCCTTAACCAAGCACTTGTGGCAACACAACACTAAGTTCAGAGGAAACCCAGTCATAGATCTAAATATCAAACATTTGGCTTCATCGGTCGTGTCGCCAGCTTATTGTATTTCTCAACTTTTTTACTGTAGTTCTCACGCGGCTAACACGTTCCCCAATTTTCTACAAGAATTTTGAGCACCCCTATCTGAAACTGCGCCTAATCAAAAAGATTACAGTCGATATATAAGGGGTAGGGGGGAAATAGCATGTAGTTAAATACAATAACTAGTGAATACTTTTTAAAGAATAAAGAAAACTCTGAGTTTAATTTACTCTTAATTGTTATAAAAGTAATCTTTGAAGTATATTATTATTTTTTCAAAGCATGTTAATAGCTCCAATTATTATTGAATGAGAATTCAAACTGTAAGATCATTATAATTATATAATCCACTAAAAATAATTCTTCATTGTGGTTAAATTTACCAAAATTTTCTTAGCCGCACACTTTGATAGGCTTGAGAAACACTGGGTCTATACAGATTGCTAATAGTTTTGATAGATACGAGCCAAGATATTTCCTTCCCGTCAACGGTTGGAGAGGTTTTGTTGTATATAAACTCAAGACGAAAGTCTGGGGAAAAATATAATATCAGCAATGAGCGTATGAAAGATACAACAACATGACAAGAACTGGCATGAAGAATCATATCTTGTCAGAGTAGATTGGGAGTAAAGACGGGATCTGAATTAAAGATACCCATGAGAGCCGACAATAAACATGCAGAAAATGCAACTACATCCAATATTAAGCTTAAATTTTACCAAATCTTGACACCAATTTACTGACAACATCACGTAATTAATGTCCGGTAAGAGCAAAGAATGAGCTGTTCACATAGACACACGATTTGTGTCGGAAGCACTCATAAACAACACGCTGACCCGAACGAGGACGAAATATGAAACAACATACACACATGTGTATAATACCACCCCAGAGAGAGCGGATTACAAACCACTACCTCTACGACAATTCGCGAACATAACTGGTCCCTCACTCAATATTTCAGGGTAAAGGGTACGAGCCCATGAAAGCGCCAACAACACTCCAAACACACTCTCTCTAAACACGAATAAAAAACACTCCGCGACACACTGACCTACCGACCTGTCTAACCTTACGAATTAGGCTGCCGTTAAAATTAGAAAAAGAACTAAACTATAATTTTGGATATTGTGGTTTCATCAAGAGAATCACACAAGGTTACAGAATTATTGAGGCGTTGATGCAAATATTTTTCCACTTTAAAACTAAAACACTTTGAAGTTCCCAACGTTCGCAGTTTATTTTCAATCGCTGTGACAAGGAATACCAGACCTGGAGGCGACAGAGATAAAAGAATTTTTATTGAGTAGTGATTAGGGGTACAGAGTCAGAGATATAACACGATATATTGTAGGGAAAATCTTATTCTTACATCAGAGAACAGGATATTTTAACAAGATTATATTTTCTCTCACCAGTACTTCCTGCTATCCTGGTTGACCCTAGCGACAGAAGTCGATCTCCTAATACACCATCTATAACAGAACTTGATTCAAAAAGCGAACACTCAAAGAGCTAACATCTATTCTGAGTCGGTGAGTTTGGTCTTGAGCAAAGCAAGGCACGCGAGTCTCAATACCATGAAATACGCCACTCGACTCGCCCCAACTGAAAAAGACAGTCAAAACTTCACTGGGAAAACCCCACATTGACTGGAAACCAGAACTCACATGAGCCACACCTTACACTTGTTGCCATCGAAGTACGACATGAAATCTCTTACCAGTGGCAATTATTCTATTACCATTGACTGAGCTTTGAGTATAAACTAACTCCCCAAATCTTCCCAGAAGAACAACAATACATGAATTTTCACCTTTAAAAATCAATTTTATTCATTTAACCCTGTTGAATTTTTCAATAAATAAGATCAATATCAATATAAAACCATAGTTGAAGTCGTGCTTATTGCCTGAAAGAATTTAACGTCTGCAATCCGTATACATATATATAATATAGTATGATATATATAAATCGAATATATATAAATAATATATATAGTATAATATATAACTATTACAATATATATAATTAGATTATAAAAAATATATAATATATAAGTATTATAAATATACAACCCTCTATATACCGCGCTATTAAACTAAATATTTTGCTGAATCCACCTTCAACTGGGGGCATCAATTAATATGAAGTCCAAAAAGCAAACATTTTCACTCAGAAATGCGGGCGAAGAATACAAAGGTTTTATATAGACGAACCATAGGAATAATCTCAGTTTGGTTTAAACTATGCCAGTTGTAAATATCCCCTGTTAGAGACTCCCTAAGAAGAAGCACCCATCCTTCTAATTTATATGTCTGCCAAGAGTAATAATAGAGCAACGTCGTTTGCTAACCTTTGTGAAACCAAACTTTTACTCGAATTATTGGCCATTATCCGACTAACTAACTGCAAACAGCATGGAGAGACCACCCGAGACAATTGAGGATTTTGCCAGATCCAAGCGCTGCCTCCTCACCTTAACCGACCTTTTATAACATTGGCCCCGGTGGAGATTGTGTGCGACGTATAATGGAAATATAGCCTACAGTAATCCGACATCCTTTCGTTACCTCAGGCGTATTCTACGAAGATAATTCCGGCAAGCAAGGCCCCTGCGGATTTACTCATTATTTAATCCTCTCTTCTTTTCTTTGAGGACTAAACCAAAAGGGTCTGGTTTAACCGAACCTATTTTATCGCGAACCTGCAGCCGAATAGTATTGTTTACAAAAAGTTTTATGTTCTTACGCGAGCTGATCATCGGGCAATCGGACGGTCTGTCCGAATGCCCGCTGACAGCATGCGTAAGAAAGTCAGCACGTTTGGAAAAAACACTTAACCCTTTTTGAACTATCAATACGGGAGAAATCTCTGACCGTCGGATTAGCATTTTCATCTCGAGACGCGAGCGATTTGAAATAAACCCATTTATCGTACGAGGCCTTTTGATGTTGGTCAAACCACGGCTCAACGAGAGAAACGTGGCCCGGGCTCAGTACCTTTTCATCTGGGCCACAGTATATCTTAATTCTAAATAGTTCGCGACGTTTTATGGAAAAATTAACAACCACTAGGATCAGAGAGCCACTGAATATAATATAGCCAGTGGTTCCGTTAAACTCACAAACCTCAACTAATCATGTTTGTCGCTCATAATTTTGGATTAATCTAAGCTACGTTAATTGCAAAGAACCAATGTGGAGTGAGTTAATAGCATCTCGTGGGGATTTGGTGTTCATTTCTGATTTGTAGGTAATAGGAAATTAGCATTTACGTGATTTTAATGGTTTTAAGCGTTCACCAATAATAAATTCAACGTGATATTCTAGCGATTAAAACTAGTAGAATAAATAACGGCGTAGGCTATTTTTTATTTTGCCAGAGGTCGCAGTTAGAAATGTAAAATTTCCATCACCGCTTCTCACACCAGAAAGATACGGACGTTTTAAGTTGACTGATTAAGTTTCAAGCTGGACTAAAAGACCGAATAGGATTTACAGTTAATATTTCATTTTTGTGTTTTATAGTAAATTGACTATTGTTTATAAATCTTATGACTAAACTACCAGGCCCGACAATAAAATTAGACTATTAACGAAAACGACAGAACGATTATTTGTAAGTTTCCCGTCGGCTAGGGGTAATTAAACAATAGTTTTGACAGTATGTATGAGCTGATCGATTTAAACAGGCGCGCGCCAGAGGAGCGTGAAAAGGTTGCAGACTTTATGTCCGAACCTGAAAGTGCAAGCGGCTGGCGAAAAGCTGAACGTATAGTTATATTGGTAAATAAAGTCACCGTTGTGCCCTTAAACTTTAAGCCGGACTGCTGCCCGGAAGTTTGGGAAAAGAGATCGTCATGTCCACCGTCCGAGTAACATAGAATAGATGCCGATTTTCTTTTACAAATAGTCATGTTTTATTTCTCGCAGAACTGACATGAGCGGCCAGCGGATTTTTTTCTTTAAATATTGTCTCCATTTACGGATTGGGAGGATTTAATGTTTGTTTCTTCTTCGTGGCATACGAGTCCCCAAGTTTCATTTTTGTAACCAGGACTGGCTAAAAGACAAATAAAACAATAACCTATTATGTTTAACAGGACTATCATTCCCAATACTTTTTCCAAATATTTATCGAGCCCACTGAGTGGATATGAAATAATAATCAGATATCTAGACTTTTTGACAGTCCGTAGCACCGATTTAACCAGAAAGTTTTTGCGCTGTTTCCAAAATCGTGCCACTCACACACAAGCCACCACACGCGGAGAATTTACCAATTCAATTCAGTTACCCAATCATCTGTAAACATTTAACAGGTTAGAACCCATACATTGGTTCCAAATACTAGAAAGTATTTTTGTATCCCATTCTTTACGGTGAACAACAAAGATCTCTCTGATTATTTCTTATTTCTACATTAACTGTTCGTATGGTGATTATATTATTAGAATCCAGGTTAGGAACAACCCCAAACTTGGCGTCCACCTAATTAAAATAAATCTAATAATCCGACAATGAGCTGGACTTGTTGGCCAAAACTTTGGGCACTTGAAACACTGAACATGTATGCATTTATCATAAAATATATCTAAAGGAATAACTGTATATCCCAGAAATATCACCCAAGATTTAGGTTAAGGAGAGAAGCGTGGTGGCCCGACGTATGACCAGAGAGAGAGAGATTAATATTTTCTTGTTTACGAGTAGCTTGTACCAAACATGGTTAATTTGAGCTTTATTATAAAATTGAGTTCTCAACTTTATCGGATTTAACACTTATAAGGTATAAAATATTTTTAATCTTTACACTGCTATGACTATAAACAGAAGTGAGTGGCTTTGAACCATTTGGCGGTTATTAAAATTTGTTTGGATGGGTTTATTCTACTTAATACAAGGCGTGGAGGGCACATAAATGGTAATTAATTACTGTTAATTTTTCTAAATATAAATTTTGATTTGTTAGAAGCCTTTTAGATATATCGATATTTGATAAAAGTTAAAATGATTAATAAACAACTAAACGTACGCTCGAACTTTTGTTGGTAATTGGTCAGATACGCCATACCCTAATTTACCAGTAGTTTTTTTCAACGTTTTTTTATTGGGGGGGGTTGTGTCCATAGTATTAGTGGGGGGTTTGTCACAATATAACTTGTGTGTGTGAGGTTTAAGGTAAAAACCTTATATTCTAGATAAATGGGAAGGTGCAAGATTGACATATACTAAATAATAGTCCGTAGAGATTAGCTGTGAACTAGAGAAACTACTCAGTCCAGAGACAGATCCTTCTCCATGAACTAACGGCACTCGTGCAAATCTATTTTCTTACAAACCTTTAATTCACAACGTATTATAACCATCCCCTATACTCAGGCGGGTACCTTAAATCACTTTTAAAACCTATCTAAGCACGACCGGGATTAAAGGGCCCAATAATTGTATTTTATTACAATAGATGACTACTATGGAGCTATAAAGGATAACACATATCGAAACAAATGCCATATTTGAGATATTTGAAAACGTTTGACAAACAAGTAAAGTCTCGATGGAGATATAATATATTTATTAAAAATGCAAGGAGACTGAGAGAGTGAACGGACAAAACTAGTATATATGCGATCCGCCAATCCAGTAAAGGAGTGCTATTAAATAAGACGATGATCTAGTAAACTCACAAATAATTACTTTTTTCCAAGGTATCCGTTTGTTATGACAATCTTCGTCAGTATGAAGTCATTGTTTTTTGACTGAAGTATTGAGTATTAAGTTTATTAACAGACAAGGGACATAACCCGAGTTTAATTGATACTACAATTTCTTTTTAGGAGTTTGGCCTTCTCTTAAAGAGACACGTTCGTCTATAATTTCTTGAACGAAGAGTGACCATAACACCCTTATTTGGTAGTATTGCGTCATCAACTGTATGTAGATGTCTGAAACCTGTCTTAAAACGCCTTCTGTTCATGAGACCATGAGACAAATAGAGCGATGTAGCGCGACTGTGTAATTGACATTTTTATCACTCAGATTGTTACTTTGAACCGGCTTTGTGAAGTGTATTGATTCTCACGTTGATGAATTAGTTTATCTGCCAAAGAAATGTACAAAAACTGGGCACGAGAGTTTACCGTTCTGTTGTGATTTTATCCATCCAGCTGGGCGAGTTTAGGATCTTGGTCCCCAGTTTAAGCAGCTCGTGCAGGTGACAGCAACCTGGCTTATTTGAAGATTTTCTGAGGGAAATATCGAAAATGTCTATTTGTGACGTTACGTTTGGCTCAACTAGTCTTTTGTCACCAGTATGTTATTTAGCCATGTCATTGGAATGCACAGGCATATGTTACCCGTGGTTTGATTTCCAAGACTTGTAATAGGATGGAATCCGCTTCTTTTGTATCGATACCTGTCTTGCAAGTTAATCAATCTAGAATTGTTAGTGTGTCTTGGTAATAATTGTGGTCGCCACCGACTTTACTAGCTCGCCAATGCTGTCATCTATGACCTGTTGATAGATTTCGCAGATATATGGTGTCGTTTAACGTTATTGTATTGAGCGGTACTTTGATTCTTTGGTTTTTTCCGACGTTCCCGGTTTTTCTGTCCTTAGTTACCCCTTGATATCTTGTATTAATTTAGATGGGGTCGCTACTCAATGATATCATAACATAGACTCATTGTCGGTGTTTCCAGGTTTTCGTATATATCTGTAGTTCAATGTCCCATAAGTTCCGAGTGGGTATAAGACTTTAGGATTATCGTGGAATTTCCTTTTTATTTTATTGGTTCAACGTGAGTATGGTCTTGGTTCTGTTGCCCTTCAGTAGGCGCTAACTGCTACTCACAATGCTTTTAGATACATTGTATGTTACTGGAACTTATAGTATAGATATCTGACTCTGATCTAGCAATGCAGAATAGGGTGCCATCCAGACATAATTGATAATTAGGTTTACTACATCGAAACGATTATGTAATAATGGGCAGCTGTGACTCTTTTCCTCTCTTTGTTCATCTGTCATGGTTAATTCCTTTGGTAACGGTTCTGCATAGGGATTGTGTTACTATGTTTTTACAGAGCTTCACGAATCCAGTACACGTTGTTTCGATAATGCGTTGTTTCTACAATACTTTCGTTTTGAGGTATAGTGACTTCCTACATGAACTATCAGATTATAGGATTTTTGTGAATGCCTTGCATTTCGTCTATATACTTATTGCTGTGCGATGACATGAAATAGTACAATATCACTGTATCTTTTTTGTGTGCAGTGGCAAATACAATGGAGTATCAACAACTAAAAAGTGCGAAGTTTACCTTTTTTCTATGTACTACTACCCGCGCTCCATAGTCGTTGCCTAGTAGGTGTAACACTCGTCGTGAACTGTTCTGCTGCATACTCAACATACTCAGCAACATTTCAACATATATTCAGTAGAGATGACACCTTACTATCCTAGCACTATATAATACCAGGTGTCACAGATAGGGTGTGTGCAAGTTAGTCATTTCAATCTTATAACGAGCAATACGAACCTTACTCATTTTTCTGTGCGCACCATATCAATAGGTTACCAGTTTACTCTGAATACCTGCTTTTATAGGGGAATTTTTTGACATCTTTCCCAGACATCTGGTTCTACTAGCTATGAATTCAGCTATAAGGTCGAGGTTTCAACAATACCCAGACATCATCACAACATAGCTGTTCAACATATACAAGATTCAGACTTTTTGACCTCAATGTTGATGAAAGGCTGTTGCTGAAAGTACCCGCGTAGTGCTGGAAGTTTGGAAATATGTTTCAATTATACCCGCGTCTGCTCGTACTACCTGTTGGCTGTTCTTCATGTTACTGTTATATTTTGAGGGTACAATGTATTTACGATACCTTCTGTTTCCAGGTCTCAATGATGGTTCACCTCCGTTGACAAGTGTTCTGAATGGTCTACTGTTTTCCGGCTCATCTCAGGTACCCCTTGTGCATATTTTATTGTTTCAGTAGGTAATGAGAGTTCTGCACATGTCTCTTTGTGGTGTTTCTACTGGGAATTCAGAATGTCCATTGTTTCTGATTGCCTGTTTAATCCTTTCAGAATGCTCATTTTCACGTCGTCAAGGGGCAAAGTTTAACGAGCAGCAGATATGGGTACTAACCGTTGGGATCACATTTGTCCTAAGATATGCCTGAATCACATCATGTTTCATGAACTGTGTGCTGGACGTTTTGGGGGTACATAGATGTTGTTTAGAGTGGCGCTGGTTGTGTGTTTGGGAAACTCGTGGGCACTTAATGTTGGGGAGCTGAACAGCGTGCAGGCGTTTCCATACTTCTTACTATCAGGTTACGGGAATTTGGGGGTAGGGAGTGTGTGGTTGTGGTTGTGGGGCTGGGTGTGGTGGGTGTGTGACCACTGATTGCAGCGGGCTCTTGTTTTTTTCGGTTGCGGGCGGCTGTATTTCTGATCATCGAAGATACCACGTTTACATAGGTTTTCTACTAGTTGGGCTCGAAGGGTTGCGTTACGGTGACGTGCCTGGGAACGGGTGCTATATGGGAAAGTAGGGGTTTGCTAAGACGATCGTTGCTATCTCTGAGGGGAGATCGTGACGCAGGGTGGGGCTTTAATTTTTCGTTTTTTTTTTGTAGGGGGGGGAGGGGGGGGGTGTGGGGGCATGGCAGCTGTTAAGTGATTCTAGATTTTTCGAGAGGGGGGGTGGGGGGTGGGCAAATTGGGTGGGGTGTGGGTGGGAAGAAGTAGGTCTCTCTGGTTGAGGGAGAGGTTTCCATTCTGTGTGGGGGGGTTGTATACGTGGAGACAGGATGGAGGGGGGATGTGCTTCGTCATGGTGGTCGCCATACTTATCATCACATGTCATTTGGTCGATTTTTCCGTTTTTAAGTTTCTCGCTGTTTTATTTATATTTGACTTCAGTGTAGAAAACATGTTTTCGTTAATTGTTTGAATCTTAAGTTATTGTTTTTTACAGGGACCTCTGGATCCTTTTGATTTATTAGTTTACATAGACCTTTGATATTATGTTGTTGTTTTACATTGACTAATCACCTGATCTTTGTTTGTCTAGCTTTACATTGGCCTTTGTAATCTTTGGTTATTGTTTAACAATTGTTTGGTGACCCCTTTGTGATTTGTTACATTTTCATGTATTTTGTTTTGCATAGTTTTTCTTGCAAAGTTTAGCTTTCACATCAATGAGTGTTAAATATATGCACTCATTGTAGAGGCACTAATGGTTCTATATGTGCACTCTAATCCATAACTAAACAGGTGGTTATTTTTGCTTATGCACGATTGTTAGTGCATTTATGATAAATAACTGATTGTTATAGCACTGATTTGGTAGTGCTAATCCTGATAAATTAAGAGGTGACATGTGATATTATTATACATTTGATAATACAAATGTTAGGTTTCAAGATCTTGTTTACCCACAGAAGATTGGGGAAGTAAACATAGTGATATACAATCATTTATTAAGTCTTGTTGCCTATTAAGAATGATATAAATATAATTAAATTATATCTCAAGTTCTGATACATCTCCCATTTTAGAGGGCACATGCCGAATCCATGGTCTACATTTGGGGAGGACTTTATTGAGTCAGCGGTAAAGCGCGCCTGGAGGTAAAGTGACAAGGTGATGATAATTAGAAAGAATTGGGCGACTGGACTCAATAGGTGCCAAGGCATTATTGAGAAGGCGTGAGGAAAGTAAAATGATAAGAGAACTAACTGAACATAATAAGGAGAAGTAGAATGTCTAGGGCAAACAATTGATTAAAAAATTTAAAAGCTTGCGAGATTGCAGGTAGGAATGACGAAAGGAGATTGTCGCAAATGGAAATGTAGGAAAAAACAAAAAAGAGAAGCACTGAATCAAACAGGAGGAAGACGACTTGTATCAGGGCCTTGAGGGGTTTGAAAATAAGAGAAACCTATGAAAAATAGCTGTAAGAAGGAGACCCTTTGGTAAAAAGAAGGGCTGAAAATAAGAGAGACATGAGAAAAAGAAGCTGAAAATAAGAGACTTGTTAAAAACGCTGGAAAAATAAGGCTGAAAATAAAGACTTGGATTAAGAAATGACTTTGAAAAAAGAAGTGAGTACATATTAGTGGCTGAAAAAAAAGTTACAGGGCTGAGGCTGAAGAAAGAAAGGTTACGATGAGGCTGAGGGCTGAAGAAGAGAAGGTTACAAAGAGAGACTGATCTGAGAGAAAACAGCTCAAAAATGGAGCATGAAGAAAAACTCTTTAGCTTTAGAGTTAGAGAAGTTAAAGTTATTCCTAGAACGTCTGGTAATGAATTGATCTAGCAACGCTAAGGTCATACAGCTAATTATCCGACTAATGCTAAGGATTTCAAGCTCGTAATCTACCACCATCATCTTGAATACCCTAATCAATCTCGCATGATAAAATAACATTTATTATCTAGGATTAGATTTGAAAAAGTGCATGTAAGGTGCATAATATAGATAAAGATAAAACATTATATATTGTGTTTTATCATCAGCTGTTACCCGAGATACTTAAGAGGTGACTCCTCGCTTGACTCCTGACTTATGTGTTGAGTATGGTAGATGTGCCCTGACAAAAACATACCCTATGAGGTTGTCAGGGCGGGCATTTGTTAAAGAAGCTACCACACTTAGACGATGACGGGACTATCTAGTCTTAACAATTTTAAAAACACATGTTCCCCAACCAATGTAGAAACTGGCCCTGCAGTTTGAATTCTCTGAATTCATCTCAGGCATCAAACGTCTTATCTTTTTTACGATGGATTTAGAGTATGTCCTAAGACAGAAAGTACATTTGAAGCTCATTATGGACTTTACTACTTATAGAGACAATGGTTATGTCTTCTGTTTAATGAAGCTTTTTCTTTCTTTTCTTCATGAGCGTAAGCTTCTAAAATACCTATAAAAGAAAATGAAGAATACTGGTAGCCAGTATGTTTTACTGCGCATCCTGGACACATAAACATTAGCACCTACAGATCATAGAAGGTGAAAGAATGGTCCGTGCCCAGCGTAAGGTTAGCCTTTCGGCAGCACCTTATGGCCCAAATTAATTATTGCGTAAAATTCAGGCGTAGCCAGCAAAATTTCCAAATAAAAAGAGTAACCGTAAATTATGCCCCAGAATCCATAGTAATCAATTTCAGGGTGATTCTTCTTCCCAGAACTGGAGACCACAACCTGAATACTAACACGTATAATACTCTAGCAGCCGGTTAAAACTTTAGTAAAATTTTCACAAAGGTAAATCGGAAAGAGGGAAAAAATTTTTTCATCTAGAGTGTAACAGAATAGTCCTAGGGATAATAGATTTAGGCAGAACCTCAATACCAGTGATACATAGTAGGTTCTCGAACAGTAATAACTCGGATAGTAACATTGACAGTTATGGACCAAACTGAACCAACTCAAACCAGAATAAAAACCACACAAGTCCGTCGTCCTAGGGACTTACTAATTGAATATTTGGCAGAGGCAATAACCTTCGTGCCCCGGTAGATCCCTCCCCATAGAGAATAAAGAATCCAACAGACAAACGACTGTTCAACAAGAATCTCCTTAACCAGCAGAATAAGTCCCCACCCAGTTAAATAACTGGATAGCAAGACCATAATTGATGCAAATGGGGATCTCAGCTTCCGCCGTTTGGTAGGGCAAATAAATGTGTATCCAAAGCAGTACCTCCCCGATAACCGTTAGTACCTAAGCTAGTGTGTCAATCCTTTGCCCGCTCCTTCCTGCTAATGTTGCTCATGACATGGAGAGGTTACTTCTTATATTACATAAGCGGGGCTTGGTTTAACAAATAGTAAATCCAGTCTCAGTGTTGTTTGATTCTGGATGTACTACTGTCGGCGTTAGGCAATCTCTTGTAGATCCATCCTGTGCTACAGGAAAGGTCATCAAATGTGTCACATTTGGTGGCACGTTGGAAAAGTATCCTACTGCTATAATACACATTGCTACTCCTTTCTTCACGGGAGAGGTCCACGCGTGTCTACTTCCAAACCCTATTGCGGACCTTATTATTGGTCGTATTCACGGAGTTAGGGAATGTACCCCACAGCAGATTGCTGTTTGGGAAGAGCAAAACATTGAAGCTACCAATGCGGTGGTCACAAGAGCACATGCTCTGGATCCACCTCAAACTTCATTAACTAATAATGATGAAGTAAATGACCAAGATAGTCACTTGACTATTACACGTGACTCATTTATCAAATTGCAAGACAGATAGAAGATCACCTTCTTTACAACAAAAATTCTTCATTCTAGCAAAAAAAGGTGATCCTAATCAAAATACTAATAGAAAATCTTGGATTTCTATGAAGAACGGCGTACTTGTACGTATGGTACAAGACTCGACTACGTCCACTCATTCACAAATTCTTGTGCCCAAGAGCATGAGATTGCAAATATATGGCACAATGCACTTCATGGACTCGCAATGTGCTGGGTACATTATGGGTGATTTTCCCGTTACAAAGTCGAGGGTTTTCTTGCGGCTTTCTTTTGGCCATTTGTGAGCAAGGACATACGAATGTACTGTCGCTCTTGCAAAGTATGTCAGGAGGTCAAATCTAAAGGACCACGACATGCTGCGCCTATCCAGGCTGCTGACATTCCTATTCGCCCTTTTCAAAAAATGGCAATAGATATTATCGGTCCTTTTAGAATTAAGTCGGCTAGAGGACATCACTTTATCCTTACATGTGTCGATATGTGCACACGTTGGCCAGAGGCAAGACCTCTCAAGAGCATCTCAACTGCTGATATCGCAGACGCTCTTTGGCTGATATTTTCTCGCTTGGGTTTTCCCGGAGAAATATTGTCAGACCATGGCACTCAACTTATATCAGACACTATGTCACAGGTAATGTCTATGCTACACATTAAAAGGTCTCTCAGCAGTATCTATCACCCAATGTCTAATGGGTTGGTCGAACGTTTAAATAGGACTCTGAAAACTTTACTTGGTAAAATAACTGAGGATCATCCTCAGGATTGGGACAGGGTCTTACCCGCGGCTCTCTTTGCGTATAGAGAGGTCCCCAATGAACATACGGGGTTTTCCCCTTTTGAACTTGTCTTTGGCGCGCAACCGCGCGGCCCTATGTCTTTATTTCACGATCTAATCACTGCCGATAATATTAGCGATGAGACTCAATCTTCTTATGAGTACGTCATTGCTCTTAGGCAAAAGATCATCGAGGCATGCAAACTAGCAACTTCGTCTTCAGAATTTGCTAAAGAAAAGGCAAGGCAGTTTGCAAATAAGAATAGATGTCTACGACAACTTTGTCCAGGTGACAAAGCTCTCGTTCTACTTCCTTCAAGGGAGAACAGACTCTAATTGCATGGAAAGGTCCATATGCAATAGTCTCCAAAATTTCTGATGTCGACTATGTTGTCGATATTGATGGAAAGCATAAAACTTTCCACATAAATATGCTCACGCAATTTTATGAAAGACCTGACTATTTGCAGCCTATTTTCCAGGCAACGGACAATTCTCAAGCACCTCATGGTCAGTACTCATCTCTGTCAGTTATACAGGATGAGGAAACTACTTTTTCTGATGTCAATCTTCCTCTTTCTATGGTCCCACTTTATTCTACGGAATCTTGGAAAAACGTGACCGTTTCTCCAAATCTTTCCGCTGAGGAACATCGACAAGTTTCTTCGATGTTGCAAACATTTCAGGATGTTCTTACAGACATCCCGGAACACACACATGTCATTGAACATGACATTGACATTGTGCTAGCAACTGAAAACTGATCAATAATCCTAATCAGAGTCAGACCTTATCCAAATACCACCTATCCATTTTTTTCCAGTACTCTAAGTCGAAAGAAAAGAATTGGATGAAATGATACGTTTGGAAATCATTGAACCATCCACTTCAGCATACTCTTCGTCTATGGTTATTGTTCGAAAGAAGGATAATAATAACATTCGCATTTGCGTAGATTATCGCAAATTGAACCAAGTTACGAAGTTCGACGCTGAACCTATGCCTTCATTAGAAGAGCTACTGAATAAACTTTCTAATTCTAGATTCTTTACCAAACTAGATTTGTCTAAAGGTTATTGGCAAGTCCCGCTAACTGAACGTGCCAAACCTTTTACAGCTTTTTTCTACACCTAGGGGTTTATTCCAATGGAATTTCATGCCTTTTGGTCTTATGAACGCCCCTGCTACATTCGTACGCATGATGCGGCGAATTCTCGCATATCGTACAGATGTCATAGCATACCTAGATGATCTCTGTCTATTCAGTGATTCTTGGTAAGATCACTATTTGGGTTTATACGAATTACTGTCTACTCTTCGCGAGTATAACTTGACTGCAAAACCCTCTAAAGCCTTTATAGGATTTAGTGAGATTTCTTTCCTAGGTCATCGGGTTGGTCATGGTCTTTTAAAGACTAGGGAGGACCACACAAGGGTTGTTTCCAAAAAGATACTTAACATATTCTTTTTGTTATACGTCCCTAAAACGTAAGAAAAGAAACAAGTTAAGTACAGGAGTCTATTAGGTTTGATCACAATATCTACGGACGATTCATACTTTCCGAACGATTATCTGTCCTCCATTTAATTATGGCAACCGACATAGGCTTTTCTACTTTATTGAAGAAAGGGTCGCCTAATCTGATCCGCTGAAGGTCTATAAGAAATGTCAATTCCTCATTGGACCATGTTTAAAGCCCTATTTTTCATCTCCACCTATTCTATAGGTTTACTGCCTACTATTTGAGAAGACTTTTTTTGTTCTTCGAAGTCGATCGCCTCGTACATAACTGGGATTGGCGGGGACACAAATTGGCACTAATGCAGGAGTTTATTCTGATACTGACTGCTCACTCAATCGGTAGGTGATGTGATATAATCTCTAGTAAATTAAATGCTGCAAAAGAGCTGAAAAGTAATGTACTGCGGTTTTTAGGACCATTGAGAGTTATTTGGCTTATGATTTGGTATTATGGTCTAATCTTGAAAGTATACAAAGATATTGCCTTCTAGGGCGGCACAACTTCATATTGTGGAAGAAACGAGGCCTCAGAAAGCGCTTACTGCTATTCAGTAAGCAAAAACTTTGAGAAGGAGCTCGGAGGTTCCATCTCGATTTATATGCCGAATAGCTACTCTTCAACCATTTCGATTTCTTATCGCGGTATCGAGCTATAATCGTCGTGGTATTCTCGGATGAGCGAAACTAAAGCTGTAATGGAATCGGGCAGTCACATGTCTGTCCGACAATGCTTGCTACCACCGACGATGTTACGATTCCACAATGATTCTGTTTCTGTCAATAATATATATATTTTACCTGATATAACAGTCCGAATATTATAAATGTAATGGACTTATTGTTAAGTAGATTTTTTCTCACTATTTTTTTTTGAGGAGGAAATTTATTAAAAACATTTTGTAGCCCATAGTGTAAATATCTAAAAGAGCATAGGCCTTTAGTTGTAAGAGTGATATATAGGGGCGGCCAAAAGAAGCTATCACTCATACGGGCCTACATTTATATACTAATCTATAGATTTGCATAATTGTATTAAGAGATTTACTTACCAGGTCTTTGTACTTTATAGATTTTTCGCTAGCTATTGATTTGAAACTTCATCGTCGACATGGCAGAGGCATAGAGATCATATGTTACTGAGCAGAGTACTGCGATTACATTGATTTCCCACAATAGTCCACTATATGGAATGTTGCATATCTAGTGATAGACGTTGATGATAAGCCCCATAGTCCTGTCCTAGATTGAGTGGTAGACGAGATGTGATTACATCAAAGCAAACTACAATAATAGCTTGAGTGGTATATGTTCAATAAAAAGTGACCTGATGTCTGCTAGGGTACATATGCTGAAATCAACAGTTTGTTAATTACTTTATCCATTTAACTAAGCATTAATATAATAATCGATATATTAAAAATATTACATGGCGACTTAGTCGCTAATTAATAATTTAAATATATAAAGCATGGAACCCAAATACACGCAGCTTATTTTCTGGCCATACAAGCACATTAAATTGTTCTGCGATTATCAAATGATATGAGTAATAATTGTTATTAATTTCTCATACTATGAAGAGTAGTTGATCGATTTATCATTTGACTATTTATTGCATGATGTGTGTTGGGCCATTATATTGTTGGCGTTGTGGTTTGGGTGGTTGATTGTTGCTATCCATCCCTGTGTGAAAATAGTACTACGTAAGGGGCTATCACACGATACTTAGATCCTAAACGAGTTTCTTTTCTCTAGAGGATCTAAAGGACCATTGGACAAGATGTTAAATGCACTTAGCTGAATGTTATCGGCTCACAACGTAAGTGGCGTTTTTTAGCTTATTTGATGCGTACACAGGTAAGTCTTAGTTTGTTAGCGACAATACATGCACCTTAGTCACGCAGCAGTCATACGTGCGTTAGGAAGCCTATATTTTTTCAGGGCTCCGCATGGATATTTATTATAAAAAAAAAAAGCTGTTTATCTGCATTGTATTTATTTCCCTTTTCGGAAGGTCGCTATAAGTAAAGGTTAGTTACGCTACAAACAATTACTCTAATTACTTTCCCCAAAGTCTTTATATGTATGCATCATAGTTTTCGTTTATGTATGATGCATCATTTTATTGATTGAGGTTTTACTATGAAATGTGTATTAAGTTTTAAATTTTAACAGTTCAAATGGTTAGAGGGCCAACATAGACCCGAGTTTAGGGATATTGAGACTACTATAACAAATATATTTATATGGAGTAATTTATGTGCATCTCTTCTACTTCAATGAGTATACTAGGGAGGCAGACCTGTTCGGGTCTATCCAAGATGTTCACTTATTCTTGAATGCGTAAGCGATAGACCATATCTGCCTTATTATGGCTAGTTATGCGCATTCAACCATAGTTAGTAGTAGATGTCTAGAAATACCTGTCTTCTCAGGATTAACGACTATCTGTTTCATAAGAGCCATAACAAGGCGCGACGTGAGTGAAAGAACTTTATAATCTCGAGATGGTTCCTGTTTAAGAACCGAATATCGTGTCTTATGTTTAGAGGCGGGAATCACTGTTTCATAGATGAGTGGAGTATTTGCCGCATGGTAAAAAGAATACCGGAGTATGTACAATACAGTCGGTTTTGAGTGTTACCGGTGCCCTATCCTGGGAGGATAGTTATTAGTAAATGGTTACATGAGTATAGCGGAGCGGACGCAAACGGTCGCAATCTGGGCGTCTTGTGATTTTCCTGAGGGAAATCACTGGTTGATCCTTTGTAGTTTAGTTACGATTAAGCTAACTATAACTTTAATTTCGGGACCTAGATATTTTATTCAGAGCATGGCCATGTGGAGGCATATTGTTCGTGGGTTTGATTTTTCCGAAGCAAAGGTAATTTGCCTCTTTGTAATCGAACTATTTTGGTCTTAATCATCTAGAATGGGTCTGTTCGGTCTTTAAAAATGGGTGCGCCTCCTTGGCTCGCCTGTGTGATTTCAAAATATGGTGGAGATCGGAAAAAACAGATGGTACTTTGACTAGGGATCCCTTAAGTCCACCGGTAATCTTTTATACCTGAACTAGTTATTATATAGATATGGGTCGCTCTATGACCAACAAGACTATTGTAGTGAGCTGTGTTTCCAGGGGATTCGTTATATCAGAGATCACGAAGATCTACGTCCAAGTCAGATGGTTAGACTTGTGGAAACGTTTATAAAGGTCATGGTTTGACCTGTATGCCATGTATTGCCTAGGTTTGCTGAGACGTGCAGACAGTAAACGGACTTATTTGTTATACATCTGATCTGCTAGCATCAGAAAGGGAGCATTTATTATGGTTGTCTATGAACATTGAAGATCTGCAGCTGACATGTTGCAGAAGTTCAGTAATATTAGCGTATTTAATTTTAAAAACAGAATTCTGTTATACGCAAACCAGAACTTTATTGATATCTGTTTTACCATAGACAATCTATGTTGATTATTGAATTCCTACATGACTATCAGTTTAACATGAGTTATTGGAATGCTGCAATTCGTTTATAGCCTATGTCTGGACAATAACATAGGAGTATCAAGACTGTTTTTTGTGGCGTGGCAATAAATGGAAATAAAACCGTAAAGCCGAAGTTTACCATTTCTATGAACCTCTACTACACGACATGTTATTTGCCTGTGGTGTACCCAGTTATGAACTGTTCTTACAACAACACACACAGCAACATTCTAAATCAAGAAGACACCTACATCTTTGCACTTTATAATACCAGGTGTCTCGATAGGTGGGGTGCAAGTGGACGAGTCCCAATCTTATAACGGAGCTAACCGTAACCTGGCATATTTTTCTGGCGCACCATGAACTTTCAGCTCAAATTCCACCATTAATACAAAAAGCAATTTATAAATAAAAAGTGTTCCAGACAAATATGTCATTGGCGATTATTTCAGAAAGTCTTGCCATAATCCCATTTGTTCGGCTTAATTTCCAAATTGACAGAATGGTCGCCAATTTTGTCTCACGTCCAAGTTTTTGATAATAAAAACACAAATTTATTTTTTCGTGGCTTAATTTTGGCTTATGAAAGTTTATGAAATGTATTGTTGTCTTCATGATTATAACGACTAAGGTGAATGTACTAAACAAACTGAAAATTAATTCTAGTTTATTTTTGGTCCCGTCTAGCCATGTTATGAAATCGGCTCGTCGGAACACCTGGGCTAATCCAAAGATTTTTATTTTTTTTTTTTTTTTCATTCTTTGTGGAAAATGCAAAACAAATTGAGAGAAAGTTTTTACTAACGTATAATTGTGGTAATAATTTACTTGAAATATTATTTTATTTTAAATTCTAAAATTCTCAGTTAATATTCTCTTTGTCATTCTCTATTACTAAAAAATTATTTTGGAGGACTTGAGTGGCTAAGATGGTATCGCCGATCCCGTCCTTCGAGTTCTATAAGTAGGTATACGCGGGTTCAATTTCCCCCAGTTTGAAGGAATATAATTATATGGAAATTATAAATTTCAGAACCAGTGGACCCCTAATGGATGTCATAAGATACTTCCCTCTAGTCCCTCCTGAATATTGAGATCGATACCTAGTCTCATCTCGGATTTGGAGTAAAAAATATAATAAGTAGAATGAAGGACCCCGTGGTGCAAGATTGCGCAGGTCGTTAAAAACTCCCACGCGCAAGTTAGGAAACTCGTAAAGAGTAGGCCTGAACGAGGCCCGCAGATGCTTTGGGCCGTAGGGGCTGGGGGGGGAGCCCCTGAGCAAAATTAAAAATTAGAAAAACCTACCCACCCACACAAATTTATTCGGACCTATAAGACTCTTGTGGATTCTCCAATATACATCATAATAGGGTTTCTCGCCGAGAGTGCTAGGGAGTTCGTGTGCATCTGTGCTACGAGATTCTCCTTTATATGAGGGATAGTATAAGGTAGTAGATACAGAGCACTGATAGGAGTTGTCCCTTATCACATCGTTCAAATGTTAAGATGGGATACTATATCACAAAACCAAACCAAACCATCTACTATTAATCCTTGTTTCGATCCTCCAATAAAATATGGATCGATCCACCTCCAACGGGTGCATCTCATTAGGTCCCTTCTAAAAGGATACGCGAGTAACTTTACAAATCAGACCGTATTGCATCTGTTAAGAGATTAATAATTTATCTTAATGAGTACAATAAGACACGACTCTTCGTCCAACAAATTAGATATTACCTGTTTTAACTTACTTGTAGCCAAGTTCTGTCAAATTAGTTGCCTTTTACAAAAGTTTTGGCGAAGCTGTGGCCCCATTATTGTATTTTGTCCAGAGACGCTCAGGAACTACAGAATGAGCGCCTAGAGATATTAAAGTTTATATTATTCCCCGCCCTCCGCCCGCTAAGCGTCCTACATATCTCCCCTGATCGTCATCATAAACATATGTCTTGAGATGCTTTGTATTTTGTTGGTATTTTACCACTCAAAAAAAAAAAAAAAAAGAAAAAAGTGACATTTTGAAGATTTTTAATTTTTTATGGTTATCATAATTAAAACCTTAAAGGAACTGTAAGAAAACTGATTGTGGTATCAGGCTGATAAACAAGTGTGTCCTATAATCATCATGAGTAACTGCAGCTATTACATTGTCGGATTTCGTTATTAGTGCCCGGTTATTTTCCGTGTATTATTCTATTAATCAAGTGAGGTTATGGAGTAGTTCGGCCATACAAACATTTTATTCCGACTCCTGAAAATTGGTATAAGTCCGACACCCGGACTTGCCGTCTACGTCGATTAAATATGTCTACAATAAAAATTCAGACGCCGGAGTTCAGCGAGCTCCAAAATAAAAAAAAACCCGATACGACCTAATTCCACAACACTGCGACTTCCCGACTTCGACCATACAGCCCTAGTAATTTATAATAATAACGTCAAAAAATTCCAAAACATTATTATGTTGAGTTTAAGACTCAAAACAAGTGCCTCACCAAGCTGTGAAACGTCCTGCTCTCTTGCAACGGCGCATAGGTCACATCCTGTATTCCATACCACAAGTTTACAATTTTCCAACCATTCTAACATCTTCCTACTTCAGTCTTTCATTTCTCGTGACGTACCCCTATATAAAGCTAAACATTATTGCGCTTGCTGTATTATGTCATCTGAACCGTGCTTCTTGAACAAATTGTGTCCGAAAAAATTACAACCCCTATACCAGATCATATGACTAGACAACGCAAGCTTCTTCAGTCACTTATTACTATTTAAGTCTTAATTGTCTTTACTAAACGGGTATTGCGTGCTGTATTGATGTCTCTGAATCAGCCTCTTGACAAATTTTGTGTTTCGAAGAAAATTAACTACCCTTACTCTGCATCAATGACCTTGAACAACCTATCGTTCTGTCAGTCTCTTATTACTATTATTCTTAATTGTTCCGGGTTGTTCTCGTGTGGTCTCTGAAGTGATAAAGGAGGCATAGGCGTATTGCTCTTCCAGGTAAGTGACGCGACTAATATGAGGTTGTACTAGGGGCTGGCACAAGCCTCATCATGCAAAAGAACCTGCTACAGAGAAACTACCTGATGCGGCATGAGAAATTTAGTGCTTTTTCGTACAAGCTGTTTGCTGGGGGGTCAGCTGCGGCAGTGGTGGCTTCGTGCTACACATAGCCGAGCAAAATGGTCAATAATCCTATGTATAAAATCCCAGCTTTTTTTTCTGTCAGTGTGCATAACGTCTAAGGTGATGGATACAACTTGATGGTTGAAAGCTAAGCTAGACATTAATTGTATTGTTTCCCTTATATGTACTCTCCAGAAAATAGTAACACTTACCAAACAAGAATGTGCAAATGACGGTGTGCACACAAATATATTTATAGAATGTGTGATCCCCTATACACAAATGGGGATCCTCGCTGCTGCTACGTAGTTCGTGTATTGTGGTGATGCACAGTGGTTTTTTAAAAATACTTTTGAATAAGTAAAATTGCCGTTAGGTATTGGTGCTTTTGAATTTAATTCCCGTCTTATGACGGGCTTTTACGCTAGTAATAAATAAATGATTATTATTGATATTGTCCTGAAATAGGTTTGATTGCCAAAAAATGTTTTAAATTGTTAGATTTAAAACCCATGGCCCAATGACACTTATGTCTGTAACTAACAATCAATACCCTTTAGCTTCCTAATGAGCATAGGCCTTCAACAAACACCTGTCATAATCCTCATGTCACGTGCCATCAGCTCAAGTTCTTTCTTCGTCTTCCATCATCATTTTCATTTACATTTTCCTGTCTCCAGTTCTCTTCTCCATGTGTTTTTTTTCGGTTTACCTGTGCCTCTCTTTACCTGGGGATCCCAGAACAAGGACTAATGTAGAACTAACGACTTCCTTTAATGCTCTACGTTCATCATCGTCACCATTGTCATCACTACCTTTCAGCTAGCCTAGAGTACATGTCTTCAACAAATACAGGCCAAGCCTTCCCGACCTGTGTTACCCCCCCCCCCCCCCCGGTTCACGCCATCCTCATGATTTCTTTACCTCCCCTCATGTCATATGTACAATTCCTTTATCCATGTATCATCTGGTCTCCCACCACTTCTTCCATCTCTGGAATTCTAGAACAAGAAATGCCCTGCAATTCCAGCAACTTGTCTTAACAATGTGTGTCCCAACCAACGCCACTGACTTCTAGAAAGTTTTCCTCCAGGGGAAAAAAAAAAGTTAATCACATTGCTCAACGTTATTAGAAACAATTTAATTTTATATAGGTTAACGTCGAATTAACACGCATGGGCCGTGAAGCTTCTCCAATTATTACGGCTACTAACGTCTGGAATTACTTAGAGGTAAATATATATATATCTATATATATATATATATATATATATATATATATATATATTATATATATATATATATATATATACATTGTTTTCTTTCTTTTTTTTTCTTAACCAGCGGCACTTGGGCCAATGACATGTCATTGCGAGGCTGGGGAACCTGAGGACTTTCCTTCCAACCCGGTCAGGAGCTTCGCTCCTTCCCATCCACAGAGGGTTTATCACAGGAGCCGTTCAGGTTATTCAGTCAAATCTCCGGTCGTAAACATTCCTTCAAACGCCGACGCCCGGGTTTGAACCATGAACACCTGGTCGCCAGTACAACGCCGAAGCCATTACACCAGCGCGGCTCCCATATATATATATATATATATATATATATATATATATATATATATATATATATATATATATATATATATATATATATAATATTCTGGCTCATACGTTTGCTTTCATACATGTAATAACTGAATCAACTATATTTGTTTAGTTTTAAAATAACATGTAACAAATTTAATAGTGAATTAGTCTTTAACAGGTTAAAATAAATATGGAAAGATTGGTGAAATTAAAAATAAAAAAGTTTCTTCATAGAGGTTTGGTCCGGCGCTATAAATGTCCGTGTTTTGCTGTTGCCTGTTACAAAAAAAACTTAACTCTAGATGAGGAAGTTTTTGGTACTGTCTCCCCCCCCCCCCCACCCCCGCCCCCCCCCCCCCCCCCCCCCCCCCGCCCCCCCCCCCCCGCCCCCCACCCCCCCCCTTCCCCCCCCCCCTCTTCCATCCCCCCCCCCCCCCCCCTTTGTGCTTTGTGCTTTAGTGAGCAGTTTAATGAGTTATTCTTGCTACTGCCAGTAATTTTCTCTCATGATAGCATGTCCTAAGTAACGTTTTCATTGTTGACATCTCATCTTGATGATTACTCGACAGTTTTTCGTTATTTCATTTATGGCTTCGTTTTTTTAATTTGATTCGATTTTGTTTTTTTCCTGTTCTGATTAAGTCCGCACAATTAAGAACCGCATTTCTTTAAGCTGGTGTTTTTTTTTTTTTTTTTAAAGTTATCTGGCAAAACAAAATTTCCCGGGCAGTTCCGGGGTGTCTTTGGGGAGACAAAGAAAGAACAGGTCTACTTCTCCCTCATGCGTGTCGTACAAGCCGTCCGAGGCGACTAATATGATGTTTTGCACGGGTTTAGAGACCTCATCATGTAAATGTAAAATTAACTAGCTTATTAAAACATTGTTGCATGAGCATATAAATGTTTTGATGCAGACTTCCTCAAAAGATGCTTGCTGCAGTGATCGTCCTATGTCCATAAGGAACGAAATAAATCGAAAACGTTGACGGAGGAAACTAATAATTAACCTTCCTTTGTGTTTCGTTGAAAAAAAAACTCAGAATTCAATATTTTGAGAAATGTAATAGTTTTTTATCAGTTTACTTACTAATGAATTTGAGAAAATATATTGATATCGGAAGAAATCAAGTACAATACACAAATAAGAATATTGACCTGAAATGTCTAGACAGTCTTATTGTATAGCTCTGAAACATGGAGAACAACAAAAACAACAACCAAGAAGAAGCAGAACTTCATAAATGGATGATTACATTGAAAAGGAAGATTAAATTTGTCTGCCAAGATCATCAGGTTGGAGAAGATGGAAAAAACCAGACATGCACCAGGGAACAAGAGATGAGAGAATGCGCTGCCGTTGGACGCATGTCACGGAAGCCAGACTTATAGCGCTACAAGGCAGTCCTTGTTCTGGGAAACCCCAGGCAAGGTAAAACCTTGAACGGATGATGACATAGGACAGGAAGATATGCATGAATCTGGGGAAGTCCTCTGCTCTACGCCAACTTCATGAAAGTCCTCTGCTCTACGCCAACTTCATGAAAGTCGTCTGCTCTACGCTAACTTCATGAAAGTCCTCTGCTCTACGCCAACATTCATGAAAGTCCTCTGCTCTACGCCAACTTCATGAGTAATGAATGAATGCGGATTTACCAAAACAATTGTTTTGTTTCCCTTTATATTCAGATTTTATGTTCGTGTATTGTGTTTACAGTCCGTATATGACGATATTAGAGTCTAGCACAGGTATTAGTATTTCATGTATAACAAGATAAAGCTAGTTCCATAGCAGATACTAGGCCCAACTTTATGAGGAGGGTGGTGTAACCAGTTCCTGGCCTCAGTGTATTTGCCTTCCTTTAACTCGATCAATAGAAAAAACTGCCGCACGAGATTGAAGTGTTTAAACTCTTTATTATACTAAGTCTCAACTTTATGAGGTGAGATGAGCGGTTCCTTTTATCTCTGACTTTGCCTTTCCAAATTCATGACACACGGTAATAAAACCGAAAGGTTGAACAAATGCTGATTAACACAATAAGAAATTCAAAGATAATACCATGACGTTTGGTATCAAACCTTCTTCGGCGAGACAAACACCTCATGACAATAAACGAATGGAAAACCAACAAACAAAAATACTTTTTTTCGACAAAAAAAAACCAGTTATTTATAATAATAATGTCGAACAGTGGAACGAAATTAATTGTCTTCCAGACTAATAATGATGAAAAAACATAAACGCAAGGACAAAATTTAAGAGTTAGCCGAGAATAAATGTATAAGAGGTATAAAAATGGATCTCTGGATGGTGTAAAATGGATCTCTAGAGCGATTAGCACGTACAAGATTAATTGCCCTTAATATTTGAATTATTATTCCCAATTTTGTTACCCATCATTGGAGGCAAGAGAGCTTCAACTGTTCGGAAGGAAATTTGTGATAAAAACAACGAGTTTTCACTCAACATTGAGTAAAGAACTGACAAAAATGACGGTTTGAATTTCAGATCTAGAGGGGCAACAAAAAAATAACAAACTGGAATAGCCGTAATTTCGCCCCCATGTTTCTGCTATCTGCACTCTTAGGGAACTTTGCAATAAATTGTAGTTCTTATAGTTCCCTCGTCGCCTTGTTGAGTGGCGAGTTATTTTGGTTTTTAAGCGAGTGCGTTGAACTTTTTTGCTTCAGATGTGAAATCGTGATATATTCTTAATGCTGTAGCCGAACGAAATACTTCCTAAATTTGATGAGAAACTGGCAGATGCATGGGGCGGACAAGCGGTGTTAACTTTTCTGAAGGTGTAAATGTTCTAGTATTTCCACATAGCAAATACATGAATACTTTATGTACGCTAGCAGGATATATATTACGGTAATACAGCTAATGTTACACCTCAGTGTCTTCATAGCTTTAGCGCGACGCTGTGTTCTCACAGATCCGGGTTAGATGACCAGAACGTGTTCAAAATGGACAGATTTTATTGCGAGAACAAACGTTAGCACATGTCATATGGAACCCAGGAAGTGTTGTACTATTTGTCTACAGACAGCTAAGTGCAACACGTGTTATAGACAACTCTATCCGAAGCGTTACAACAGGAGGCAAATTTAATCATCAGAGGAATTCTCCCGTCTGAAAAGCGTTTATTTGTGCCTCTATCTCCTTCTGGGCCCGCTTGGGTCGTGACTCCCAAGTGTCAGCCTCCTGTTGATTTCTACCTTATCTGGTAATTGATTAAGCCCACTCCACGTCGGATGAAACTTCCCACTTCACTCCTGATTTAATCAATTCTGCCAAATTAAGGCAGTTGTGAATTAACTATTGTGATGTGTATAAGTTGAGGCATGAGAGGTTCACAGCAAAAGGATTTAGACACACAAAGGAGGTCTGCAGAGGGAAAACAACATGCAAATTTTGTGCTTGACCGCATAGCCATGCATATTGAAGAATGACCACAAAGGCCAAAACTACAAGGACGTAAGCTCCAACAGAAAATGCGCTAACTGCAAGGGAAACCACAGTTCCCGGTATCAGGGTTGCCCAGTCTATCAGGAGACAAAACATGTTTTGAAAGAAGCACTTGAGTCAAACACTTCTCTCTGGAAAGTCAAGGAAAAGCAGGATAAAAAGACTGAAAGAGCTGAGTTAATCTTACTAAATGATGGCTCAATGACTAGGATTAACCCATGTAACAGTGGAGTAGATATAGCAGTAGATATAAGTATTATTTCTCCAAACTTAGCCTCTGCTAAATGGAACGTACTGAATGACTCCAGCTCAGACCGCTTATTCACAGAAATGACCCTAAATGATAAATACAGATCTAACCCAGGAAATACCAAACCTACCTTCACTTTCAAAAAAGCTAACTGGGAGAACTTCCAAACAGAGCTAACTCAACTAAACATACTAGAAATAAAAGCTGACAATGTAGATTTGTTCGCAGATAGACTTACAAACAGAGCTAAATCAACTAAACATACTAGAAATAAAAGCTGACCATGTAGATTTGTTCGCAGATAGACTTACAAATGAAATTTTAAGAACAGCCATAAAAAATGTATCAAACATAAACATGCCGAAACACCTAAAATCAACACAAACCAGTAATGATGAGAAGAAAAACAAGATTAAAATCCCAGTTCAATGCACTGAGAAACAGAAGTTGAGAAAAAGGGCACTTATAAAATATAGGAAACATAAAACCAACTGTTCTAAAGGCTAAAGAAATTAACTGGAAAACATTCTGCCGAAAGTAATAATATTAATAATATAGTGTAATTCAATACAAATAATATTAAAATTAAAAGGTTATTAAAGTATCATGTAGGCTAGCCGTAAACGAAAAAACGCTTTCTCAGAAAGTAGACCTAACATTTTTTCCTTTCAATGCATGCGACAATAGTCGCACGACTCAAATTGATTAATTTTTTTGGGTATATATTTCAACAATCCCAAAGTTTGAGAGTCAGTAGCACAAATGTTGTAAAGGTGGAGTGTCGCGGTAAGTTGGCTGTTCTGCTGTGGCTAATGTAATTTTTTCCCCCTTTTAACAGAGGTCAAGACCCTAGAGGAATAACAATGAGTTCACGAAAGTACTTAAGTGTATACCAAAAACGCAAACTCAAGGAAAAGCGATCTGACGAAATCTCTAAATGTCAAAAACTAACAAACTATTTGGCAATGTCAAGTTTGTCAACACCTACAGTTGAAACAAGCCAAGCAAACACCATTGAAGCCACTGATAGTGCACAAACTGTGGGAGCTCTTTCTAGCAATATTCAACCCACTGTTGACGCTTTTGATACAGATGACGATCACAGTGGTCAACATGAAAGTACCGCGGAACAAGCAGAGACTGAGCAGAAACATGAAACAGGAAGCGAATTCAGCGATTTCAAAGAATACAGTGACCTCGAAAACAGTTGATAATGATTTCATACAGAATTGTTGAATGCAAGACATAGGTTTTTTTCAAAATAAAAAACCAGATGATGTATATACCGAATCAAGCAGGGTTTACAAGGAGTAAAACAGAAGTTTCTCAAATAAATATTATGAAAAAAGATTGAAAAATGGTCAGACTGTCATGAGATCCTGGTTAGTTTACTCAAAAAGCAAAGGCTGTATATACTGTTTTGTTTGCAAACTCTTTTCTAAATGCCAAACATCACTTACAACAGGTGGGTTTTCTGACTGGATGAATGTACTCAAACTCTGGAGAATTATGAAGACAGCATGGAACATTAGAGGGCGATGTTGTGTTGGATAACGAGAAAGTCAAATAAAAGTACTGTGGAACAGCAACTTGAAGAACAGATGACAAAAACCATACAGTACTATTTTGAAGTACTGACGCCCACGGCGACCGTTGCCTCAATTGGCTGTGTGTGGTGTACCCAGAAACGGGGCCTCCCAGTACTGAGGCACAGTTAAGTCCCCGATGTCACTTATCGGTGCAGAGTTGAGAGAGATGGCTGAGCATCACAATCCCCACTGTGTTGCAGCATGATGAGAACCAAGCATTGCACACTGAGCTTGGGGGGATCACTTGGGCACCAGACTTAATACTGGCTCTTGACTGGATGGCCGCATGCAGGAGATTTCTACAATGGAGGGTTGGCAGGTGGTGGGTATCTGGAAGTGGCTCTGTGCAGGACGTGAGGATTCCTTGGGAGAGCCCAGAACCAGAGCACAGCATTGTGCAAGCTCTGCATAGTTGGAGAGCCCCCTGGATGACGGGGAATGCACAGTGTGCTACCCCACCTATCCCCAACTGCTAACTTAGAACCAGAAGTGGGGTCCTCTGTATGCGTGCCAGGCCAGGATAAAATGCCTGGGAAAGAGACTGGAGCTCAGAACTCCCTAACTCAAAGTTGCAGGATGGCAGAAAAGCCCCGGGAAAGACAGGGCTATTTTGAAGATAACGCAACCATATTTTTACCATACGAGCTCGGACACCGCCTCGGTAAACAAGGTCCGCGCAGAGCAGTGACACCCCCAGGCTGCTTGCGAATAGTCTACTACTGGGAACTTAAACAGATTAGGGATGAGCCCACTCTCCCGTTGAACAGGTGCTAAAGTCGTAGATACTGGGCCAGAAGGCGCACCGGAAACCACAGTATCACGCAACTCGCTTTTTTTTTTTCTATGGAGAGTACACCGTCAAATAAATCTCGTACTGGTGCTCGCCCTGTGGAGCTCCACCAGGCAGGTGCAGTGCCGGGCTCTGAGCCTCGACAGAGCCCACCCTCAGCTACTGGAGGACCCTCTAGACCGACTTGTGGAGTCAGCAGACGGCGGAGGAGAACTACTGACCAAAACAAAACAGAAAAAGAGAAACCCAGAGTGCCACTTGTCATGATGCACTGGAATGCAGAGGGAGTGAACAGCAAGCAGGCTGGATACAGCAAAAAGACAGAGCTGGAAAACATCTTGTATGAGAAGCAAGTCAGTGTTTGCTGTATCCAAGAGACTCACTTGAAAGCAGATCAAACCTTTAAAATAAGGGGATATCAATGCTTCAGATCCGACAGACAAGATAGACGAAAAGGAGGAGTACTTACTCTTGTAAGGAATAACATTCCTGCACACGAAAGGAAAACCTTCATGGATGGAGCAGAATATCAGCTGTTGCAGCTAAAGGTAGACAAGATGGAATAGAACTCGACCATCGCCCAATCTTTCTTACTGTTCAGAGTGCAACTCTCAGTACAGGCCCAGCCATTACAAGATGGAACTACAAAAAAGCCAACTGGGGTTTATTCAGGCATCAGGTGAACACGCTGCTGTCTACCCTCAAGGTACAGAACAGAGACATTAATGAAGTGGTAAAAGACTTCAACAGATGCATACTACAAGCTGCAAAAGAAACCATTCCCAAAGGATGCCGGCGTAACTACATACCATACTGGTCCAGCACACTCCAAGAACGTCAGGAAGCTATGGACAGGGCTAGAAAGGACGCAGAGTCTCAGCCTTCACTTGAAACTCACAACAAATGGAAAAAGGCTGTAGCAGAGTTTCAGAGAACAAAGCTAGAAGAAAAACGAGGAAAAGCTGGAGAACTAAAACGGCATCGCTGAACCTTGAGAAAGACGGCAGGAAACTTTGGAGATTAGTCAAGTCTCTAAATGAAGAAGCGTTCCTCAACCAAGGCAGACCTATTACATTGGATGAAGGTGGGCAAACTTTTCAGAGGGGAAAACAAGCTGCAGACTTGTTTGCTAGAAGATACAGTTCAGAAAGGCAACTTACACATTAAACATAGATCATCAGAGAGAGATAAGAAAAGAAATACTGGCAACCATGGGACAGACAAATACTCCTGCCCCAATGAGGGAACCCATCACACTAGGAGAACTACAGAAGGCTATTTCCAAGCTTAAGTTTCAAAAGTCACCCGGCCCAGACAAAATCAGCAATGAAATGCTAGTAAATCTGAGCTCAGCAGCAAAGACAAAACTGCTTGAGATATTCAACCACAGCTGGTTGAAAGGAACGGTACCCCAAGTATGGAGAGAAGCCATCACAATACCCATACTAAAGAAAGGGAAATGTAAGACCGAGGCTGCAAGTTACCGGCCAATCAGTCTCACAAGCTGTGTTGGGAAGACTATGGAGCGAATAGTCAACCACAGATTGAAATGGTATTTAGAGTCTGAGCAGATCCTGGTGCCGGAACAAGCTGGATTTAGAGAATGCTACTGTTATAGAAGACCAAGTTACTTACTTGTCTCAAGCAATAGAAGATGCCTTCCAGGAGAAGAAAAAGGTTCCCTATAACGATCTGGGTCGACTTCAAGCAGGCCTTTGGACAAGGTTGTGGAAAGATGGCCTGAGTGCAAAACTTAGGAGTAGTGGAATCCAAGGCAACATGATGAAATGGATCCAGTCATACTTGCATAACAGGAGAACTAGAGTCACTCTTGACGGTCTGCAGAGCAGCAAAGTGTTGCTCCATCAGGGGGTACCTCAAGGAGGAGTAATTTCCCCAACACTCTTCCTTGTTTACATCAATGACCTGGTGAAAGATCTCCCTGCAGGAGTTAAAGCTGCCTTATATGCAGATGACCTAGTACTCTGGTGCGCTGATGAAAATGTCACCACAGCAAATTATAGAATGCAGCGGGCAGCAGACATGCTAGTGTCATGGGCAGAGAAATGGCTTATCACAATAAACACAGACAAAACCTCCACAACACTGTTCTCCCTCGCCCCCCAAGGACAAATCAGCTAACATACACCTAGGGACAACCGTGATCAAGGAAGAAAGCTACCCCACCTATCTTGGGGTGACATTTGACCAAAGGCTTACATGGAATAAGCATATTGAAAATGCAGAAGGAAAGGCCCGAAGACGACTAGGCATACTCAGAAAATTAGCAGGTACCAACTGGGGAGCAAATGAACGAAATCTAAAGAAGATTTATAATGGAGTAATAAGACCACACTTAGAGTTTAGCTCAGCAGCATGGTCATCAGCTGCTAACTCACATCTGCAGTCTTTGGACAAGGTGCAAAATCAAGCTCTCAGGCTCATTTCAGGAGCCATGAAAACTACACCAATAACAGAGATGCAGAAGGTTGCTGGATTACAGACATTGTCCCATAGAAGAGACACAAAAACCATGATCCAGATGGAAAAGTACAACAGTATGCCAATGCACCCAATGAAGGCCAGACTAGATGATCTGGCATTGGGACGTCTAAAGCGTAGCAGCTTTGTGCATCGGGGGAAAAGACTTATAAGACAGCATCAAGAAGACCTATCCATGAAGACAACACCACTGAAGCCCACCCTATACCCTGTACCATGGGAGCAGGCCAGCAGTGCCCTCCAAATTAATACATCAGTCAGTGGTCTCACAAGTGGATGTGAGTATAATGATCTGCAAAACCGAACTGCTACATTGAGTATGATCCAAGAAAGCTATCCCAATCAATCATGGATACATGCCTATACAGATGGATCAGCAACTAATGCTGTTAGGAATGGAGGTGCCGGTATCTTTATCTCATATCCTGACAACCACTATGAGACTAGGCACATTCCCACTGGTAAATTCTGTTCCAACTATCAGCTGAGGTTCAAGCTCTAGAGCAAGCTGCAAATATGATTTATAACACCAACTCTGACTGCCACCAGGTAGTCATTCTCACAGATGCACTGTCTGTCCTGCAAGCTCTCAAGGGTGGTAAACTCCCGCATCTGAGAAATGAACTAAACAAGGTAGCTGCCAAAAAGAGAACCATACTTCAGTGGGTACCATCTCATTGTGGTGTACCCGGAAATGAAAAGGCAGATAAACTTGCAAAAAAAAAAAGAGGAGAATGTGAACAAGAAGATAATGAAGTCACATACTTTGAGAAAAAGAGAGCTATCCAGACTATCAGAAGAGAACAGAACCAACCCAAAGCCGACTATCACCCTCTCGACCGGCAGGGACAGATAACTATTTTTCGACTCAGGACAGGGCATAACAAACTGAATAAACACATGCACAAGCTACGACTGTCTGCTTCACCACTGTGCACATGTGGATTAAACGAACAAACTGCTGAGCATGTTCTACAGGACTGTCCTCTGTATGACCAGTTAAGAAAGATATACTGGCCCAATGACTCAACACTAAACTCAAAGCTATATGGAGTTAAAGAGGAACTTCAAACAACAGTCGAATTCATCATGAGAACTCGTCTGACGGTGTAATCAACAAAGATGTGATCGCAAGAAGAAGATGAAGTACTGAACAGAGTTGTAGCTGTTATAAAGTTTTTAAGTGAAAGAGGTTTGGCATTTAGAGGTCATGAGGAGAAGTGGGGCTCACCAAATAATGGAAACTTCATGGGGGCCATTGAACTTATTGCAGAATTCGACCCATTTTTACATGAACATCTCGAGAAATGTAAAAATGAAAAAGTAAATGCTACTTACCTATCCAAAACCGTGTGTGAAGAAGTGATAGAAATTATGGGAGAACATGTGCAAGATGAAACTGTGAATCAAATCAACAACCTAGACACCAAATACTACTCTATTATTGTTGACTCTACGCCTGACCTGACACATGTTGACTAGCTGGTAATTGTGGTTCGATACTGCTATAATGGAAAACCCTGTGAGAGATTTTAAACATTTTTACCGATAGAAAACCATTCATCCACGACCTTGTTCAACAAAATACAACAAGTCCTGGGTGAACATAAGCTTGCACTTGAAAATATCCGTGCTCAGTCCTATGATAATGCATCCAACACGAAGAGCTCGGAGAAAGGGCTGCAAGCACTATTTAAAAACATTAACATGTACGCAGACTATGTACCATGTGCAGCCCATTCACTTAACCTTGTTGGAGAAAAGGCAGTGTCTACTGTACCTGAAGTTGTTGACTATTTTGGCATTTTGCAGGAGCTGTATGTTTTCTTTTCTGGATCTCCGCGAAGGTGGGGGATTTTAAACACACAGGGCAATCTATATTTTTCTCTAAAGAGCTTAAGTGTAACTAGATGGTCTGCACACCATGAAGCAGTCCGGGCAATTAAAAATGGATATATGGTTATTTTACAAACTCTCAAACATATTTTTGAAGACTCAGAAGAGAAGCCTGAATGTAAACAAGATGCAAAGAATTTATACAACAAGTTGGTACAGCTGGAATATGCTATTTTAACAGTCGTTTGGGGAAGAAGTGCTGGGGCATTTCAACAAAACAAGTAAGAAACTCCAAACCCCTAGTTTTGATGTATTTGAAGGTTATCTTCTGCTTTCATCTTTACTTTCGTTTGTTAAAGAACTCAGAGAAAATTCAGCCGATAGGATTGCGCACTATGAATCAGAAGCAAAAGGTTTGTGTGAAGATATCACTTCAAGTTAATCTGATGCTTCCAAACACATTGTTACAAGGATATTTTCAGATGGAACAAGTGGTATTGCTTCTTTGACAGGAGCTGACAAATTTAGGATAGAAGTTCTATATCAACTCTATGACTGCTTGATAATCCAGTTATGCAAGAGTCCATATGAGCAGATTGCGAAAATGTTCAAGTTCCTCTCAGAATTGGTGAACAATTCTGAAATTGATGAGGACAGCATTAAACTTATAATATCGCATTACAAAGATGATATTGACCATAAATTAGTAAACGACTGTTATCAGTTCAAAGAATATTTGCACCTTAGGTGATCCCAGAACACAGAAGAAAACACGCCATCTAAAATGCAATGCGCAGAAGTTCTTCAGCTTATTTGTGAGCAACACCTAATTGAAGTGTTCTCCAATATTACTACTGCGCTTAAGCTGTACTTAACAATGCCCATCACGAGCTGTGAAGAAGAAAGGAATTTTTCAAAGCTATCCTTTATTTTAAAAAAACAAATTTCGGTCTACCATGATTGAAGAGCGCTTAAATTCTTTATGCATATTGTCTCTAGAAAATGACATTGCAAGGAAGCTCTCATATGACAAAACTGTACGTGAATATGTTGCTAGAAAAAACAGAAATAAGAGTATTTTGTAAAATGTGCTTCATGTAGTATGTTCTGGTAAGTTTAACTTTTCCTTCTGAGCACAAATCTCTTATGGAGACACCTTGTCAGCCTTGTTTTTTAACAAATGTATTAAAATATTTTACATTTTCCTCATTGCTAATTTTCCTATCTTATAATTTTCTTGGTATGTCTTCAAAGAACTAATTCTGAATGATGGAGGCAATCATTAAAATAGTTAAGATTTAAAAAGTCACATATTCCCAAGGTGGATAGTGGTTTAGTGATCAGAACATATGCCTTCCAAGCAAATGTTCTGCATTCAACTCCCAGCAGAGTTGTTTCTTTTTTTGAAAATTCATTCATTTATCTTCAGTTTTTATATGGGTGTTGTTGTGGATCTACTATAAAGCTTGAACTTCAGGTCCTCCAAGTCCATTTATCTCTATAATACATTTCTTTCCCATCCTCACAATTATTATTTTTTTTAAATAAAAGGGGCCCCTTCAAGAGTTCAAGCTTCAGGGCCCCCAAAATGTAGATCCGCCACTGATCAATGGTAATCCCTATACTAAAACCAGATAAGGCCGCACATGATGTCAGCTCATACAGACCAGAATACACACCTAGGGACAATTTAGTAAAAACCATAGTTAACAACAGAATATTTACATATATTTATGTATAATAATAATAATAATAATAATAAATTCTTTAAGCACCAAACACGGCGCATAAGGCAGAAACCAGTGCTCTCCAGGTTGTTCGTTGTGACGCCACTCCTCTTAGCTCTTGCACATTATTTAGGCCCAACGTTCTTCCTTCTCTTATTATTGTTCTTCTGAGTGTTTCTTTTGGTCTTCCTTTTTTCCTCTTACCCTCAGGAACCCAAGTGAGCGCCTGTAGTGGTATTCTGTTGTTTTGCATTCGTAGGACATGACCGATATAAGACCATCGTCTTTTCCTTATATAGTCGGAGACATATTTCTGCCTAGAGTCTTCTCTTATTTGTCGATTAGTCTTGAATTCTTTCCAACTGATGTTCATGAGTTTTCTAAGACATTTGTTCTCGAATGTATTCAGCTTGTTCTCCAATGATTTTGTTATTTTCCAACTCTCACAGCCGTATGTTAACACTGAGATAACATTTGAATTAAAGAGACGAAGCTTGGTATGTATATTCAATGATCGTAATTTCCAAATGTTAGATAATCTATTGAAGGCGCTAGCTGCCAAAGCAATTCTAGTATGGATTTCTCTTGTTGTGTCACCATCCTGAGTCATTTTACTGCTTAAATAATTGAAACTTTCAACTTTCTGTAGTTTTTCCCCGTTCAAGATGATATCAAAGGTCTCGTTAGAAAAGTTCATAGCTTTAGTTTTAGAGGCATTTATTTGGAGACCTATTTTAACCGAGAGATGACACAAATTATTTATTGCTTCTTGGGATTGTCTTGGTGTTGAACTTAAGAATGCTACATCATCTGCGAATCCAGGTCCCCCAGGAATTTTCCATTTGTCCATTTTATACCCAATTGTTCATTGTGGGTATAGTTTCTCATAACCCAATCAATAGCTATTCCAAAAAGTAGTGGTGACATAATACAGCCTTGTTTCACCCTGTTTCTACTGTAAACCATTCTGTATTCCCTTTATTTGTTCTAACACAACATCTTGCATTGTCATATAGCGCTTTGATTATATTCACATATTTTGTTGGAAAACCATAGATTGTAAGTATCTTCCACAATGATGGGCGGTGTAGACTATCAAAGGCTTTTTGAAAATCGACGAAGGTGATAATAAGTGGCGATTGCCTTTCACTGATTCTTCTATAATTGTTCTTAGTGTGAATATTTGATCAATACATGATCGTTTCGGCCTGAAACCCGCTTGTTCTTCTCTGATCTTTTCGTCAGCATGCAATTTAAGTCTTTCTAACATCATGCAACATAATAATTTTCCAGGTACTGATAATAGAGATATACCACGCCAGTTATTACAGTCTGATAGATCACCTTTCTTCGGTAACTTTACAATAATACTGTCTTTCCATTGTTGTGGTGGTTGTTCTTCTCTCCATACTTCATTTATAATATCTAAAATTCTCAAGAGGTTGTTGTCATTAACTGCTTTAATCATTTCCCCTGAAATTTCGTCAACTCCAGCAGCTTTAAAAATTTTTTAATCTTTTAACGGCTTGTTTGATCTCGTCCAGCGTGAATTCATCGCAAGTTATTGGCAAGGTGGTTGTGGGTGTTTCATTATTAAAATCAGGTGTTACTGTTGGTGGTGGTCTGTTTAGCACCTCCATGAAGTGCTCAGCCCATCTCTTCATTTGTTCTTTTTCTGTTGGTATTGAATTCCCTAATTTACCTTTAACAGGTGTTTCCATAGCAGTAGGCTGGTGACATAGTTGTTTTGTACGTAATTTGATAAAGGCACCTACTATTACCAGTTCTTGCAGCATTTTCAGCTTCTACGGCCAGTTCATTGATGAAATGTCTTTTATCTCTTCGAGTTTTTGTCTTCACTTCTTTATTTAACAAGTTATAAGTTAGTTTGCAAGATTCAACTGCATTATGTGTACTTGCCGCTAGTAGTTTAAGTTTTGCTGTTTTCCTTTCTTGTATTTTATCCCAAGTATCTTCTCTCAATCCATTTTTTCTTTTTATGTACTAGGTATCCGGTGGTCGCTACTGCTGCTTCTGTCATTGCTGTTCTCAGTTGTTCCCATTTAGTATCGATTGTCTTGGTGGTGATATCGTTGTCAATTTTGCCTAAAGCATCGAAATAGTTGTTCATTTTGACATTATATTCCTCCTTTATATCATTTGATTGCAGTCTGTGTACATCTATTCTTCTATTTTTATTCTGTTGGTATAACTTCTTCAGTTTAATTCTCAGTTTAGCTATGCAGAGGTTATGATCGCTTCCGATCTCTGCACCTCTGTATGCTCTGACGTCTTGAACTGATGAGCGAAATTTAGCGCTTATGCAGAAGTGATCTATCTGGTTCTTAGTTCTGCCATCAGGTGAATTCCATGTTATCTTGTGGATATTCTTATGTGGAAAAGATGGTGTCTGCCACAACGAGGTTTGATATTTCACAAAGTTCTAGAAGTCTTTCGCCATTTTGATTCATACAGCCTATGCCATGAGTACCGAGATATCTTTGTACTCCATCGTTGTTGTCACCTACTTTGGCGTTAAAATCACCCATGACTGCTATTATGTCATGCTTGGGTATTGTGTTGATGGTACTTAGAAGTGCTTCATAGAAGTCATCTTTTGTGGTATCAAGAGCGTCGTTAGTTGGTGCATAACATTGTACAATTGAGAGCTTGAAAAATCGTGTCTGAAATCTAGCTAATATTAGCCTCTCATTGATAGGTACCCAGCTGATAAGCGATGCTGCTGCTTTCTGTGTCATTAAGATGGCTACTCCCTCTGTGTGACGATTATCATTACTACCAGAGTATATAATTTGCTTTTTTTCTTCTGAAAAATATTTTATGCCCTTCCCCGTCCATCTACACTCGCTGACACCCAATATATCCAACTTATAATTATCCATTTCTTTAATTACTTCTTCCAATTTTCCGTCTTGATACATAGTTCTTACATTCCAGTATCCAATTTTAAAAATCTCCTTAGCCCCCAAGATATTGGAGTGAGTCATGTTTACTGTCGAGCCTGGTTCTGTTTCGGTAACAATAGCTTGTTTTATTATAGTGAATTGTTAACTCACTGATCAACCCTCCGATCCAACCGACCGATTCGAGGGTTTCGAGGTCAGTTATAGGAAAATATCTACACCACTAGATACTCTGGTGTATCTTTTATTCTATAATTTAACATAACATGGTATTATCCATCGAAATATACACATTCCTGATGTTTTTCTTTCGGCGTCTTAGGTGAGAAACGAATTTCACCTCCATCTTGGAAGGGTAGATAACAAGGATTTATGTATACGGTACATATATTTATACATTCTGAAAGTAAACTCGTAATTATCTTACAACGCTAACAGTAGTAACAAAGCTAACAGTAGTAACAACGCTAACAGTAGTAACAAGGCTATGTCATCAGAAAGGAATAACACAACCCAGTAGAAAAAGTACATAAATAAACTTCTTCTTTCTTCTTCTTCTTCTTCCGTCCTTAGCCACCGACCGTCAAAGCAGTCAGTGGCCATTACGCCTAGTGGCGTCTTAGGGCAACAGCAGATAGGTTTTCTTTGCCATTGTTTCCCATCACGCCTAGTGGCGTCTTTAGGGCAATGGCAAATCAACCCATTTGCCGTTGTTTCCGTAATCGAAGTGACTGGCAAACGGGTGATCAGCCCGTTGTACATAAATAAACACCAAACCACTATTAAATTCATACCAGTATAGACACACAAGTATGCTTGTGAACAACACAACAAACTGAACTATTAAGTAAAAACCCCATACTGAGGAATAATACAGTACAGAACGTATAATAAAGACAAAAATGAAAATAGTACACTAAATTTTTTTAACGTCCTGACATAACCAACAGTTCCATGTATATGGTAAATAGTTGGAAGGTGCGTGCTACACAAAGAAAAGTATCAAACAAAAAATATTTAAAAAAAAATCACGGCAAAAGTCATAGAGGTAGGTGCAAGAGATCTAGTGGCTGCTTGAGTGTATGGTCTACTCAAACTATCGGATCTGAAGGGACAGTCACGAGCAAGAGCACGTGAAAAGACTTGACGAAACTGCGGAAGAGGTATTTTGCCGGCTTTGGAACAACCGGGCTTTGGAATGCTGGACAGTACTTTATTTACAACACAATAGTTAATTTCACAACCATCTTAATTTTGTATGTTCTCTCAACAAAACTAGTGTTACAATTTGTTCTCTCCACAAAACTAGTGCTACAATTAGTTTTCTCAACAAAACTAGTGCTACAATTTGTTCTCTCAACAAAACAAGTGCTATACATTGTTCTTTCATCAAAACAAGTGCTACAGTATATTCCTTCAGCAAATATAGTACTACAGTTCTCTCAACAAAACTAGTGCTACGGTTCTCTCAAGTAAACTAGTGGATGGGTGTGAAAAAAATCGAAAAAAGGTGTTTCGTCTTACGAGGACAAAAGAATAAGAACAGTTCTCTCGACAAAAACTAGCGCTACAGTTCTCTCAACAAAACTAGTGCTACAGTTCTCTCAACAAAACTAGTGCTACAGTTCTCTCAACAAAACTAGTGCTACAGTTCTCTTAACAAAACTAGTGCTACAGTTCTCTCAACAAAACTAGCGCTACAGTTCTCTCGACAAAAACTAGCGCTACAGTTCTCTCAACAAAACTAGTGCTACAGTTCTCTCAACAAAACTAGCACTACATTTCTCTCAACAAAACTAGCTCTACAGTTCTCTCAACAAAACTAGAGCTGCAATTCTCTTAACAAAACTAGCGCTACAGTTCTCTTAACATAACTAGCACTACAGTTCTCTCAACAAAAGTGGCGATACAGTTCTCTCAAGAAATCTAGCGCTACAGTTCTCTTTAAAAAAAAACTAGCGCTGCAGTTGTCTCAACAAAACCAGCGCTACAGTTCTCGCATCAAAACTAGTGCTACAGTTCTCTCAACAACTAAAAAAGCGCTACAGTTCTCTCAACAAAACTAGGACTGCTGTCCTCTCAACAAAACTAGGACTACAGTCCTCTCAACAAAACTAGCGCTACAGTTCTTTCAACTAAACTAGCGCTACAGTTCTCTTAACATAACTAGCGCTATAGTTATCTCAACAAAACTAGTGCTAAAGTTCTCTTAACAAAACTAGGACTACTGTCCTCTTAACAAAACTAGGACTACTGTCCTCTTAATAAAACTAGGACTACTGTCCTCTCAACAAAACTAGGACTACTGTCCTCTCAACAAAACTAGGACTACTGTCCTCTCAACAAAACTAGGACTACTGTCCTCTCAACAAAACTAGGACAACAGTCCTCTCAACAAAACTATGACAACAGTCCTCTCAACAAAACTAGCGATACAGTTCTCTCAACTAATCTAGCGCTACAGTTCTCTCAACAAAAAAACTAGTGCCTTGTCTGTCTGCATAAAAGTGGCGCTGTATTTCCCTGTCTCCACCTAAAGCCTTAAACTCGAACAGAAGCTGCGCAAACTGTTTTGGTAACCAAGGAGGATAAGGGCCGTTTTAACAGCATTGTAGGCCCTGGGCAAAGCAATGCACGAGGTCCCTACCAGCCCAACCCACCCACGGGAATAAAAATGATGTCTTATGAACAATATGGCAGCGTCCCAGCATGGGGTCCCTAGCCTTAAGACCGCACTGAGGAGGATAACACTGAAGCTGTTGAGTTTTCCAGGAAACCAAAAACATACTGAAGGAGTCTGTATGTAAAAACTTCTCCTACAAAGAAGCAAGACACAGACTAACTGCAGATGCGACGGCTAAACGGGACCTAAACTCATGAAACTAACTGTCACTGATGACCGCAGGTGAGAGGCATACAAACAAAACTACAGGACGAGAAGAAAAGAAGGCCGTACGACGAAGTCCAAAATAACATTGGAGACGAAACAATAGGAGCCTTCACAAAGCGCCTAGGCTACTTTACAAGATATTAAATCAAGACAGCAACATATGGAAGCTGACATTGCTAAACAAGCAGAGCTAAACAGACGAGTACGAAGAAATCCTCAAAAGAATTGAACAACAGAGAAAGATCATCGAAGACATCGCAAGTAACAGCACTCCAATAATAATAAAAAAATTAAAAAAACGAAAGAAAGAAATTGAAGATAAAATAATCATCGACATCAAAGAGGATCTGATACTAACTACCATTAAGAAATTCATAACACAGATACAGCCGAAACAGAAAAGGACGAGAGGAATCCAGACAGTCAGCTTGCGGTCCTTTTTAAGGACCAGTCCTTTTTAGGACTAGCAACAGCCTGGCACCGAAGGAGAATTTATCACACACTATTGCCCCCGTTATAAACAAATGGTTGAACATGGTCTTAGAGCTCGATAGTAGATGGAAAAGAAGAAGAAGCCGGGTCTCCATAAAATTAATCTTGCTGTTTGAAGATTAAAGAATAATTGTTAAAATGATATAAGTCAATAACAGTAAAGCGACCGAATGATTTGTGAAGCGTGTCTTCCTCATCCAATATACATACAACATAAAAAAGAAAGCTAAAAAAAAAAATTAATAAATAAAATCATCTCATCTCAACCCATAACCCGTCATGGGTCGTAGGGGTGCCATGGTGGAAGCATCAACAGACAGGGTCCTCCACTGCTCTCTATTCTCAGCAATGCTTACAAGTGTGGAAAAACCGAGTCCTGCCCATTCTTTGATGTTATCAGCCCAGGATTTTCTTTGCCTTCCTCTTCTCCGTTTACCTTCGACTGTTCCCTGGAGGATCGTTTTCGAAAGGGAGTCATGACGAGTTACATGCCCAAACCAGGCAAGCTTTCGACGTTTCACTATTGACAAAAGTGGTTCTTGGTGGCCTGCATAGGTGTTTATCTTCTCTCTAACATAGACATTTGTTTTGTGCTCTTTATAGCAAATGCGCAAAATTCTTCTATAACATTTATGCTCGAAAGCCTGAATCCTTCGCTCCGTATCTGCAGTGAGTGTCCAGCTCTCACACCCATACAAGAGAATAGATAATACAAGTGATTTGTATAATTTGATCTTCACAGGAAAACTGATGTTACTTTTCCAGATCACATTCAACCTTGTCATGGCAGCTGAGGCTATCTCAAGTCTTGTCTTGATTTCTTTATTTGATCTTCCATCACTACATATAGTGGACCCGAGATATTTAAAGGTGTTAACTTCTTCTAACGTTTGCCCCTGGCGACCAGGTGTTCATGGTTCAAACCCGGGCGTCAGCGTTTGAAGAAATGTTTACGGCCGGAAATTTGACTGAATAGCCTGAACGGCTCCTGTGATAAACCCTCTGTGGATGGGAAGGAGCGAAGCTCCTGACCGGGTTGGAAGGAAAGTCCTCAGGTTCCCCAGCCTCGCAATGACATGTCATTGGGCCGAAGGGCTGAAAGCCCAAGTGCCGCTGGTTAAGGAAAAAAAAAAAAAAACGTTTGCCCATTTAATGTTGGTCGGAACATGTTTCTTATGGCTATTCACCAATATCTTGCTTTTTTCTATATTAATTTCCATCCCATACGTTCTTGTTACTTTCTCCAGTCTAGAGGTAAGGTCTTGAAGTTCTGATTCTGTTCCAGCTATCAGATCAATATCATCAGCAAAACGTAGATTACACAGAGGTCGGCCTCCAATCGATATGGTTGATTTATAATCGTAGAGAGCCTCCAGCATAATATGTTCTAGATATATATTAAAGAGCACTGGTGACAGGATACATCCCTGCCGAACTCCTACAGTTGTTTTGAAAAATTCTCCAATGTCGTTGCTTGCAAAAACAGCACTGCTTGCGTCCTTGTATAGTGCTTCAATGATATCTATGATGTTGGTATCAAAATTGAATTTTCTCATTATTTGCCATAATCCTTCATGCCAGACTCGATCGAAGGCTTTTGTGAAATCGATGAAGTTATGGTATAAATCATGTTGATGCTGGAGATGTTTTTCGATCAGTAATCTAATATTGAAGATTTGTTCTGAGGTACTTCTTTTTGGTCTAAAGCCAGCCTGTTCCTCTGACAAGATTTCTTCTGATTTCTGTTTTATTCTGTTCAAAAGTATCCTTAACATCACCTTACTTGGATGACTAATAAGGCTAATGGTTCTGTAGTTCTTGCACATTTTTAGATTTCCTTTCTTTGGAAGCGGTATTACTAATGACTGCGTCTATTCTTTTGGCCATTTTTTTGTACTCCATATCTTCTGGCAAATTGTTGTCATGATTTTTACTATATCTGGTCCTCCATATTTCAAGAGCTCTGCTGGTATATTATCCACACCCGGTGACTTCCCTCCTTTCATCGAACATATAGCCTCTTCCAATTCTTCCCGTAGTATTGCTGCATTTCCGAGTTCCCTGTTTTCGCACTTAATGTTGTTTAATATGCTATAGTCAGTGTCGAGTTTACAGTTATATAATTCTTTACAATATTCTGTCCACCTTCTCATTACAGCTGTTTTTTCATTGAGCAGAGCCCCATTGCTATCTTCTATGACAGTTACCCTGGGCTGTTGGGGTTTTGATAGTTTTCTTAATGTGTCAAAAGCTGCCTTGCTGTTACCTTTTATTAGCCCCGTATTAATGGACTCACATTGATCAGCTACCCATTTTTCTTTGGCCTGTTTCATTTTCTTTCTAATATTTTTATTCACCATACTGTATTGCCATGCTGCTTCAGGAACCTCTTTCTTAACCTTTTTCATTTCCCGCCGTGTATCACATAACTTCAGAATGTCATCTGTAACCCATGGTTTGTTTATTTTCTTTCTTTTACCAAGTATTTCTGTTGCTGATTCAATGAGCACGTCTTTCATGTTCTCTGTGATTGAGTTGATATCATCCTCCAAAAAGTTGAGAGCTGCGAATTTTCCTCCAACAGTTGCCTCAAAGATTCCCGCGATTTCTGGATCTTTCAATTTGTCTAAATTGAATCTTAGCTGAGAACATCTGTTTTGATTATAGTTCTTTTTGAGTTTAAGCTTGAGCGTCATCAATACCATGTCGTGATCACTACCAATGTCGGTGCCAGGAAAAGTCCTAGTCTTGGCTTTATTAATGCTGGACTTGAATCTTTTGGATACAAGAATAAAATCAATTTGGCCATGTATCTCAGTTTTTGGGGCATGCCACGTTGTTCTTCTTGATAACTTATGAGGAAATAGTGTATTTGCAAGGGTTAGTTTATAGTTGCTGGCAAATTCTAGTAGCCTTAGTCCTCGATCGTTGGTTTCTCCTGTCCCAAATTTCCCCACTGTGCCAGCCCAGTGACCGTATGCATCTGGCCCTATTTTAGCATTCCAATCACCTAGCACGATGAGAAGATCTTTCTTTGGAATTTTCTTAATTGCTTCATCCAGACTGTCATAAAATGTATCAATTGCCTCATCCTCATAGTCAGTAGTGGGGACATATACTTGTATGATGGAGATGTTTTTTGGATGTGCTGCAATACGAATGGTGATAAGCCTGCTATTTATTGGGGTGCAGCTGATGACAGAGTTCAATCTATCTTTATGTACGATAAAACCTACTCCATGCTGATGTTTAGACTCATCTCCACTAAACCAAATTTTGTGACCATCATCCGTTATTGATTCACCTAATCCTGTCCATCTGACTTCTGCTAGGCCCAGGATGTCCCACGAGTATCTAACAAGTTCATGTGTTAGTTCTTTGACTTTTCCACACGCATATAGCGTGCGTACATTCCAAGTTCCAACAACAAAATTTTCTCTTGGAAGTTTCAAAACAGGTGTTTGTACCCCATTCGCTGACTTATCACTCTCAAGGGGCAATGAGAGCGCGGTCGTTGTTAATCCGGGCATCGGCCGATCCGGCATATTATTACTGAGTTGACTTTCCATCATAACATTTCAGTGGGCAAGAGGTTTGCTTGGCGGTGCCCATCTCCTCTCCACGTATCCTTGCAGGTACATACAAAAATGTACCTGGAGCAGTAACAACAGCCCTCAATAAATCTGTAATGTTTTGAAACACTGTCCGGTTGACACATCACAAAACCGTATATACACTTTATTTTAAAAAAAATGAATGTTGCCTAGACACATGGTCCATCGGAAGACATTTATGAGAAAAGACCATAAAATTAATGTATTTAAGTTTGAAGAAAAGCTACACTCGTTCGCTGCATTTATTTGTTGCTTACATAACAAATAACAGTACGGTAACAATACTTAGTGATACAACTGCTAATTTAATATGTTTTTTCGCCATCTTTGATCATATTCTCAAAGTGTTTACGATGTACTGTATTGATTTTTGCTTGTTTCGGATGACATGAGCTAAAACCTATCCTTCAATTGTACAGTTTTTACTTTTAATTAACTTTGTTTTCTTTTTCTAAATTTGTTCGGGGCATTCATCCCGTGGCCCACACTTAGATTTCCTTACGTCAAGGGAGTTACAGTTTGCGCAACGTGGATTTGAGGTCTTCGAACTTTATAATAGTCATCGATAAAAGCTGGGCGTTGACGCCACATATCTCAGATTGTCTACAGCGAATTTCTTGGAATTTCTTGGCCGAACACCAACACCAACCAAGAACTGCTAACTCGGAACCACCAAGAGGACATGCGCACCATCATAGCGGGTAGACGCTGCTGATGGGTTGGCCACATCCTCAGAAGAAACCCTAACATACACACACACATATATATATATTTATGTGCATAGACACTACTGTATGTACGAGATTGTGAAGGTTTGTAGTTCTCCCCCTGCTTCTTCTTATTTCCTGATACTTCTGACTGAGCTGCTTGATATCTTTCAGCCATGGTTAAAATATCTTCCAATCTCTCTGCTCCTTGCTCCATGAGAAATTCTCTCATTTCTTGAGGCATGGATTCTCTCAGTTGTTCCATCATGACCATTTCTTTTATATCTTGACATTTTCCTTACTACCGTATGTTTAGGCACTGATGTTTGTAAATTTAAAAAAAATACAATTCTGCCTCGTTTTGGCTAGGCGCTCCATTCAACCTAGACACAAGGCCCGTCGGTTATATTAGGGCGCGTGTTCAAATATAAAAAATCGTGTGGTATGATTTCCAGCGCATGTACATACACAACCAAGTGTACATACACAACCAAGTGTACATACACAACCAAGTGTACATACACAACCAAGTGTACATACACAACCAAGTGTACATACACAACCAAGTGTACATACACAACCAAGTGTACATACACAACCGACTGTACATAACCTACCGTGTGTACACACACACTGTAAGAGGTAAAGGTAGTCGCATAGCAAATACTGCCGTAGTGGAGTAAAGTCATAGAGACTAAGCCATACTAGGTTCAGCTTTATGAGGTTGGGTGACTAGTTCCCTTCCTAAGTGCCTTTTCTTCCTAACTCAAGAGCAGAGTCAGGTACCCATTTACAGCCGGGTAGACTGAAGCATGACGCCACAAATCTTCCATCCCGGTACCCGGTACTTTTCGCCGACAGGCAAGAGCTGTAACCTACATTACCGAATGTATATACACAATAATAATAATCATAATAATAACAATAAACAAGTTTCATGAAGTTCAGTTGTTATGTAGATACAAAGGGGCAAGGATTTTTTTAGAAGAACACTTGTACTGTATAGTGCCCCTAGATCTATCTATAGATCTAAGGGCACTTGTACTGTACTGTATATTTAACGTTACAATCTAAAGTTATCTAGAACAGGGGTTCTTAACCTTGCATCGCTTAAGGCCCCCTTCTGAGCCTAATTTAAATCTATGGCCACCTTCATAGTCACTGTTAGCTGGAAAAACGGTACTTTACCATCTTATTATAGCCCCCTGGAAATATGACATGGCCCACGCTGACAACCAGTGATCTAGAAGAACACGTTGAGAACCAGTGATCTAGAAGAACACGTTGAGAACCAGTGATCTAGAAGAACACGTTGAGAACCAGTGATCCAGAAGAACACGTTGAGAACCAGTGATCTAGAAGAACACGTTGAGAACCAGTGATCTAGAAGAACACGTTGAGTACCAGTGATCTAGAAGAACAATCAAAATGTAAAAGGTAAATGTATTCACATAGCAGATACTGTCGTAGGGGGACTGAAGTGTTAGAGATTCCATCTATACTACGTCTGATCTTAATGAGGGTGATGTGACCAGTTCCCTTCATAGACAGTTTTGTCTTCCCGAACTCATGAGCAGTCTGGTGCTGATTTTGAAAGCTGGGTAGACATGAGCAGAAAGCAACCTGGTTTCGAACCTGGTATATTTGCCTTGTGAAGCAAGCGTTCTAACATTACGAAAGCTTGAAATCAATGTACAAAATATATAAAACTGTCCAAAAAGATATGTCCACAAACCTACAAATGGAGTAGATCATATACTAACTATCCCAGGTTAGAATAACACATACATCAATAGTATTTAAAAAATGCGTAAAAAATAATTAATTTAAAGAAAACAGAAAGAAAGAAAGAAAGATCGACGAAATTAAAAAAAACAAGCATTTACATTCAAGAACAGTGCAGTTCTCCATTCCAGAATTCCAACATTCAGGTAATAGTCCTCGATGTATATCCTTGAAATAACACGACACCACAGTACATTTAAGTCAACAGCGCACGTAATTAAGCTATTCCTTTGCTGTATCTGATTTATCTTAATTAGTATATTACCACTTTCTAATTCACTGAAGAATTTTTGTCACTTATCGCACCCTTCTAGATTATTCGATTATAGCTCTCACAAAATTTAATGAATTTCACTTTTTGTAGGCTATCCAAAAAAGTAGCGATGAAGAAAAAACAAAACACAAACTAACTGAATTGACTTTGAAAGTTAAGAATGACTGAGATAGGAGCAAATGGTAGACAGCTTCGATTCCCTCTTTCACAATTCCGATCTAGCGGCTATCGCCTCGTTCCGTAAATATTGAACCAATCAGCGGGCGAGAATTCGTTCCGAGGAAGCTATGCGTGGTTTGCTCACATAAAACATACGCACGTATGTCGACAAAATACGTGTAAATAAAACTATACTTTAAATACAAGCAACTTTAAAATTCATAAAAGGGTATAATAAGGTTTTTTTTCCCGCTCTTATATATGAGTAGATGATATGAAATAATTTTATGAATTAATATTATGATTTCTTCTTCTTGTTCGTCGTTCGCTCTCAAATAACCACACCTATCTCTCTTATACAGCTGAAAGTCCATCTCAGGCTTCTCTCTTAAATTGAATACAAAATTAAAAAATAAAATGACACTAAATACCCCAATTATAACCAAATTTCAGGTTGAACAGAGTAGACCGAGATGGAACGAGAAGAGGCAATAACGGTCAGCTGTTAAGTGCCCGCTCTCCACCCATCACCTCATCAAAACAACAACAACAGGCTTCTCTCGTCACAGTACAGTTTCTCCCTCAGCTGGGCTGGATAAGGTCATGCTGCCACCCTGTTCCTTTCGTGGAACTGACAGTTTTGGAGGACATGTCCTACTGTTTGTTTGTCGTCCCCACATGGACACATATCTGTCTGTCCTCCCCACATGAACACACATCTGTCTGTCCTCCCCACATGGACACAAATCTGTCTGTCCGATTTTCAGTTTGTTGTACAGATGGTATCTGAGTCTGCAATTGCCGGTTCTTAGTCTGAAAATTATCACTCGATCTTTTCTTGGTAATGTATTGTATGGTTCTGCAGTATCGGACTCTTATGCGATTTTTTTTTCTTTAAAGTTATTTTAAATTATTGATTTGATCTCTTCATATGTTGCTATGTCTTTAGTTTAGATTTGTCTTCCTTCTTTTGCAAATCTATCTGCCTTCTCATTTCCATATATTTTGCAGTAGGCAAGGATGTTGTTGTTGTTGTTGTTGATTTCGTCTACTATAATGCTGTAATACCCTGTTCAACCGGAAAGTTGGTTATAATTTGGGTATATTGTGTATTTATTTTCTTCGGTGCTAGCCTGTTGTTAGTCCTGAAAAGGACTGGTCCTAAAAAGGACCACAGCTAGTTTGATTTGATTGTACCGACAGTAATAGGGTAGGCAGATGTTAACAATAGATAAAAATCATCATGTTGCACGTGGATAGGTACCGATATTAATACTGTTACGGTTTACATATATACTTTTTTTTTTAAATCGATAACAAGGAAATGCTATAAGATAAAAATGATTACGCTTACAGCGACGTTAAGAAGGTCAAAAATGTTATTCTTGTACAGAAGATTACGCGAGTTGTAGCTCCAGCGGGTTCCTGAAGAGACGAAGAAACATTACGACTACTGCACCCTCAGCATGTCGTACAAGGCGACTAATAGGACTTTTGCATGGATGCTGGCAACCTCATCATATAGAACAAATTGCTAAATAAACCACGGCTGCAAGATCATGTGACTGCTTGGTGCAGTCTTCTTGCAAGATCATGTGACTGCTTGGTGCAGTCTTCTTGCAAGATCATGTGACTGCTTGGTGCAGTCTTGTTGCAAAGGAACCAGCTGCAATGATGGCTCACTGTTCCATAAGGAGCGAAAAGGAAAAAAAACTAGATGATGATAAACGAACGAACGAACGAACATTATTTTCAAAGGGTTACGAATTAGGCACGCAGGGCCGTTTGAAATTCTGCCCTTACTCTCTCTCTCTCTCTCTCTCTCTCTCTCTCTCTCTCTCTCACTTGCATACTTGTGGTAAAGTGGGATGTTATAAATATTTATAGGGGACTTAGTGTACTGACTGAGATCAGCTGTGAAGGTATCTGTATCTAATAGGTATAGTGTTTTACAGATAACCTTACTTGCTACCACATTATACCTCAGTCAGAATTATTCTGGAATATTGTGATGACTACGTTAAATGTCTAGGGTATGTATATGATGAAGTGTAAGTCACAACAACAACAGACAGATAAACAATTTAATTTATTCCACCACACTTGACAACACTGTGACACTCACACACATTTAACACTCTATAAGACTATCTTAAATGAGTCACTGGTAAAGTTTCAAATATATATGTATTAATTACTTTCACTAATATATATCCTGATTCAACTACAAAGTGAACCAGGAATCACAATTAATTGTAATCACAATTTATATATACATAATTTATAAACATGAACCTTGTAGTGACATATTTTATTAATATTATCCTATGTGTGTCAGTTGTGTAGTAGTACTATGAGGTAATACTGGTTTTGTTTTTTTCAAGCTATGTTATTATTTGTCATCATGACTTCAAGTGTTTGTTTATCTGGGAAATAGTATGGGGACAAGTTCACAGTTCCTGTCAATTTAAACAAGGTAGTGTCCCTCTTTTTTACTAAAATATTAATTTTTTGAGGGGACACATAATGTTGAGCTCCACTGGCCACAGAGGCTTAACTTTCGTGATGGCGGCAGGAAAAGACTCCTCTGCTCGATTGCTCCCCTGTGTTCTGGAGACACCTCACTAGTCGCTATCTGGACCCAGGAGTATGCTGTCAGCCTCCAGATTCAGCAAAGCTCAGACCAGGTGCTGCTCAATAACTTTAGGACCACAGTCCCTGAAACAAGAAGGTTGTACCTCCTACTTCATAACTAATTTATAATCTAATTCCAGACTGAACACAATACATAACAAACACTGAGTTCAGAGCGGTAGGCCAATTGCTATCTTCATCTGAAACAATTGACATCAGTATACTCCTCCCTAATGGTTACTACGCCTCTGCAATTCCAGCATTATTTCTTTCTAGTCAATAAGATAGGTGTCAGTGTACTGTTTGGCAATTCCATGTAGTTTTACTTTCCTCCGACACCTTCTGTTCAGGTTGGAGCACTATATAGGCTTTGCCTCATGTTCGCTACTGAACCACACACATATACAGACATAAATTATCAATTTACATTCAATTTTCATTAAAAAGATATCAAATATTTCAAGCTTACCACAATTCATGGAAATAATACAGAATTACGTTGACTGGCAATGAATAGGCACAAAATCCGACCTGCCACTGTCTCAGGCTTTTATTTAGAAAAATATAAGCTGAATCTCAACGCACTGTTGCTTTAGAAAGTTTATTTGAAAATGTGGTGCTGACCTGACGCTCCTAATTGCCTATATTGGCGGGTCTAACCAATCGAGCCATGTTTACACAGTTTTTTCAAAAAAAAGTACTCCTACTCACGTTTCCCTAACAACAAAGAATTAGTATTTATAGCCCGACTAATCGTGTTTAGCCTTACATTTACTTCTATCCAATCAAATAGGATTTAACATGGGGACCTATTTCCCGTACAATGGTGGTGTCAAAATCTGCCACTGAGCGATTCTGATTTTGGGGTTGTCTGACACCCTCACTATTTCTTTTGGCTATAATTTATTAATTCCTAGACTATTTGCGTAACGTTTAACATATTCTTTGTCAGCAAGTCCTAAGGAACCCAAATATATAAATTGAATGGGGCTAAGGGGCTGCGTTCAAAATATGCATTTTCTTCTAGAATAGTCGTGCTGTTGCCACCTCCTCACTTCCAAACTTTATGATGTCTGCTGTACTGTCATACTAATGTCAGGATTTCAGACATAAAACAGTAGAATGTCATGTTTCCTAATAAGCGTTTTGTAAGTTTTTTAAACCTAACTCTCGTATGGGTAGTGTTTTTTATCACTGTCGATTTGAAAAAAGCTAGTGCTTGTGGCCTTACACGCGTGATGACTTTAATTGTATAGCGAGACGCGTGTTTAGTGTTGTATGCGTTCCTGCTTTCAGCCCTCCCTTCTCTCTATCCTAATTCCATCTGTCTTTCGTTTATGGTAACTTAGTGTATAAAATGACATGAATGGAATATTAAATATAGGTCAGCTGGCGTATCTCAAGGTTTTTCTTAGAAATGCAGTACACGTTTTATCGTAGAAAGCGTGTATGCTGCAGTAGGCTTTTACTATCAACGTGAAACGTTACAATTTGCAGACGAAGTAGAGGGGCAGCCAGAAGCTATATAAACCATTCTGGAACAAAGAAATACAAATTACTATATCTGAAAGAAACAAAGCCAGAACAACACTTGAGACCACACGTTCACAAGAGGCAAAGATTCTGTACAATAAGGCATGTGCCAGAGTAAAACTTACAGTCAAGAAGGCCAAAAAAGATAAATGGACAGAAACGTGCTCCAACTTAGATCTCAGATAGAATGGAAATAAAGCATGGGCACTAGTTAATAATCTTTCTGGAGAAAGTAGAAGGATGAATCCAAAGCCAGTGATAGATGGAAGGAAGACAATCGCTGAAGACCAAAAGAAAGCAGAACACTTCAACCGTTACTTTGCCAATGTGAATAGAGCAGGTAAACTCACAGAGCTGGACAGGAAACAACTACACCAGTTAAGGAAACAAGAGAAAGCCTCAACGGTCAATGCTTCCCTATTCGAAGAAGATTTCAGCATGAAGGAGTTAGAGCAAGCCCTGAAGAAATTAAAACCTAGAAAGTCCCCAGGGCCGGACAAGATCCACAATGAAATGCTACTCCACCTGGGCTCATCTGGGAGAGAAGCAATCCTCAAGCTGATCAATAAGACATGGAGATCAGGCAAACTTCCAAAAGCCTGGAGGAATGCACATATTGTCCCCATTTTAAAAACCAACAAACCCCCAGATGAACCCAAAAGCTACCGTCCGATATCTTTAACATCATGCCTGGGGAAAAATTGCTGAAAGAATGATAAACACACGTCTCTATTGGTTCCTTGAGAGCTCCAGTATTCTATGTCATGAACAGGCAGGCTTCAGAACGAGCAGCTGCACAGAAGACCAGCTTTTCCGTTTGACGCAGAGAATTCATGACGGCTTCCAGAGTAAGAAACATACTGTGGCCATCTTCTTCGACCTCCAGCAGGCCTATGACCGCGTATGGAGAAAAGGCCTCCTGATGAAGATGATTGGCATGGGAATACATGGCAGGTTATACAACTGGATAAAATATTTTTTGGTTGATCGAACAATACAGACAAAGATTAACAATGCAATCTCATCTAAAGAAGTCTTAGAGGAGGGCTTACCACAAGGCTCCTCATTGAGCTGCACTCTATTTCTCATCTACATCAATGACTTAGCAGACCAGATCAAAGCTGAAAAAGCTCTGTACGCTGATGACCTGGTGATATGGCAGAGTCATGAGAATCTAGAAAGCGGAGCTCAAAGACTAAACGGAGACCTTAGAAGACTACATGAGTACTGCAAAACATGGAAATTAAAGGTCAACTATACAAAGACTGTGTACACTATCTTCACCAAAAGCCATAAAGTAGCCAAGAAGAATATCAGTCTGTGGCTAGACAAACAACAAGTGACAAAAGAAGAACATCCCACATATCTTGGAGTCACACTTGATCGGCAGCTCAACCTCAAGAACCATATTGAAAATATAAAGAACAAAGCCCTGAGGCGATTACAACTATTGAAGAGGCTTGCTGGCACTACATGGGGATCAGACAAGGATACTCTGAGAGGCTTGTACCTTGGCTATGTCCGTTCTGTGATAGAATATAATAACTCACTGCTTACTACTTGCTCCAAGACAAACTTGGAGTCTCTCGACAGAGTGCAAAGCAATGCCCTTCGGCTAATCAGTGGAGCTATGAGATCAACGCCAACTGCTGCATGTGAAATACACACAAATATGGAACCCCCCAGTTTACGGAGAGATAAAGCTGCTTTAGAAGTTTATGAAAGATGTAAGAGAATGAACCGAAACCACCCTAACAGGCACCTTGTAGAAAACTGGGCACACAAGCAAAGAATAAAGCACAAGTCAGTCTTGCACCATGTCCATGAAATACAAGATGGATACCACCTCCCAGAAAGAAGACAAGAAATACAGAAAGTAGTAAGGAATTTACCACCACATACCCACTTAAAAACACCAGAAGTACAGATGAAATTAGTAGATGGAACAACCAAACAGGCCGACCCAGTCAGTCTGATGAGTGCATCACAAAGAACCATTGATGCCTACCCTGAAGAATGGATACACGTCTATACTGACGGATCTGCATTTAAGGCCACCATCAAAGCAGGTTACGGAGTTTACATATGTTATCCAGACGGATCCTCCGACGAGCTGTTTGATGCATGCGGGGAGTTTTGCTCCAACTATGAAGCTGAAACCATTGCACTGGAAACAGCTGTATACCATCTGAAGACTGTATTTGATGCCTTTCCCTCAAAGGCTCAAAACATTGTCATTTTTACTGACTCATTGTCTGCCCTACAAGCTCTGGAAGGCAGTGGACATTGTAAAACTGAATTAGCCAAACTAATCCAGGACGCTGACCAGCTTATCACTTCCTATGGCATCAGAATAGTTATGCAGTGGATCCCTGGCCACTCAAATACACCAGGTAATGACAGAGCAGACAGACTGGCAAAGAAAGGAACAAAACAAGAACAACCACTCACAGCAACAACTCTCCAAACAGCCAAAACACTCATACGAACAATAAACAAAGAAACTTGGCTGAACAGATGGGCCATGGGAAACACTGGAAGAGAAGTTTACAGACATATGGCTGGTCCTGATCCTAACGACAACATCAACCATCTCACAAGGAGGGACCAAAGCACCATTTTTCGACTCAGAACACAACATATACCACTCAACAACCACTTGAACAGAATCCAACCACAACACCCTCCAGGGTGCCAGCTATGTAACTACCACCATGAAACTGTTGACCACCACCTCTTTGAGTGCCCAGCACTCGATGATGTTAGAAAAATGCTTCTTCCTCCCAGACCAGATAAGTGGAACACCTTGTACGGAGATACAGATTAACTGGCGAAAACATGCAGATATCACTACATGGCATTGGGCCGAAGGGCGAGAGCCCAAGTGCCGCTGGATCAATAACAACAACAACAACAGCAGACGAAGTAGAAAACAAGGGGGATTTCGAGTACAGTCATTGTGACAGCACTGTTCTTTACCATTCTTCTTTCCTTTTATTGAAGTTATTTGTTAGGCTTTATATTTACTTTTTAATTTATATATGTGGATTAGAATTTCACACGACAATACTGAATCAAGTTATTCCCAGGTGTACTTTAATCACTAATTTAAAGTCATGCAACATTATAAAGGTAATATAACAGCTTATATTTATAGCATCCAACCGTAATCAAAATTAAGCGTGTTTAAAAAACGAAAAAGAAAAGTAAGGAGAAAAAAAAACTAAAACAAAAACAAACATACACACAAAATCCACACCATCTTTACAGTTTATCAGACAATACATCGAAATATAATTAGATTAGGGTGACATCCAATACCATAATTCCCGCCGTAAGGTACTTCGGTCTGTCACACTTTGCACACCGTCATTTGCGCACTTTTTCTATTTTTGAGAAAGTGCATTAACTTTCGAGCACAGCTAAGGGGGTGCAACTGTGGTGGAAAGTTAGACAATAATTGTATTGTTTCCCCTTATATGTACTCTCGCGAAAATAGAAAAGTGTGACGGTGTGCATTAAATCAACAGACAATCACGATACTCTTATGTCCAGTTTCATTCGGGAAACGGATTTAACTCATCATTTTTCTTAAGAATGTAAGTTTTTTTTATTGTTTCGTCAAGACAAAATTTTAATTTAAAGTATTTCAGACTTATTATTTTGGATCAAAATGATAAGATGGCTAAAAGGAAGAGACGATCGCGTCATTCACAGCGAGCAAGCGAGACTATAGAAGAAGCAGCAATGTAATACATGTAACAGAAACAACACACTATAATTAAAAACCTGCCAATTTTGGCGGGTTGTTGCTAGTATAATCAGAACTCGTGAAATATTCGAACAGTGTGCTATTGAATGAATAGGGACTTGGCGTTTTTCAAGATATGTGGAAGTTTGTACCAGAGATGAGCAGCTGAGTCCCATAGCAGAAACATACAGTAGGGAGTGAATAGTTAAAGCCTTAACAATGCTAGCTCCAGCTTTATGAGATGGGGTAATCAGTTCCCTCCCTTGCTGCCTTCCTGATGATGACAGAAGATTACACATTAAACAGTAAAAAGAGAACTGCAGACGAAAGTCTATTAAACGGACTGAAACGGAAAGGCCTTGAACGAATGGGCCAGACCTGGAAGGCTTGACACGATTTCGTTGAAGGCCTATACTCCTTACAGAGTTGAAGGTAATCGAGAAGTTAGAAGATTATGTTAAATTTAGAACGCAAGGAAGCGAGACAAAATAATGTCACTGATGCAATTTCTGTTCATTTTTTAGTTTTGAGCCACTATACATTCTTTTGGCTGTAGAAAGAGCATGATCTGTTCTATTGGATCTATAGTATAAGATAGATTTCTTTCATGTGTCATTATTATTGTCATTTTCTTTTTCACTTCTTATGGAGCATGGAGCCAGCACTGGAGGTGGCCCCCTTACATGAGTCCTGTACTAAAGGATTCTTATACTCCTGTCACATTATTGTCTTGCCCCGCGTAGTTCCCGGGGGTCTCTGAAGAGCTGTGACATAATTTTTGCGCTTTCATCTCCTCTCCGGCAGTATTGAACTGCATTTGTTGTGCGTATTGAATTAGGTGCATTATTCTGTTGTTGGCACTCTCTTTTTTCCTACTGTCATTGTTCATGTTTGACGCTTCGATGCATGACAGGGCCAGACAAGCGTATCGCCCATCCCGGAGAGATTAATTAAGTCCATAAAACGTGATAATACCACATTGACTCAAGGTAAATGCGAGCACGAAGTATTTGCTATAATTGCATAATTACTTCCGACTCGACAGGAAAAATGTAAGAAGTTGTAGCGTAAACATTACCTAGAATTGTCGGATGTAGCAACTCCATATACGGAGGATAACTGTTTGAAATTTTCAAACGCATGAGTCATTGTCGTGAAACGAGTGTAACCCACTACTTTGTTAATCACTATGTCGAGATACAGATTTGCTTCACCCAATCAACGAGCAACGTTCACCAGTCTCTGAGACAGAATAAATTAACGGCCATCTTGTTCACGCAAGATGGCGGAATAAAACTGAATAAAATTAGGCTGTATGAGACCAGGTACTAAACTGCAGGAAACCAATCAGCTTGCTCCGCCAGGAAAAAACCAACAGCCTTGCTTAAGAATTCACCTACCTATATAATCGGGCGGATTTTATGCATAATCACACATCACCGACACGACGCCAGAGATACCGACCGACTGAAGAGGAGAAGCTGTCACCTTGATTTATAGCTTACCTGGAGTGCAATGACCTGCAGCCTGCTTTGCTAAGTCGAGTCAAAATCTGGCCGGTTTGAATCTTAGAGGGTAAATATATTTACGATAACCTTTAGGAAAATAGGCTTTCAGCAGGTCTATAATGTTGGTATTTGTTGTGTGTCATTTATACTACCTATCAGGTTACTGATTGTATCTTGGGGGAATTAAGTATAATGATTGTATTTCCTATTATGATTGAATAGACGAAGACTAATAGGACTCATACCTCAATCTATTGTCTCCTATAACTCAATCTATTGTCTCACATGACTTCAGTCTATTATCTCATATAAGACCAACTGCCATATAACCAAAACAGTCCTTGTTAGGACTCAACCTATTGTCTCCTATAACTTCACTCTATTATCTCAGACCAACTGCAATATAACCCAAACAGTCCTTGTTAGGACTCAATCTATTGTCTCCTATAACTTCAATCTATTATCTCAGACCAACTGCAATATAACCAAAACAGTCCTTGTTAGGACTCAATCTATTGTCTCCTATAACTTCAGTCTATTATCTCAGATAAAACCAACTGAAATATAACCAAAACAGTCCTTGTTAGGACTCAATCTCTTGTCTCATCTAACTCCAAACTATTGTCCCATATAACTCCAACCTGATATATCACCAAACAGTCCTCGTCGCATATACTCCTATCATAAGAACATAACGTTATTGTTAGGATATATTATAGCACTTGTCAGAGAGGGCCTGGTATATTATAGGGGGAAGGAAATGGTTGTATCACACCTAGGTGTACATATTATGGGATGTATTCATGTATTGAATTTATATTATGGGATGTATTCATGTATTGAATTTATATTATTGAATGTATTCATGCATTGAATTTATATTATTGAATGATATCCATGTATTAGTTTATCAGAAAGAATGTTTTGCAAGTAGACACCTGTCTTGTCTCGCTATTGCTAAATCATACTGAGCCATGTTGTCATTCATCCTACATGCAGACACTGAGACACGCTCATATCATATACAATAGAAATAGGTGGGCTTGAGGACAGAAATTAGCCCCTATTTTTGCTTGTTACAGGTTTTATACGTGTCATAAAAACTGAGATCGTGGGTCGTCAATCCAGCTGCCTGGAACTCCGCAGGAGCATAGAGGTTGTCAAGACTCTACATCTTTAGTCTCCCTCAGCCTTGGGTGGGCTAACGAAACGATCAACAGCTGGTGTTTTGTGTCAACCAAACCAAGAAGGACAGCACTTCTAAGAGATGAGTACACATTAGTACCATTTCTGTCGGCATTGTGAGCAAAATCTAAGTCAATGAAGAAAACGTGAATTAGCGTAGCAAGAGACAATAATAAGATCATAGTGGATAAATTATACGTAAATAACAGCATAGCTGATAAACGTTATATCCTTAATTAACAGCACAGCTAATACATGTACTATAATTGAATAACAGCACAGCTGATATAATTTTTGTTCCTATAATTGGAAAACTTGTTATAATATATTTACATATCTATATAAATATAAATATTTGTAAATCATATGTAAACTTACAAATTCATTACATTCCATTTTCAACATTCACCCTTCAGCACAAGAGTAGATAGTGTATATACTAAATAAATAATAAGGAAATTGTATTTGAACGACTTGTCAATTTTATCATTGTTAAGTAAAATCTGTTTCCTTGTTTTTTTAATATCACAGTTAGTTACACAGCGGAGGTGGCACTTTATGTCGGTCTCCTCTCTACTATTGTTTCGAGATCAGATCATTCACAGCCGTAACTAAGTTGTGATACCAGTAGTCCTCTCAGACACTGGGACTTCACCATTTTCTGCAGAAATTCTATTTCTGTGAGCCAAATAAAACCTCACGCCACACTGGGGGCTCGTTCCTGGGATATTTCTGTATATCTTGAGCCATACTTAGTCTATTCATCTATCTACATTCTATCTTGTGCCACCCATAGATAACATAAGAAACAGATTTTTGGGAAAAAAATTCTATTTTAGGATTTAAAAAAAATTATTTTCTTAGGAGGAGTACCATTTAGTACTCAGTAAATAGTTGATGCTCACAAAGTTGCACGGAAATCTTTTGTTCATTAAAAGTAATTAAGTTTAATTACAATAATTTGGTTATAGTAAATATACATACCCTATCTAAGTAACGCCATGGCTGATCTAGTGAAGTTCAGAACTGCGATCATGCAGATGGGTAAGGAATTAAATATGACAGGTGATGCTCTCACTCAGTATGTCACAACAGAAGTGGACAAACACATGGATAGGGAAGAAAGAAAGTTGCAATTAGAGGCTGAAGAAAGGCGGTTGCAAGCAGAAGCCAAAAGACTGGAAGCTGAGAGAGAAGACAAAAGGCTGGAAGCTGAAAGAGAAGCCAAAAGACTGGAAGCTGAGAGAGAAGACAAAAGACTGGAAGCTGAGAGAGAAACCAAAAGATTAGAAATTGAAGCCAAGAAATGGGAGGCTGAAGCTGAGGAAAGGAAATTACAAGCAGAGAGAGACCATCAGTTGAGATTAAAAGAGCTTGAAATTCAGGCAAATACTGGCAATAATGGTGGTAGCTCACCTCACTCTGAGAATAGCTCCATCCAGAGCACCTCAAGTGGGGCCATGAATTTTCATCTGGACCCATTTGTTGAGAAAGAAGACGCCATTGAGTCGTACCTGGATAGATACGAAAGACTTGCCACTACCTATGGCTTAGTGAAAGAAAAGTGGAGTCTTAAACTATCTCAGGGATTGAGAGGTGTTGCCTACGATGTATATTTGAAGCTCTCAAGAGATGACCAGGAAGATTATGAAATCCTGAAGCAGGCACTGCTTGTGAGATATGAAAAGAACTCAGAATCATATAGAAAGAAATTCCGAACCGCTAACCTTCTTCCAGGAGAAAACTATCACCAATTCTCTGCTAGACTGGAAACTTATTTGGAAAAATGGAGTAGTTTAGGAAAGTGTCAGGATCTGAAAGAAATGATAATGATGGAGCAAGTGAAAGAGTCCATGCCTCAAGAAATGAGGAAGTTTATCATGGAACAAGGAGCAGAGAGATTGGAAGATATTGTAACTGTTGCTGAGAGATATCAAGCAGCTCAGGCAGAATTATTAGGAAATAAGAAGAAGCAGGGTGAAAACTTCAAATCATCACAAAACTATACCAAATATGAACAAAAGGACCACACCACAAGGAACAAACAAAGGTTTGACCAAAAGGACAAAAAACCCTCTAAGATCGGATAAGACACCTTACCGGAAGGAAGGAAAGTGGTGTAAAACTTGTCTAATGAGTAACCACAATACTGCGGACTGCAGAAGGAAGAATCCTCCTCATCATGCTGCATGTCTTACAACAGGGAATCAGGGAAGGAAGGAAATGGCAGTAAGTCAGAAAGACTTCCATCATCCCCCTGTCTGTGAGGAAGTGACCGTGAATGGCACTCAAGTACTGTGTTTATATGACACAGGATTGGACTTTGATTCAGTTGTGTGTTCTTCTCTAGTGAGTCCTGACCAGATAACCACAGAAACAGTGGAAATCAGAGGACCGATCAAGGGAGCAAGAACCATGACACTACCCATAGCTCGAATCAACATACGTTCTCGCTATGTGGAAGGAGAAATCACAGCAGCAGTGATGGACGACCCTATTTACCCTTTGATTTTGGGGTGCAGGTATGTTTTCCTTGGAGAACCTATAAAACCTATAGTTATGGCAACAGTCCAGACCAGGGAAAGCTCCAGGAAAATGGAGGAGAATCCTATCAATACTCATCCAGAAGAGATGAAAAAGGCTCAAGCAGCAGACAGCACATTGAAGCCTTGTTTTGGCAAATTGCCTAAAGCCCATAACCCTCCAGAGAAAGGAGACTTGTATATGAAGAATGGCCTACTATACAGAAAAGCTGGAACAGGACCTAAAGGGCATGGACAGCTTGTAGTGCCAAAATCTTACAGGGAGAAGGTTATGACGCTAGGACATGCTATACCCTTCAGTGGACATATGGGAATAGGGGCCACTGGACAAAGGATAGCCTGTCACTACTTTTGGCCAGGAATTACAGAGGACATAAAAAGATATGTAAGATCCTGTCCAGAATGCCAAAGAGTAGCTCCTAAGCATAGGACTGCACCAGCAACACTGGGAGAAATGCCTATTATGGGAACCCCGTTTGAACGTGTTGCAGTGGATATTGTTGAACCCCTCACTAGGACCAAGAAGAGAAATGCATATATCTTAACCTTGGTTGATACTTGCTCTATGTGGGGAGAAGCAGTGTCCATGTCAGCTATAGATTCAAAGCATGTGGCAGAGGCACTGTTGACAATATTCACCCGATTAGGTTTCCCGCATCAGATATTGACTGACAATGGGTCTCAGTTTAAGGGAAAGCTAACACAAGAAGTATTCAGGATATTTCAAGCCAGGCACTATCATTGTAGTCCCTACCATGCCCAAGGGAACGGTCAAGTAGAGCGGTTCAATGGTACGCTAATTTCAATCCTTAGAAAGCTGGCGAGTGAAAAACCTGATACTTGGGATACATACTTACCCGCTGCACTATTTGCATATAGGGAAGTACCCCACAACTCAACTGGATTGGCTCCAGCTACATTGTTGTTTGGAAGACCAATAAAAGGTCCACTGGAAGCATTGCTGCGGACATGGACTGATGAAAAGGCAGAGGAAACAGTGACTTCCTCATACCAGTACGTCAACGAGTTGACATCTCGATTGAAAGCAGGTTGGAAACTGCCAATGATAACTTAAGACAGGCCAGGAGGAAGCATGCTGCCTACTACAACAAAAAAGCAAAGGATAGGGAACTGGAGGTGGGTGAAAAGGTGTTATTACTGTTGCCAAGCAGCAATAATAAATTGCAGATTGGATGGCAGGGACCCTATGTCATACTGGAGAAACTTTCCAGGACCAATTATAAGATTGACAAGAAAGGAAAGGAGAAGGTATATCATGTCAATCTTCTTAAAAAATACTATGACAAGGAATCATCAGAAGTTGCACATATCATGACCCTAGCCATAGCAACAGAAATGCACGGTGAACCACTTCACTCTATGGAATATCCACTCACAACTACAGAGGATTATGTTCAAGTAAATATTAGTGAACATTTAACTCCAGAGCAGAAGAAGAGGGTTCAGAAAGTGTTGGAAACCCATGCTGATGTGCTCACAGATAAGCCAGGTCGGACGAATCTGTTAGAGTACGACATGAAGGTTACCGACCCTACCCCAGTATGCATGAGAACATACCCTATACCCTATGCGAAAGCCCAAGCACTAAGGGAGGAAGTTGATTATCTGTTGAAGGAGAAAATTATCTCGAAGTCAGACTCTCCCTATAGCTCAAGTGTGGTGCTATTGAGAAAACCGAGTGGTGAACACAGGTTATGTATTGACTACCGGAAGCTTAATGCGATCACAGAATCTCAGGTGGACCCATTACCTGACACCAACCAACTGTTCTCTACACTGAGTAAGGCTAGGTATTTATCGAAGGTAGATCTAAGCAAGGGATACTACCAAATACCAGTGAAACCAGAAGTTAGGAAAATGCTGGCATTCAGTACATCAGACGGACACTACGAGTTTAATGTACTACCCTTTGGGCTGAAAAATGCTCCAAGTATCTTTTCAAGAATGATGAGGAAATTACTGGAACCTCTACAAAATCCCCATATCACTAACTTTATGGATGACATTCTTGCTGCTACAAACACATTTGAAGAGCATATAGTAGCGCTCTCCATGTTGTTTGACAGACTGAGAGAAACTGGATTGACTGCACGTCCAACCAAGTGCTATATCGGTTGTAAGGAGTTGGAATTCTTAGGTCACACTATTTCTACAGGTCATATGTCTCCTGACCCAAAGAATATAGAGAAGTTAAAGAAGGCACCCAGACCTCAAACGAAGAAAGATGTGAGATCATTCGTGTCATTATGTGGGTTCTATCAGAAGTACATACCCCACTTTAACTCTCTGTGTGCACCATTAACTAACTTAACGAAGAAAGGACAGCCTGATAAAATCCAATGGAATGCTGATTGTGAAAAAGCTTACACAGAGCTAAAAGAAAAACTCACCAGCAAACCAATCCTTACACTACCCGATATCACACAGGAATTTGTATTAAGGACGGACGCTAGCAGTATAGGTATTGGTGCAACTCTCTTGCAGAAATCAAAAGCCCAGCCGGAGGAACTTTTACCAGTCGCCTACGCCAGTAGGAAGCTGAATGCAGCTGAGTTGAACTACTCGACCATAGAGAAAGAATGTTTAGCTCTAATTTGGTCCATCAACAAATTGTCACCTTACTTGTATGGGACACACTTCATTGTCCAAAGCGATCATCAGCCTTTAACATTCTTGGCTGCATCTAAAAAGTTAAATTCGAGATTGTTAAGGTGGAGTCTGCTTCTGGCGCCTTATTCCTTTACCGTGAATTACATTCCGGGAAGAGACAATGTAGGAGCTGATTTTTTAAGTCGACACCCTAGTACTCTGGAAGGACAGACGCAAAAGGATTAACCACAGCAGGGGTTTACACGTCAGCTATGACAAGTCACAGCTAGGAAAGGAGGGGGCTATGTCGTGAAACGAGTGTAACCCACTACTTTGTTAATCACTATGTCGAGATACAGATTTGCTTCACCCAATCAACGAGCAACGTTCACCAGTCTCTGAGACAGAATAAATTAACGGCCATCTTGTTCACGCAAGATGGCGGAATAAAACTGAATAAAATTAGGCTGTATGAGACCAGGTACTAAACTGCAGGAAACCAATCAGCTTGCTCCGCCAGGAACCAACCAAAAGCCTTGCTTAAGAATTCACCTACCTATATAATCGGGCGGATTTTATGCATAATCACACATCACCGACACGACGCCAGAGATACCGACCGACTGAAGAGGAGAAGCTGTCACCTTGATTTATAGCTTACCTGGAGTGCAATGACCTGCAGCCTGCTTTGCTAAGTCGAGTCAAAATCTGGCCGGTTTGAATCTTAGAGGGTAAATATATTTACGATAACCTTTAGGAAAATAGGCTTTCAGCAGGTCTATAATGTTGGTATTTGTTGTGTGTCATTTATACTACCTATCAGGTTACTGATTGTATCTTGGGGGAATTAAGTATAATGATTGTATTTCCTATTATAATTGAATAGACGAAGACTAATAGGACTCATACCTCAATCTATTGTCTCAATCTATTGTCTCACATGACTTCAGTCTATTATCTCATATAAGACCAACTGCCATATAACCAAAACAGTCCTTGTTAGGACTCAACCTATTGTCTCCTATAACTTCACTCTATTATCTCAGACCAACTGCAATATAACCCAAACAGTCCTTGTTAGGACTCAATCTATTGTCTCCTATAACTTCAATCTATTATCTCAGACCAACTGCAATATAACCAAAACAGTCCTTGTTAGGACTCAATCTATTGTCTCCTATAACTTCAGTCTATTATCTCAGATAAAACCAACTGAAATATAACCAAAACAGTCCTTGTTAGGACTCAATCTCTTGTCTCATCTAACTCCAATCTATTGTCCCATATAACTCCAACCTGATATATCACCAAACAGTCCTCGTCGCATATACTCCTATCATAAGAACATAACGTTATTGTTAGGATATATTATAGCACTTGTCAGAGAGGGCCTGGTATATTATAGGGGGAAGGAAATGGTTGTATCACACCTAGGTGTACATATTATGGGATGTATTCATGTATTGAATTTATATTATGGGATGTATTCATGTATTGAATTTATATTATTGAATGTATTCATGCATTGAATTTATATTATTGAATGATATCCATGTATTAGTTTATCAGAAAGAATGTTTTGCAAGTAGACACCTGTCTTGTCTCGCTATTGCTAAATCATACTGAGCCATGTTGTCATTCATCCTACATGCAGACACTGAGACACGCTCATATCATATACAATAGAAATAGGTGGGCTTGAGGACAGAAATTAGCCCCTATTTTTGCTTGTTACAGGTTTTATACGTGTCATAAAAACTGAGATCGTGGGTCGTCAATCCAGCTGCCTGGAACTCCGCAGGAGCATAGAGGTTGTCAAGACTCTACATCTTTAGTCTCCCTCAGCCTTGGGTGGGCTAACGAAACGATCAACAGCTGGTGTTTTGTGTCAACCAAACCAAGAAGGACAGCACTTCTAAGAGACAATAATAAGATCATAGTGGATAAATTATACGTAAATAACAGCATAGCTGATAAACGTTATATCCTTAATTAACAGCACAGCTGATACATGTACTATAATTGAATAACAGCACAGCTGATATAATTTTTGTTCCTATAATTGGAAAACTTGTTATAATATATTTACATATCTATATAAATATAAATATTTGTAAATCATATGTAAACTTACAAATTCATTACATTCCATTTTCAACATTCACCCTTCAGCACAAGAGTAGATAGTGTATATACTAAATAAATAATAAGGGAATTGTATTTGAACGACTTGTCAATTTTATCATTGTTAAGTAAAATCTGTTTCCTTGTTTTTTTAATATCACAGTTAGTTACACAGCGGAGGTGGCACTTTATGTCGGTCTCCTCTCTACTATTGTTTCGAGATCAGATCATTCACAGCCGTAACTAAGTTGTGATACCAGTAGTCCTCTCAGACACTGGGACTTCACCATTTTCTGCAGAAATTCTATTTCTGTGAGCCAAATAAAACCTCACGCCACAGTCATACAGAATACTGCATGAGGAAAAGTTTTCATATGAACTTTGAATGTATTGACTGGCTAATGAGGCACCAATAAACAACCGCGCTGATTAGGAATTTGTCAGAAAACATCAGGTGGACACGTGGGCCGAGAGCTACGATATAACGTAGAACATCTAGCATACGACACTGCATTCCAGAAATCGTCACAAGTAGACAGCTAGGACCTTGCCACAAGAAAGAATAGAGTCAGGATTCTGAATTTGTAGGAACGGAAAAACACATCCAGGAAAAAACGGATAGACTTAACAAGTTTAGCCAGCAGGCGGGCTTGAACATCAACTTAAAGAAGTCTGAGGTCATGACGCTCAGTGTGAGCGGCCCTGGGCCCGTGTCAGTAGGGAGTCAGCGATTGGTGCAGACAGATACCTTCACATGCCTGGGAGGCATGGTGGCACCGGACGGCGGGGCGGGCAGAGACATCAACGTCAGAATGAATGGGGCAGGAACGGCCTTCTTTGGCCTGGACGACATCTGGAGGTCCTCCCGGTGCAGCACAGGCGCAAAATTAAGATTATGTCAGGGCTGTGTGCTTTCTGTGCTTCTCTGTGGTGCGGGGTGCTGGAGGGTTGCAGAGAGGGAGGTGTCGGGGTTGTCCTCCTTTCACACGGCATGCCTGGGAAAGGTTCACCGAATCTTTTGGCCGGGTAACATCGCTAGCCGAGATCTGCTTGCTCGTAGCGGGCGAGAGGACATGCGCACCATCGTGGCTGGCAGACGCTGGAGCTGGGTTGGTCATGTCCTCAGAAGAGACCCCGACGCCATCACGGGAACAGCTATGCTTTGGACCCCTGAGGGAAAGCGAAAGAGAGGCCGACCGGGAACAACCTGGCGGAGGACTGTGGAGGCTGAGATGCAGGGAACGAACCAGATTGGGGCACTGTACGAAGGATGGCCACCGACCGAGCAAAGTGGAATCAATTTGTTGTTGCCCTACAAGACGCCACTAGGCGTGATGGCCACTGACTGCTTTGACGGTCGGCGGCTAAGGATCAAAGAAAAAAAACTGCAATATAACCCAAAGAGTCCTTGTTAGGACTCAATCTATTGTCTCCTATAACTTCAATCTATTATCTCAGACCAACTGCAATATAACCAAAACAGTCCTTGTTAGGACTCAATCTATTGTCTCCTATAACTTCAGTCTATTATCTCAGATAAAACCAACTGAAATATAACCAAAACAGTCCTTGTTAGGACTCAATCTCTTGTCTCATCTAACTCCAATCTATTGTCCCATATAACTCCAACCTGATATATCAACAAACAGTCCTCGTCGCATATACTCCTATCATAAGAACATAACGTTATTCTTAGGATATATTATAGCACTTGTCAGAGATGGCCTGGTATATTATAGGGGGAAGGAAATGGTTGTATCACACCTAGGTGTACATATTATGGGATGTATTCATGTATTGAATTTATATTATGGGATGTATTCATGTATTGAATTTATATTATTGAATGTATTCATGCATTGAATTTATATTATTGAATGATATCCATGTATTAGTTTATCAGAAAGAATGTTTTGCAAGTAGACACCTGTCTTGTCTTGCTATTGCAAAATCATACTCAGCCATGTTGTCATTCATCCTACATGCAGACACTGAGACACGCTCATATCATATACAATAGAAATAGGTGGGCTTGAGGACAGAAATTAGCCCCTATTTTTGCTTGTTACAGGTTTTATACGTGTCATAAAAACTGAGATCGTGGGTCGTCAATCCAGCTGCCCGGAACTCCGCAGGAGCATAGAGGTTGTCAAGACTCTACATCTTTAGTTCCCTCAGTCTTGGGTGGGCTAACGAAACGATCAACAGCTGGTGTTTTGTGTCAACCAAACCAAGAAGGACAGCACTTCTAAGAGATGAGTACACATTAGTACCATTTCTGTCGGCATTGTGAGCAAAATCTAAGTCAATGAAGAAAACGTGAATTAGCGTAGCAAGAGACAATAATAAGATCATAGTGGATAAATTATACGTAAATAACAGCATAGCTGATAAACGTTATATCCTTAATTAACAGCACAGCTAATACATGTACTATAATTGAATAACAGCACAGCTGATATAATTTTTGTTCCTATAATTGGAAAACTTGTTATAATATATTTACATATCTATATAAATATAAATATTTGTAAATCATATGTAAACTTACAAATTCATTACATTCCATTTTCAACATTCACCCTTCAGCACAAGAGTAGATAGTGTATATACTAAATAAATAATAAGGAAATTGTATTTGAACGACTCGTCAATTTTATCATTGTTAAGTAAAATCTGTTTCCTTGTTTTTTTTATATCACAGTTAGTTACACAGCGGAGGTGGCACTTTATGTCGGTCTCCTCTCTACTATTGTTTCGAGATCAGATCATTCACAGCCGTAACTAAGTTGTGATACCAGTAGTCCTCTCAGACACTGGGACTTCACCATTTTCTGCAGAAATTCTATTTCTGTGAGCCAAATAAAACCTCACGCCACAGTCATACAGAATACTGCATGAGGAAAAGTTTTCATATGAACTTTGAATGTATTGGCTGGCTAATGAGGCACCAATTAACAACCGCGCTGATTAGGAATTTGTCAGAAAACATCAGGAGGAAACGTGGGCCGAGAGCTACGATATAACGTAGAACATCTAGCATACGATACTGCATTCCAGAAATCGTCACAAGTAGACAGCTAGGACCTTGCCACAAGAAAGAATAGAGTCAGGATTCTGAATTTGTAGGAACGGAAAAACGGATTAGAGCATCTTTTATCCACTGGATAAGAAAACTCGCCAATAATAATACGGAACCGGACTCCTACAGAAACTACTCACAAGTCACAGAGGAACGCTAGAATAAGAAATAATATCCCAGACGTGTGTTCGAGGCATCTGTGTTAAGTTGCCAAGACTATTTGCCTGAGTAAGACGTCTAAGATTTGCCTAGTTATTTTTATACTTTGAATGTTACTGGTTTAAACTAGCTAGGAGTGTTAAAGATTCATACGAGGCTGGCAACCTCAGCATGTGAAAAGGATACATTCATGAACCACCACAGCAAGCGCTGGTGATTGCTTCATGCTAGTTCTCACGGAAGAACCACAAGCAGAGGTAATCCCAGACTCCAAGTGGAGAAAGGAAGTGGATGATGATGACATCATATGTATATTATCATTTGTAATGAGTTGTATGTATGCTTAAAGTTGTTCCTTCAGGCACAAGACATTTGCTGCTGTCCAGTGAAATTTTTTCATTACATTAACTGAAAGAATGGTGAGTTATATGATATACACTCAGGGAGAGTACACATTCTGATTAAAAATTCGATGACGGACAACGGGGAAAGGTGCCAGAGCTAAATCAGGAAAAAAAAATACTTAGCAGCGGAATGTGTTCTTTTCCATTCTACAGTTGGAGGTACGGATTGGAGAGACCATTTGATGTTCTACCCACGTTACCTGCTGTACTAGTATGTGGTTCGAAGCTTGAGATCGACATGTGAAACCTACATCCCACGGGTGGTGAAGATCCCTGCCTTGACCGGAAGCGGTTACCTCCAGAATCCTTTGGAGACGTGCCCTTGCAACAGAGACGAAGTGACGGAACCAGCAGCACCAACATTTCTGCAATTTGGAAGCTAAGTTATAAGTTTAGCAGGCCACTCAAAAGACTATATTTTCATCTCCCAAACCGAGATCTATGATGAACCATAATTTCTCATAATTAGCATTTCATATTTATATACATTTGTTTCAAAGTAATTGATCTTTAAATTTGTATATGTTGATTTTGACAAACTCATAATTGAATTAATCATTACAGAGAGAAAGGCATATGTATGATCCAGAACCTCCAGTACATATTCATTAAAATATATACATATCCATATCGAGCTAATAAAAAAAATTTCGCTGAATTAAATCAGCTGGGGGCTCGAACGAGCAAATCATTTATTTCCATCTTCACAAAAAGGCGGAGGCTCAGGTGCAAAGTTAACGTGCTAAGGCTCATTCAGCATTGTTCTTGACTTCTGAAATATCTTGTGAACACTGCCTCGAGGTAGAAGCATCATTATCCTTCTATCTACAACTCTGCGAAGGGTAATCTTGTGCGAAGGTGGGCCACTACTGCAGAGCAAGGGAAGGCGACCCGTGACAAGAGCCAAAGAAAGAATAGAACTACTGCCCCCTCTGGCATGTCGTAGAAGGCGACTAATATAAGGTTTTTCATGGGGCTGGAAACCTCATCATGTCAAACAAATTGCCATAGAAACCATCGTGCAAGATCACGTGAAGTCTTGTTACTGGTTTCCTGGACGGGGACCAGTTACAGTAATGGTTCCATTCTCTGAAAGAGGAGCACAAACTAACATGATACTCTCCGAGGTTTCTATAGCATGTTGTTGTACATAATGAGTTTGCCAGCCCCATAATAAAACCTCATCTTACTCGCTCGTTACGAATTGCCTGAGGGATCAGTAATCCTATTCATTATTCCCTCGCCTCAGAGACTATCGAAACACAAGGCTCTGCGTGGCGTGTGCGCACATTTAATTTTCAGACGCCGTCCCTTGAGTTGTTTTAAGTGTGTTTGTTCAACGTGAAGTTTCTTAAATGTCGTTTCTTTTATTTGTTTGGCTTGCCATGTCTGTCTAGAATGTTGATTATTCATCCATCATTCGTTCATGCTTTCTCCCGTAAAATAAGCTGGCTTTGAGGGAGGCATTACATTACGTTGTGGCATTATTCTGTTTTCTGAACTTGTCTGTTAGTTCACGTCTGAGTGTTTATGCAGAGATCTTTCCTGTCGATTTCCTAACATTGTTTACGAGGCTAACCAGACATAACAACAGTAGAACAAGAGATGATGAGAAGACAGTTACGATGGTTAGGACACATTTTAAGGAAACAAGTTGACAGTATTAGAAGACAGTTCTTGTTCTAAAATCCACCCGGTAAGAGAAATGGGAGACAAGAAACGCGTGGGGACAGACATGAACAGTGGCGTTGCGAAGATGGGGGAGGGGGAAGGGGGCGGCCGGCCACGGCGCTGCAGGGGACGCCTAATAAGTAAAGTAGTTTCTCTGCGAACCTATATGTGTCCTGTTAACACATTCCGAATCTTCTCTTTCTCAGCCGATTCTATTATTTTCATTTTGATATTGATCACATAACTGACCAATTTGCAGGAATGAAGGTGCGAAAGATGAGTCTGCTGTAGAAAAATAGATATTTGCAGTATGCTTTTATTGTTAATAGAAAACTTACTGAAAAGAGTTGTTTATTTCTTTTCTTTTGTGTTTAATTAATTCTTAAATTTCATATTTTCATAATAATTCCTACTGTTGTTCTTAATATAATTCTAAATTCATGACAGTGTTTAGCACAGTCCTTTAATCTTCATTTTAATTTGTCTTCAAAATGAGCATGCATTTTATTTGGCAGTGACGGGGCGCATTTCTCCTGGTTTGCCCCAGGCGCTAAAAACCATCGGTACGCCACTGGGCATGAAAGCGATTTTTTTTTTTAAAGCATGGAAAACATTTAATGATTGTTTATTATTATTATTATTATCATCATCTTCTTCTTTTTTCTTCTTTCAAATCTTCCTCTGCTTCTTCAGTAATTTTTCTCCTTGTTTACTTATTGCTAATGACTAATCCCCGTATGTCAGGTTTTATTCTATATAACATTTCAAAAAAAAAAAACTCTCTTTCTTACTTGTATTGATGAAGAATTGTTGCGTAAAATACTTTTCATTTTATAGAATGCCGTTTTTACCTGAACTATTCTGCACTTCACCTTTGAGATGCATCTTCCATCTGTTGTTATTAGCGTGCCCGTGTAATTGAATCTATTGACATGTTTTAAAACGGTTCCATTTACTTTGATGGTGCATTCTGGAGACGACCATTACTTCTGTGTTTTTGCTATTAACTAATGCCTTTATTTTCACTTTCTTTCACTATTGTTTATACCATTTCCTGCAACTCCTTTTCAATTTTTGTTATTAAGACTGTATCCGCAACGTATCTCAAGTTGTTTATATTATGTACACCAACTAATATTCCAGACATGCCCTCTGGGATCCCACCGTATTTTCACTGTGCAGGCTAAACAGATCTGACAGCAGCACACATCACTGTCTGACACCTTTTTTTACTTGCTGAAACGTTCTTATTTGGCTGCTAATTCTTATAGCTGCTGTTTGTTGCCAGTACATGTTCTTTATTATTCTTAACTCTTTATCATCAATGTTGATGCTTTCTAGCATTGTGATAATTGCCTCATGTTTCACTTTGTCAAATGTCTTTGTGTATTCTATAAAGCACAAGAATAGATATGTTTTACTTCTATGGCTCTCACCAATATTAGATTACTTACAGGCATGCACTTCATACATAAATGTGGAACAGGTGTTGAGAATACACAAACCTAGAGAACTGCACAATATAGTAAAACAGTATATAACACGAACAAACACTAATATATAAGGATCTCTGATGGTTTGAGGGGAAAGGGGAGTCTGGTGGGAGGTACGTGTATTAATGATGGCAGATGATTGGTGACTTGGGTGTCATCCAAGACACCCCCGTGCTTTCCCACCTTTCACTGCCTTATAAACAACTTGACAGTTGTGAGAGACTTTTGTGTGTGTGTGTTTTTTTTTTTTTTTGTATTTGTTTATGTGTTTGGTTTTGTTTCCCTTGAATAAAAGGGGGGAGGGGGTTGGCTGAAGGGTCGAAACACATACTATCCCACAATTTTACATTTTTGATTTACTCTGTCTGGACTGAGTGGAGTGGGCAGAGTATAACATATTTAGATATTGGAAATCAAAATTATTATCCGGAGTTTACTACAATATTTATCCTAATAATCACCCATCAAAGGTTGAACGGGACACTTTCTGTTTAAAAAAAAAAAATCTTTCTATTAATATTCTTTTAATATCAATCAGTCGCCAGTGTTAAATCCCGGAGTAGGAAGAAAATGCTACAAACTGGTACTCCGTGCTTCAAGTCGCTAAATCTATTTTGCAACAGACATTAATGATTATGTTAATTCTATCTTTCATAAACACGACAATGATATTTTAAATATAGATTCTTATTTTTATCTACGCTTTGTCAGGGTTAAAATCTTTTCAGAAGAGAAATAAATAAAAAAAAAGAAATATTAAGGCACAAATTAAACCATTTTATTTTTTTTACATTTTGTTTGCATATTGTAAATGTTGTAAGGAGCATTTACTACCAGTCAATATAACTTTATAGCTGTGATATTCACTTGCGGTGTAGAACTAAGTTCAAGGCCGTCGAAAGTGCGCACCCAACTTGAAGCCAAACGTGTCGCCATAAAAGCAAATAAAAAGCCATATTTTCTGAACACAGATGGTCACATTTGGACGGCAGTATGGTTAATGCATAACGTCATTCAAACTTATGAAAAAAAATATCAGAAAGAGTAGCCCATTTTTTTATAATGAGTGGTGTAAATGCTGTTTTAAAGCAGCCCCGTTCGTTATTTACACATGTTGAATTATTCAATCTGGCCAACTTAGTGCTGCGGCGCAATTGCCAGTTAAAGCTTCAATCAAACACATGTAATGAAATATCGAATGAAAAATCGTTACATGTTTTCTTGTCATATTTAAGCATGGGATCAAAATGCCATATTATTTGTGCATAAAATAGGCCATGTAAGTAATTAATAATTTTTTTTTCTATTGTTAAGGTGTGCAGTGGTTTGAGCTGAATGTAAGCGTTGACGTGTTCATCATCACTGGCAATATATATGCTCTTTTCTTTTCTAAGTTACTGCTTCAGCTTCGCTAATTGGTTAGATTAATTTGGGGCACTGTAAAATATGCCGAGTCTCATGTGTCGTGTGTGTACTTCTGACACGTGCTCATGTGTAGTTCCTGTGGTTCTCTGAAGAGACAAAGAAAGAACAGGATAACCGCACCCTCTGGCATGTCGTAATAGGCGACTGATATGAGTTTATAAATGTGGCTGACAACCTCATCATGTCAAACAAATTGTCACAGAACCCATCACTGTATATTTGGTGCAGGCTTCCTTCAAGGGGACCAGCTGTAATGTTGGTTACATCGTCCGTAAAATAGTGCAAAGGCAAATTATGATCACCTGTGCTACATGCCGGACATATTACAGCCATTTTACCTGACGTGTCTTGTGGTATTTGACATACATGTTTCCAATGTTCGTCGACCTCTCGTATATTGGTCACGATTGTCTAATTTTTTTTTTCCAAAGTTTTGGCGAGACTCGTCCCGTTCAACCTAGTCGGTTATATTAGGGCGCATGTCCAAATATAAAAAGACCCTTAGGTCTGAGACGATTGTCTAAACTATAGACTGGCGTATGTTACATTTGTCACATATATTTCCACTATTCATCGACCGCCCTCATATATTTGATAGACTTATCCACACATGAATAAAACAAAACACACACATGCATGGAGAACAACGAAAAACAGCAATAAAACTAACAGACTTTCATTAATGGGTGCTTGCATAAAATAGAAAGATTGGCATGGTACGACAAGATCACCGATGTGGAACTGATGGCAAGAACCAGACAAGTGTCGGTGGAACAAGAGATGAGAAGAAGCTGGCAATGAATAGGGAGGGCATACATTGGAGAAACCTGTTGATAGCATTACAAGGCTGTCTTATTTCGGAATCCCCAGGATAGGAGAAATATGGGTAGATTTAAAAACACACGAAGAAGAGAACTGAAGATAAAAATGAGAGTGGTGAGGAAAACGTGATAGATTTTAAGTTAAATGTCAGTTGACAGGCGGAATTAGCAGAAGTTTGTTGAAGGAGTATGCTCGTTGGGGAATCTAAAGGGTAATAAAAGAAGAAATGCACAAACATTTCCACTATTCATCGACCTCTCACACAAGTACCATGCATGTTTCAACTATTCACCGGTTCTTTATTTCTTATATGTGTTGTTGTTTGTCGTGAGACATTCTAAATACACATATATAAATTAAAAAGTACATTGTAAAGCCTAACACATAAATTCAATAAAAAGGAAAGAGAAATGGTTAAAGACCCGTGCTTTCCAGTAGCGTACGCCTGTGTTAATAGAACGTCATGCTGGTTGAACAATAAAAACCCCTTTTTTATGCTTCGTCTGCATATTCTCACGCTTTCACGTTGATAGTAAAGCCTACTGCATCAGTACACGCTTTCTACAATAAAACGTGTACTGTATTTCTAAGAAAACCTTGAGCTAGGCACACTGCGTAATGGCCTAAATTAATACTTCCATTAATTTCATTTTTATACACTACGTTAACATAAACGGAAGGACAGATGGAATTAGGATAGAGAGAGTGAGGGCTGAAAGCAGGAACGCATGCAACACTAACACGCGTCTCGCGATACACAATTAATGCCATCACGCGCGAAAGGCCAGAAGCACTAACTTTTTTTCAAATCGACAGTGATAAAAAGCACTACCCATACGAGAGTTAGGTTTAAAAACCTGTAAAATGCTTATTGGGAAACATGACATTCTACTGTTTTATGTCTGAAGTCCTGACATTAGTATGACAGAACAGTCGAAAAGGCAGGACAGGTGGCGGTTCTAAATCGATAAAAATAAAATAAAAATAAAAATACACGACTATCCTAGAAGAAAATGCATATTTTGAACGCAGCCCCTTAGCCCCATTAAATTTATATATTTGGGTTCCTTAGGACTTGCTGACAAAGAATATGTTAAGTGTTACGCAAATAGTCTAGGAATTACAAATTATAGCCAAAAGAAAATAGTGAGGATCTCAGACAACACCAAATAATAATCGCACAGTGGCATGTTTTGAAACCACCATTGTACGGGAAATAGGTCACCATGTTAAATCCAATTTGATTGGCGGGAATGATATGTAAGGCTAAACACGATTAGTCGGACTACAAATACTAATTTTGGTTGTTAGGGGAAACGTGAGAAGGGTAAAAATTTTTGAAAAGCTGTGTAAACATGGCCCGATTGGTTAGACCCGCTGATATAGTCAATGAGGAGCGTCTGTTCAGTGCCACATTTTGAAATAAACTTACTAAGAAACAGTGCGTTGAGAACCAGTGCATATTTTTCTAAATAAAAGCCTGGGACAGAGGCAGATCGGAATTTGTGCCATATTCATTGCCAGTCAACGTAATTGTGTATTATTTCCATGAATTGTGGGACCGTGGTCCTAAGCTATTGAAGCAGCACCTGGTCTGAGTTTTGCTGAATCCAGAGGCTGACAGCATACTCCTTGGTCCAGATAGCGACCAGTGAGGTGTCTCCAGAATACAGTGAAGCAATTGAGCAGAGGAGTCTTTTCCTGCAGCCATCACGAAAGATAAGCTTCTGTGGCCAGAGTAGCTCAACATTATGTGCCCCCCTCAAAAATTGACATTATATTAAACACAAAGGGACAATAAATTGTTTCAAACGACAGGAACTGTGAACTTTTCCAAATACTATTTCCACGATAATCAAACACTTGAAGTCATGATGACAAGCAACAATCTAGCTTGAAAAACAAAACCAGTATTACCTCATAGTACTACTTCACAACTTACACACATAGGATAATACTAATAAATTATGTCAATACAAAGATTATATATATAAACTGTGTACATACTACTTGTAATTACCCTTGATTGTGATTCCTGGTTCACTGTGTAGTTGAATCAGGATATCTATTATTGAAAGGAATTAATACATATATATATTTGAAACTTTACACTTGACTCAGTTAAGATAGTCTTATAGAGTTTTATATGTGTGTGAGTGTCACAGTGTTGTAAAGTGTTGTGGAATAAAATAAATTGTTTATCTGTCTGTTGTTGTTGTGACTTACCCTTCATCATTTTCATAACCCTAGACATTTAACGTAGTCATCACAATATTCCAGAATAATTCTGACTGAGGTATAAATGTGGTAGCAAGTAAGGTCATCTGTAATACACCACACTTATTAGATACAGATACCTTCACAGCTGATCTCAGTCAGTACACTAAGTCCCCTATAATATTTATAACATCCCACTTTACCACATTGTTGTTTAACTAGGTCTAATGAACTTCTTGCTCTTTTGTAGCCAATTGTCACGGGATTGCCTCTCTTTGCTTTGCAGTAGTAGTCCACTAATGGTCACAACGCAAGCGTATCTAAAAGTAGGTCGTCCAAGGTATCTATCGTCGCGCAAGATTACTCTTGGAAAAGATGTAGATAGAAGATGAATGGCGCTTCTACCGTAGGGGAGCCTTCACAAGATATTCCCAGAAGTCAAGAACAAACGCTGCTTAAGGGCTGGGAAAATTTGTTAACTTATTATCTGATCCGTCGCCTTTTGTAAAGGGGTTATGCAATGATTCTGGCCCGTTCAAGCCCCCAGTTGGAGTAAACCAACGAATGCCCTCTTATAAGTAATGGCTCTATATTTATATATATATATGTATTTATCAAGAAAAACTGGATCGTACGTTTGCATTCGTACATATAAACTGAATCAACTATTATTGTTTAGTTTAAAATCATCATCATCATGTGACGTATTCTTTCCAGAACGTTGTCTCCATTACAACTGCTCTGAACGCATCACGATTCTGGGCAAGTCGACCTGCATCAGCCAAAGACAAGTTCAGACTCTCTGTGATGTCCTGGGTCCACTGTCGTCTAGGTCGACCCCTTCCCCTTTTTCCAGGGACCATGCCTTCCATCACTATTTTTTCCAGACTATTATGTCTTTTTATATGACCGAAAAGTTTCAGCTTCCTTATTGCGATGGTATTGAAAAGCCAATGTTCCTGTATGTTTAGTGAGTGCAGTACTTCTCTGTTGGTCTTTTTTTCTGTCCAGGGTATTCTCAACATCCTTCTGTAGCATTTCATTTCGAATGATGTAATCTTTTTTGCAACTGTTTTATTGAGTGTCCAAGTCTCGCAGCCGTATGTTGCTACTTGGAATATACATGCTCTGATCAGTTGTAACTTTGTTTCTTTGCTTGTGCCTTGCCATAGGTTTTTCATCTGTATTAGTTTATGTGAAGCAATTGAAAGTCTTCTTTTAATTTCTACTGCACAGTCGCCAGAGCTGTTGATGATTGATCCTAAGTATTCGAATTCATTAACACTTTCCAGTTCTTCGTTATCAATTTCAATTTCTGGTTTGGTCTTTACTTTGTCTGTTGTCAATACTTTGGTCTTCTTGGTGTTTAGGTATAGATTATGGGCCTCGCTGTGTTTTTTGGTGGACAGAATTAATTGTTCAAGTCCTTCAGGGTTGGTCGATAGGAGGACTGTGTCGTTAGCATATCTGATTTCCGGGATCTGGTACCCGCCGATGTTAAATGAGTCAAACTCTGTGTGTTCTTGGTCATCTCTTACGTTTCTAATGATATTCTCGGCATAAATGTTAAACAGGTAAGGGGAAAGGGTACAGCCTTGTCTTACTCCTTTCTGTACTTCAAACCATTCTGATGTTTCCCCGTCTATTCTTACGGCTGCCTGTTGTTCTTGGTACAGCAGTGCGATGAGTTGTGTAAGGTGGTTTGGAAATCCCATATTTTTCATAATAGCCCATAACTGCTGATGTTGTACACAGTCAAATGATTTGGTGTAGTCAATGAAACAAGTATGTAGGTCAACGTTGAATTCTCTACACTTTTCTGTGATGATCCTCAAGTTGAATATATGATCTCTAGTGCCTCTACCTGATCGAAAACCCGCCTGTGCTTCGTTTATTTCTGTTTCTAGCTTTTGTTGCATCCTTTTCATTATGATTTGTAATAGTATTTTGCTGGCATGGCTTATAAGAGCTATAGTTCTGTAGTTTGTGCACAGTTTCAGGTTGCCCTTTTTTGGCAAGGGTATGTAAATTGATCTTTTCCATTCCTTGGGCCAAAATCCGCTTTGCCAGATCTTGCAGCACAATGCATGGTATATACGAGCGCTGCCTTCTCCTCCTGCCTGTATCATTTCAGCTGTTATTTCATCACAACCAGGAGATTTTCCACTTTTCAAGTGTTTGATTGCGTTTCGGACTTCCTCTATGCTAGGTTCTGGTTCACGTTCCACTTCATTCATGACGTTGGTATCTGCCGCTTTGTTTATTTCCGTATACATTTCTTGACAGTACTCCTTCCATTTGTTCAGAATATCTTTACGTTCTGTTAGAGTGTCGCCTTTCTTGTCGTTTATTGCTCGAGGTGATGATTTATAGTTGCTGTTCTTCAATGTTCTTACTTCAGAAAACATATTCTTACGCAATCCCTGTTCGCGCATTTCCTCTATTTTCCGGCAGGTGTCGTTTATGTATTGTTGTTTGTCTTGTCTGACTCGTTTTTTAATCTGCTTTGTGTATTCCTTGTACAACTCCTGATTTTCTGTATCTTTTTTGGACTTCATTTTTCTTCTCTCTACCACCAACTTCAGTGTTTCGTCTGAGATGTATTCTCGTCTCTTTATACTTCTTTTAGGAATGAGCCTCTGTGCATTTGTAATATAAACATCTCTGATGTTATTGGCAAGTTCATCTGGTGTCATTTCCTCCTGTACTGCCATAAGAATGTCAAATTTGTTCTGAATATCGACACTGTACTCCTCTGGTATGGCACTTGTGTCATAACGTATTACTTTGTCGCTTGTAGCGACTTTTTTCAATTTGATCTTGAAGTTTGCAGCAAGAAGTTCATGGTCGGAGTCACAGTCTGCTCCTGGCAGCGTCTTGATGGATGAGATACAAGATCGCCACCTTTGTTGTATTAAGATATTGTGGTAAGTTGGGATTATATAAATATTTATAGGGGACTTAGTGTACTGACTGAGATCAGCTGTGAAGGTATCTGTATCTAATAATTGTGGTGTGTTACAGATGACCTTACTTTGCTACCACATTTAGACCTCAATCAGACTTATTCTGGAATATTGTGATGACTACGTTGAATGTCTAGGGTTATGATAGTGATGAAGTGTAAGTTCACAACAACCAACAGACAGATAATCACTTTAATTAAGATCCACAACACTTTACAACACTAGGACAAGCACATACATATAACACTCTAGAAGACTAGCTTAGGTAAGTCAAGTGTTAACTTTTAAATTATGTATTAATTTATTTCAATAATAGATATCCTGATCCAACTACAGAGTGATTCAGGAATCACAATCAAATGTAAACACAATGTGTATGTACAAAATTTATACAAAGGATCTTTGTCCTGAAATATAATATGATTACAATATGTGTGTAGGGTTGTGATGTAGTCTTATGAGGTAATACTGGCTTTTGAAGCTAGGTTGTTGTTTGTCATCACGACTTCATGTGTTTGTTACTGGTGGAAATAATATTGAAGGGTTCACAGTTTCCTTTTAATTGTAAACAATAACTGCCCCTCTTAATTTAGTATTACAGTCAATTTTAGAGTGGGTTATATAAGGATGAGCTGCTCTGGCTGACGAATTCTTAGCTCAAATGTAGGCGGCAGGAAAACTGTCTCCTCTGCTCGGTTGCTTCTCAGTTATCTTGAAATACACCACTGGTCGATATCTTGGACAAGGAGTCTGCTGCTAGCCTTCTGGATTCAGCAAAACTCAGACCAGGTGCTGCTCCAATACTTCAGTACCACGGTCCCTGAAATAAGAAGGTTGTACCTCCTTCTTCAGAACTAATATGTATAATCTATTTCCACACTGAAGTACAGGACATTACAAACACAGAGTTCAGCGCTGTAGGCCAACTGCTAGCTTCTCATGTGACAATATACACCAGTATTCCTCTCCCTAAAGGTTACAACGCCTCTGCAATTCCAGCGTTAATTCCTTCTGTACTATAGGATAGGTGTCATGGTACTATTTGGCAATCCCATATCTGCCTATGCAGTTATACTCCTCTCTGACAAGCTTTTACATGGTGGAGCAATATCTAGGCTTTGCCTTCTGTTTGCTACTGAACCACACACATACAGACACAATTTATCATTTCATATTCAATTTTCATATATATATATATATATATATATATATATATATATATATATATATATATATATATATATATATATATATATATATATATATATATATATATATATATATATATATTGACGAAATATGTTTAGGATACCACAATTCATGGAAATATACACAAGAAACGTTGACTGGCGATGAATCTGGCACAATTTCGATCTGCCTTATCCCAGGCTTTTATTAGAAAAATATTAGGGTGGTCTCAACGCACTTAATAATAATAATAAATTCTTTAAGCGCCAAACACGGCGCATAAGGCAGAAACCAGTGCTCTCCAGGTTGTTCGTTGTGACGCCACTCCTCTTAGCTCTTGCACATTATTTAGGCCCAACGTTCTTCCTTCTCTTATTATTGTTCTTCTGAGTGTTTCTTTTGGTCTTCCTTTTTTCCGCTTACCCTCAGGAACCCAAGTGAGCGCCTGTAGTGGTATTCTGTTGTTTTGCATTCGTAGGACATGACCGATATATGACCATCGTCTTTTCCTTATATAGTCGGAGACATATTTCTGCCTAGAGTCTTCTCTTATTTGTCGATTAGTCTTGAATTCTTTCCAACTGATGTTCATGAGTTTTCTAAGACATTTGTTCTCGAATGTATTCAGCTTGTTCTCAACGCACTTGCTTCTCACAAAATGTATTTTCAAAACTGGCCCTGAACTGACGCTTCTATTTGACTATATCAAACGTTCTAACCAATGAGACCATGTTTACAAGAGCCTTTGAAAAAATGTTACCCATCTTACACGTTGCCATTAACCACCATAATAGTATTTGCAGTTCGACCAATAAGGTTTTGCCTTACATATTACTACAGCCAATCAAAACGTATCTAACTTGTTGGCCTCATTTCCCCTAAAGCAGTGTTTTCCAAACATGCCATTATGAGCAAATATGATCTTGTGCTGTCAGACAACCCCACTATAGTATTTTGGCTATAATTTGTTAATTACTAGTCTATTTGCATAACACATAACATATTCTTTGTCAGCAAGTCCTAAGGCACCCAAATATATAAGTTTAATGGGGCTAAGTGGCTTCGTTCAAAATATGTATTATTATAGGATAGTCGTGTAGTTGGTTTTACCACCTGTTCACTTCTACATCATAGGATGTCTTCTGTACTGTCAGACTAATGTCAGGAGCTTAGACATAAATCAGTAGAATGTCAGGTTTCCCAATAAGATTTTAAACCTGTTTTGAAAACCTAACCTTGTATTGGTAGTGTTTTTTATTTACTGTTTATTTGAAAAATCAGGTCTTCATGCCTTACGCGTGGGATTGGCGTTCACTATTTAATCGCGAGACGACGTGGTAGTATTGCATGCGTTCCTCCGTGCATCTCTCTCTCTCTCTCGCTTCTAAGCCCGTCTGTCTTTTAGGTTAACGCAGTGTATATAATGACATTAATGCTATTGGTATCTAGGTCATTAAGCAGTTTGCGTATCTCAAGGTTTTATAAGAAATACAGTACCCGTTTTATTTTTAGATACGCGTGTAGTTTATGTAGACGGAGCAGAAATAGGGGTTTTCTTGTTCAGCCATTAAGGCGTTCTACAACACAGGCGTACGCTATTGTGACCGCACTGTTCTTTTACCATTCTTCTTTCTTTTTATAGAATTACTTCGTTAGGCTTTACATTTATTTTCTAATTTATATATGTGGATTAGAATTTTTCACGACAAATTCTCCCCACTTAAAACAGACATCATATGTCAGTCCATAATTCTATATACACATAGAGAAATTTAATATTATTCCTGGTGATCCCGGTGATTCTCATCACACGGATGGCGGCTTAGAAAATCCGCATCAATGTTTCGCTGATTTTAATTTTTATCATGGATTAATGCAGGTGGGTCAATTCAAAGTAAGCACTACTGACGAAGGTTCCCTCAGACCTCTGCAATCCAAGAATCCATTTCAGATATGTTACTGAACAGCGGCAAGTGTTACTGCTTGTCTTACTGTGACAGGGGCGCTAGGTGGTACCTCACACCCCAGACCCGTGCACCAAGAAAATTTATAAAGGATCGTTTGACAGGGGTTGCAATTATTGGTTGCTTGCAACCCTCTCAGCAGCAGACTTAACAATTCAAGCAATCCAAAGCCTTATGCAGATCAACATTTAATTCTACCGAACAGAACCGAACACCAAACAAACAATCCAACAAACAATCAAACGAACAATCAAACGAACAATCCAACAAACAATCAAACGAACACCCAGTCAGTGTTCATAGACTGTGTGCTCAAGGCATTTACAGCTTGGCTCTTGTGTGTCTTCTTAGTCTGTTCTCACTGGGCGGCTCTCTCAAACATAGACCGGTTTCGCCGCTTGCTACCCCTTTTTATAAGCCCTGGCCTAACCACTCAATTTACTGCGCGCTTACGCGCATTAATCTACGCCACACAGATAACACACGCGATTATGCTCCAGAATGCATGAAAACACAGATATACACAACTAGAGCAAAAACACAACTAATATGTAGGCTTATTATGGCCTTGTAATAAATCTGCTTGAAGATAACGTGATCAAAAGGCACTAAACCACATAGACAACATGACTGCCCAGATGGGGCCAGCGCCGAGAACGACAGATCTCAAGATGGCGCTGTCACATATTCCCCGCCTGATTTTGTTGTCGTCCCGACAACTGCACTAAATCAGGCGCTTCAGTCGTATTCTCCAAATCTGGAGGATCACCTTTTCCTTCACTTCGTCTCAGGTCATTGCTGGTTACTCTAATGCTCGGACTCGCTCTGTCCATTCGTTGGATGATATATGGACCCCCTGTCATTGTGGGAGCACGAACTACAACGTACTCGTCTTCTGACCACATATCACGAATCTCGGATCTCTCAGCGTCGTGCATTCTCTTCTTCACCAATTCTCCGACCTGTAGTGGAGTAGAACACGACAGCTTGTCACATCTCTCTTTCCGGACTGCTGCAAAACTCTGCAACGGTGGCTCTGCTCTTACGTGCGCCCCTCGTAGCCTGGAAACGTGTCCTTCAACGAGTTTTAGATGAGTCTCCTCCTCTAAATGCCGACCACTTTTCCTGGCGCCCTTATGGTGACAGTTGCCACGGCCATCTCTTGGCTTGCACTGTGACGGCAATGTAGATGTGTTGGTACGCTTAGAGAGGGCGCTCTTTGATGGGCAAACCGATATCAAATGGTCCGGGGGACACTTGGCTGCCATGTGGTTCGAAAGGTCTCCACAGTTGAAGCATCTTATTTTCCTAGGCTTCCTTGGTGCCCTGGGTCGCCTCCTGCTACCCTTACATCCCTGGCCGCCTTTGACTTTCTTCCCTGCAATAAGCGCCTCACACTCCGGTCGACCACCAACCATCTTTATCTTTGAGCCATTCTGCTCCCCTTCTGTAACCTGACTCCCAGCCGCAGAGGGGTCTAGTTTAACGCCTGTGGACATCGATTCTGTACGTGGCCTAGTTCTCTGCATCTAAAACAACGAACTGTCCTGGTACGTCTCCCCTGCTCCTGAGACATCGCATCAATTTTAGCCTCTAATTGAGCCACCTGTGCTCTCAGCCGCTTTACTTCTGCGTTTAATGCACGAGTATCTGACACAGTCTCTGTTCTTGCCACTTCAACACTGGCAACACCAGCCCCCGAAGCTGCTTCGACACTGGCAACACCAGCCCCAGAAGTGGGCTCAGTCTCCAAAAACCGTAGGGCATAGTCCCTCACCGACGTGAACGATGCTGTAGGCTCCTTGATGATCATTTCCTTTGCAAGCTTTCTTAGTAGGTCATCTCTCAGACAAGCAGCAAACTGGTCACGAAGAAAGGATGGCGCCAAGGGAGTGACGTTGTTCTGCTTTTGTGCCCTTACAACACTTTCAAACACCTCGTGAATGCGATGGGAGAATTCCCAAAGAGACTCCCTTGCACCTTGCCGGGTAGAGTAGAACGCGGCCATTACTTCTGGGATGCTCCGACGCTCCCCATACACCCTAAGAATGGAATGTAGCATTGCTTCTGGGTCACCGTCATCAGCCTGAATCCTCAGCTCCCTACGGACACTTGGGGTCACACTGTCAAGAATAACATCTGCCTGGTCCTCTTTACTCATCATCCCTACTCTCCAGGCAGCTCTCACCTCTCTGACATATTCCTCAGCCGTAGGACCCGTGCGCTCCCCAAAGCACCGCACTCTCTTGTGAGTAGGTACCACGATGTACTGCACTCGTTCTGGTTGACGATCCAGCCCTACTACAGGGTCATCCACCTCAGCCACATCTTCGTTATCAGTTCTACTAGCAGCACGTGTGTTGCGTGCCGCCATCTTGTTGCTAGTAGAGTTGACTAGAAATCTTGACAAACTGGATGATCCCGTCCCTTGCCTTGCACTGAACTGGGTGTTCTACTGTTTCGGCTGTTGCTGCTCTGATTGCTGAAGAGTTGCTTCACTGCGTGCTGTCTGTCAATCCTGTCGACGACGCCACTTGTGACAGGGGCGCTAGGTGGTACCTCACACCCCAGACCCGTGCACCAAGAAAATTTATAAAGGATCGTTTGACAGGGGTTGCAATTATTGGTTGCTTGCAACCCTCTCAGCAGCAGACTTAACAATTCAAGCAACCCAAAGCCTTATGCAGATCAACATTTAATTCTACCGAACAGAACCGAACACCAAACAAACAATCCAACAAACAATCAAACGAACAATCAAACGAACAATCCAACAAACAATCAAACGAACACCCAGTCAGTGTTCATAGACTGTGTGCTCAAGGCATTTACAGCTTGGCTCTTGTGTGTCTTCTTAGTCTGTTCTCACTGGGCGGCTCTCTCAAACATAGACCGGTTTCGCCGCTTGCTACCCCTTTTTATAAGCCCTGGCCTAACCACTCAATTTACTGCGCGCTTACGCGCATTAATCTACGCCACACAGATAACACACGCGATTATGCTCCAGAATGCATGAAAACACAGATATACACAACTAGAGCAAAAACACAACTAATATGTAGGCTTATTATGGCCTTGTAATAAATCTGCTTGAAGATAACGTGATCAAAAGGCACTAAACCACATAGACAACATGACTGCCCAGATGGGGCCAGCGCCGAGAACGACAGATCTCAAGATGGCTTTTTTTCTTCTCTGAGTCTGCTCAACGACATGTCCCGAGAATATTAGATGTTCCTCAAATTGTACGTTATGAGGAGTTGATCTATATGGTGATATCTGAGTTGTGTAGGGGATCCAATAATTTTCTCATCATTCTAGAGAAGACACTAGGCGCATTCTTCAATCCAAATGGCAATCTGTTAAATTCATAGTGTCCCTCTGAGGTACTAAAAGCTAGATAAGGTCTAACCTCAGGCTTTACTGGAATCTGATAGTATCCTTTGCTCAGATCCACTTTTGAGAAATATTTAGCTTTATTTAGCCTGGCAAACAACTGATTTGTATCCGGCAATGGATCCACCTGACCTTCTGTGATAGCATTCAGTCTTCTGTAATCTATACAGAGTCTATGTTCTCCAGAGGGTTTTCTTAAGAGCACCACACTGGAACTATACGAAGATTCAATGTGTGAAATGATTCCTTCCTTCAACAAATAGTCTATCTCTTCCTTCAAGGTTTTCTCCTTAGCGAAAGGAATCGAATATGCCTTCATACATACAGGTGTGGGGTCTATAAGTTTCTTATCATATTCCAATAAGTTTGTATGCCCCGGTCGGTCCGTTAACACCTCTGTATGATCATCTAGAACCTGTTGCACTCTCTCCTTCTGATCTTTCGTTAAATGTGTACTGATTTTCACCTGTGCCGCTGTCTCACAGGGGTGTAATGGATATTCAAATGATGAAAGTGGTTCCTTTTTCATCTCCATTGCAATAGACAAGGTCAACAAATGTGTCTCTTCCTGATTTTCTCTTTCCAAATATTTCTTCAGGAGATTCACATGATAGATTTTTTCTTTCCCCTTCTTATCTATTTTATAATTTGTTCTAGATACCTTCTCTAGAACTGTATATGGACCTTGCCATCCAATTTGCAACTTATTCTGACTACCGGGTAGAAGAAGCAGTACCTTCTCTCCCACAGCCAAATCTCTGTCTTTTGCTTTCTTGCCTATTTTTCCATGCAATGGTAGGGTCTCTTCCACTAGAAGCGCTGTAGTGATGATTTTTCTTCCCAGAATCATCATGCACAAAACGACCGCTACCAATTTTTTTCTTGGGGCTTTCTCCCCACTTAAATTTCCTTGTGAGAGATCTCCTCTCTTGTATCTTCCTCCAGTTCACATAAGTCCGACTGAGGGATTTTCGGCTTATCCTGGGGTAAGACATCTTTTTGCACTCCCTGCATCGTGGCCATTGTAAAACATCCGAGTGAAGACTGTCCGTGAAAAGGGGGCTCCCATTCCACTTGGTCCACTTTATTAAATTTAATTTTCTTATCAGTGTCAGGCCTAAGTTTGCCCCGTGGCGTGTAGAGGTCCTGATCACTGTTCCCACTTGTGGGTATTCCCTCATGTAATATGCCACATCTCTCTACAAAATTCTCAATGTCCCACCTTGCCTTGGGCCAATAATAATTTTGAGCTACCTTTTGAATGATGGTACCTATTTTCTCATGGTCCCCATCTTGTTTCACATGTAAGCTCCTTATTAAGTCTGCCCTATACCTTTTAGGAAGTACCAGCTGTCCCTGACCTTTGGATCTAGTTCCAGTCTTCCGGTATATCAGGTTGTTCTTCATATAGAAGTCTCCTTTTCTTGAAGGTGTGTGACACTTGGACAATTTTCTAAAACAAGGCTTGAGGGTCTCATCCCCAGCCTGTGCCCTCCTCATCTCTTCTGGAGTGGTATTTATCATAATATCCTCCTCCTGTCTAGAGGTCGACCTGACCTGAAGGGTGGCCATTACTATAGGATTCCTTCTACAACGGGCAGTGTCATGATTGTTCATCTTACAATTTTTACACCACCTCCTTCCTTGGTTGAAAGATTTTCTTTCATCAAATTTCCTTTCATCGAATTGTGGGGTTTTATTTTTTTTTCATACCGTGGCCTATCAAACTGGTGCTTACCTTTGTTCTGATCTCTATGATCAAATTTATTAAAGTTTTGTGGTGCCTTAAAATTGTCTACCTGTTTCTTTTTATTACCTGTTACCTCTGCTTAAGCTGCCTGATATCTTTCAGCAACATTTAGTAACTCACCCAGCCTCTCTGCACCTTGTTCCATGAGAAACTTTCTCAGGTCTGGAGCCATGGACTCTCTTAATTGTTCTATAAGGATCATTTCCTTAAGATCTTGGGTTTTCCCCAGAGCCGTCCATTTCTCCAAGTATGTCTCTAACCGTGCAGAGAACTGGTGATATGTTTCACCCGACAGTAGTTTAGCATTCCTGAACTTTTTTCTATAAAATTCTCCATTCTTTTCATATCTTAACAAAAGAGCCTGCTTTAACATGTCATAATTGTCTTGATCATCTCTGCTCATTTTGGCAAAAACATCATAAGCTGTACCACGAAGCCCTTGTGATAACTTTAAGCTCCACCTTTCTCTCTCTAACCCATACGTGGTAGCTAATAGTTCATATCTATTTAGATAGCTCTCAATATCATCGTCTTTCTCAACAAAATGATCTAAATGAAAACTCATAGCTGAGGTTGAGGCTCCCTGACTAGCAGTGGCATCAGAGGTAAAGGGACTGGCACCATTTTCAGGAGCATGTCCTTGAAATTCCAACTCCCTTAGTCGTAACTCATGTTCCCTTTGTAATCTCTTCTCCTCCTTTTCTGCTTCCCTTTCTGCAGCATGTCTCTTTTCTTCTGCTTCCCTTTCTGCAGCCAATCGCTTGTCTTCCCTTTCTGTAGCCTGTCTTCTTTCCTCTGCTTCCCTTTCTGCAGTCAATCTTTTTACTACTAATTGGAGCCTTTTAATCTCCCTAATACAGGATATATACCACACGACATGAAGACATCAGTTTTTATAACATTGCCCAAAAAACCAAATGCAACAGAATGTTCAGACTTCAGAACAATCAGCCTGATGAGTCATGCAATTAAGATACTGCTCAAAATCATACAGGAAAGAATAAAAAGTAAAGTAGACAGCGAAATCCAAGAAGAACAGTTTGGTTTTAGACGGAACAGTGGAACAAGAGAGGCAATATTTTGCCTAAGAATATTAGCAGAAAATTATACAGAGGTCCAAAAAAGTATGTATATGTGCTTCATTGACTATAAGAAGGCTTTTGACAGAGTCCATCATGAGAAAATAATTGAATGCCTCAAAGACATAGGTATTGATGGAAAAGATATAAGAATACTCAATAACCTTTATTGGGAGCAAACTGCCACAGTAAGATCTGGAAGGAATTATTCAACATACATAGACATAAAAAGAGGTGTCAGACAAGGTTGTGTGCTGTCCCCTTGCCTATTTAATTTATACACCGAAAAAATTTTCAAACAGATACAGGAAATACCAGGACTGAACATCAGTGGAAGGTCAATAAACAACCTTAGATATGTAGATGATACCGTGTTGTTAGCTGAAAGCGAACAGGAGTTACAAGAACTAGTGAAGCAAGTGAACAGCATAAGTCATGAATATGGACTCGACATTAATATTGAGAAAACAAAAACTATGATAATTAGCAAAACAAACGATAAACCCACATTAAAGATAAGCGTAAATGGGAAAATCCTGGAACAAGTCAAGAGCTACGTATATCTTGGTCATATAATAACAGAAGATGGCAGATGTGAAACAGAAATCAAGAAGAGAATAGGAATGGCCAAAGCTACATTCAACAACATGAAACATATACTGACATCCAAACAGTTATCTCACAAATTAAAACTGAGAATCATAAAGTGTTATATATATTCTGCATTTCTGTATGGTGCAGAAACATGGACGATGAATAAGCATTTGGAAGAAAGAATTGAGGCTCTTGAAATGTGGATATATATAGAAGAATGGGGCGTATCTCATGGAAAGAGATGAAAACAAATAAGGAGGTCCTAGAAAATCTAGGTATGAAAAGAGAACTAATGAGGGAGGTCAAAGTTCGGCAGTTAAAATACTTTGGCCACATAAAAAGGCATAACACCTTGCAGAAGACCATAACAGAAGGGAGAGTTGAAGGCAAACGTGCAAGGGGAAGACAACGCTATAAGTGGGAAGATAACATCAAGAGATGGACAGGAAAGAGTCTATCAGAGTGCACCACCAAGACAAGAGACAGAAGACGTTGGAGATCCATTACAGCCAACATTCGTTGTGGAGATGGGAACTGATGATGATGAATCTCCCTATCTGCCTCCAATGCCTTAGCCTCCTTGTCAGCCTCAATCTGCAACCTCTTAAGCTCTTTATCTGCCTCTATTCTCTTATCTTCGGCCAATCTATCATATTCTAATTTTCTTTCAGCCTCTTTTTCTAATCTTTTTTCTTCACGTTCAATGAATTTGTCACATCCAGTTGTGACATAAGCAATCATAATTTGCCCCTCCATTCCCAATTCTTTAGCAGCCTCCATAGCAGCAGATCGAAATTTCGCCAGGTCAGCCATTTTCTAACAGGCAAATTTATACAATGTCTAACTAATCAATTCAATCTATGACTAATTATACTAAAGACAACCACAAGCACCGAGAGCTCAACCTTATTTATTTTCCACCGAAGAATACCTTTTAAATTTTTATTATTCCTTGAAGTAAATTACCCCCAATATATGTAATAGGAGAAGATTCAAAATCCCGGACAGGACCCCAATGTGACAGTACGGACTGTTACGTCGGATTAACACTAAGGTGCTGCCACTTAATTATAGTTAGGGTAAGAATACTTAGCAAGATTAAACACTAAGTATTTGAGCGTGTCTAGTTAGCGTAATAACACTAGTCACAAATCCTATGAGTGATTTAATTAAAGGTTAAGAAATGACGTCATCGAACTTGGGGTAGAATTGCCCAGTAGTTAGGACGGAAGTGATGGTTTGAAAGAAGGGGGTTAAGTGAGTTGGTTTTAGGCACGAGACGAGCGAGGCAGTGATTTTGGGGGTTTGGACCATCTTGTAAGTTCGATGGCTGTGTGTTATTTCTTGGGATGACTGGTTTGTATACCACAGAAGCACATGTATTTATGAACTATTATGAAGTTGTCAGAGTGTGCAGACACTTAATAAAGGTGTTCATTCATATTTAATCCAGCTTGAACTTATTTCCTGAACGTCAGTAGGAAGTGTCGTTTGTTTACATCAGGTAATAGAGAAAAGAATATTACCATATTTTCGACGATCATGCAGCCTAAAACATAAACACAGTTACGAGTCTCCAAAAGAATCACCTGGGTTATGTTCCAATTCCTATTCTGTAATCACCATCTCTGGCAGTCGCCAGTAAAACAACAGATGAACATTGATCAAAGATTCCACCCCATTCTCACCCTGTCACACTAGACTTGATTTGTCACCGTGACCAAGCCCGGTCACATCTAACTTGATTTGGTGCCGTTCCCGTCCACTCCCCCGGCCATATAACTTGATTTGGTGCCCGTGACCAGCTCGTAACTGTTTTTTTTATGATGGATTCACCCATTCAACAGCTAGAGCATCAAGTATTTTTGTTGCAAAAGAAAAACCATCTGCTTCAACAACAATTGTCACAGCAACAAACAGCTGCTGGAAGGGCACACTGGAACAGTCTCAATAAAAGACACTGTCGCATTACAGTGAGAAACGTTATCAATGTAATCAAACAAGGAAAGATATTTGAAATAAATAATGTTACGAGTGACAAACAAAGATGTTTGATAACGACAGAAAATGGACTAAGAGCATATATAAAGCCAATAACACAGTGGAGAAAAACCTTTAACAGACGTTATCATTCCTGTTCCACCGTTGAGGTTCATATCCCTCCACCTGAGCTGTACTCACGTATCCTCTCCTGTGATGCTCGCTTGGCTGAGTTCTCCTCCGTTACTCTTGGCCCCTCTCATGCTTCGCCTCTGCATGATATTATTGTACCTCCTATTACTGCCGCAACTCCTGTCCATACCTCCCTTCCTCCCCCTGTTCACCTCTCTTCTGACCCCGCTTTTCCTCCCTCTGTTCACCTCTCTTCAGACCCCGCTTTTCCTCCCTCTGTTCACCTCCCTTCAGACCCCGCTTTTCCTCCCTCTGTTCATCTCTCTTCTGACCCCGCTTTTCCTCCTTATGGTTATTTTCCTCCGCCTCCCTCCGACCTTGATACAGAACATGAGACTGACTCTTCAGATGTTGAACCTTCTCTTTCTTCTTATGGTTATTTTCCTCCGCCTCCCTCCGACCTTGATACAGAACATGAGACTGACTCTTCAGATGTTGAACCTTCTCTTCCTCCTTATGGTTATTTTCCTCCACCTCCCTCCGGTTATTTTTCTCCCCCTTCCTCTGATCTTGACTCTTCCCCCGATTATTCTTCTTTTGATATTGGACCTGATGTTCCTCTTCCCTCAGCTCGTTTTCTCTTTAGACGTCGTCATCCAAAATTCATTTACGATTCTGTTCCCTTTCCTAAGCCCCTTCACCAGCGGGCCGCCCATGTACGAACCCGTTTTCGTCGCTCCCGTGGTTCTGTTCATTCTCCTTACCGTAGTCCCTCTCCCTCCCCCTGTCACACCTCCGTCCCGTAGATTGCGTGTTCCCCTCCGTTATCCTCATACCAGTCCGCAGCCTCCACCCCGACACTCCCGTTGTGTTCCGTCCACTCCCGTAGTCCATGCCATTGTTCCTACATCCCAACCTACACAGTACGATCCTCGCCTGTTATTGTAAGCCATTGAAAGATTGGAAGCAATGAACATTTTTGCAAAGATGTTTACAAATTGAACTGCACTTACCTCCAGATGCCGTCTCCGGTCAGGTTGACATTTCCTGCCCTGCTATTATTTTTAGCGTGAAGTCGACCCTGCTTCTCGTGTCTTCCGATGCAGGTCTCCTACACAATACCCTCCTGCTGAATTGCTTGATCCTGATGCTACCGTGAAGACCAATCGTTACGCATCCTTGAACATCTGGGTTACACACTTTACGCACATTTCCAGTTCAGATAGGAAAGTCCAACAGCCGTTATTTATGGAGAGCTGTTACATTTTCCTCCGCAAGAAAGACATTGCCGAATCTGCCAGTACATGAACATTTCTCTCACGACATCCTTTCGACCACTGCTGATGGAAATCCACCAACTCAGAAGATCTCTGCAGTCCTGATATATTGTAGTTGATGTAGTTCCCTTTTACACGCGTTAGCGTCATTATGTCACATTATTTTGATTAATGTAATATTTGACCATTTTTTGTGCCCCTATGATTTTTTTGTTTGTTTTTTTTTTGTTTTTGTTTTTTTTTTGGCCATGTTTTTTTGATGTAAGATTTTGCCCAGATTTTTTAAGGTTTACATCGTTCTGTTGTACCAAATAAAAGTGATTAACTAATGTACATCTTCACCCGCCACTAATGTTGGCATCATTCACGATTTATTATGATGACGACACCATATTGCATTATAATTGTTTCAATTTTCGGTTATTGTTACACCGACACTCATACATGTGATTTAACTATTTGCCCATTTATATATTCTATACCATTGTCCATTGATTACCATGTTTCCATTCCATTCATTGTTTCCGGTTATTGTTACACCGGCAAAGTCATTTTTTTAATGAGACTTACCCATTTTGCCCATACTTTGCCACCAAGTTTTGTGGTTCTATGTCCATTTGTTCCATTCATATTTTTTTTTCATCACCCACTTCAGTGAAGTGTAGGGTGACAGCCTTTTTATGTGCACCCGCCATATTTTTTTTTGCCAGTTCTTTTTTCCTTGCGACGTTAACTCGCTTGTCATGTTATTTTATGTTTTATGATTCGCACAAGTGTGAGAGATATTGATGACTATAAACCCATAAAGCGTTTTGTTAGTTCGTTGATGATTGTTAGTTACTGTTCTATTTTGCCCATATAGTTTTTTTGCCACTTATTAGTACTATTTGTAGCTACCATAACCTCCATAGTTTTTTTGTTTTTTGTTGTCCATGTGTCCCTCGTTTATGTTATGTCCACCAGTCCCTACCCCTTCATGATCGATTTTTGTGTGTGAAATGTTAATGGTGTTATTTCATCCGTTATTCCCATCCTTCCGAGAAGATTTATGGTGGGATACATGAATCCCAATAATTTTTTTTAGAGTTAGTAAATTTTTTTTTCTAGGGAATAAAGTGTCTCCTACGGGATACACTTTAGTGGCCCCGGGCGTATGTGACAGTACGGACTGTTACGGCGGATTAACACTAAGGTGCTGCCACTTAATTATAGTTAAGGTAAGAATACTTAGCAAGATTAAACACTAAGTATTTGAGCGTGTCTAGTTAGCGTAATAACACTAGTCACAAATCCTATGAGTGATTTAATTAAAGGTTAAGAAATGACGTCATCGAACTTGGGGTAGAATTGCCCAGTAGTTAGGACGGAAGTGATGGTTTGAAAGAAGGGGGTTAAGTGAGTTGGTTTTAGGCACGAGACGAGCGAGGCAGTGATTTTGGGGGTTTGGACCATCTTGTAAGTTCGATGGCTGTGTGTTATTTCTTGGGATGACTGGTTTGTATACCACAGAAGCACATGTATTTATGAACTATTATGAAGTTGTCAGAGTGTGCAGACACTTAATAAAGGTGTTCATTCATATTTAATCCAGCTTGAACTTATTTCCTGAACGTCAGTAGGAAGTGTCGTTTGTTTACATCAGGTAATAGAGAAAAGAATATTACCATATTTTCGACGATCATGCAGCCTAAAACATAAACACAGTTACGAGTCTCCAAAAGAATCACCTGGGTTATGTTCCAATTCCTATTCTGTAATCACCATCTCTGGCAGTCGCCAGTAAAACAACAGATGAACATTGATCAAAGATTCCACCCCATTCTCACCCTGTCACACTAGACTTGATTTGTCACCGTGACCAAGCCCGGTCACATCTAACTTGATTTGGTGCCGTTCCCGTCCACTCCCCCGGCCACACCAATATATGTGGTAAGTTGGGATTATATAAATATTTATAGGGGACTTAGTGTACTGACTGAGATCAGCTGTGAAGGTATCTGTATCTAATAATTGTGGTGTGTTGCAGATGACCTTACTTTGCTACCACATTTAGACCTCAATCAGACTTATTCTGGAATATTGTGATGACTACGTTGAATGTCTAGGGTTATGGTAGTGATGAAGTGTAAGTTCACAACAACCAACAGACAGATAACCACTTTAATTAAGATCCACAACACTTTACAACACTAGGACAAGCACATACATATAACACTCTAGAAGACTAGCTTAAGTAAGTCAAGTGTTAACTTTTAAATTATGTATTAATTTCTTTCAATAATAGATATCCTGATCCAACTACAGAGTGAATCAGGAATCACAATCAAATGTAAACACAATGTGTATGTACAAAATTTATACAAAAGATCTTTGTCCTGACATATAATATGATTACAATATGTGTGTAGGGTTGTGACGTAGTCTTATGATGTAATACTGGCTTTTGAAGCTAGGTTGTTGTTTGTCATCACGACTTCATGTGTTTGTTACTGGTGGAAATAATATTGAAGGGTTCACAGTTTTCTTTTAATTGTAAACAATAACTGTCCCTTCTAATTTAGTATTACAGTCAATTTTAGAGTGGGTTATATAAGGATGAGCTGCTCTGGCTGACGAATTCTTAGCTCAAAGGTAGGCGGCAGGAAAACTGTCTCCTCTGCTCGCTTGCTTCTCAGTTATCTTGAAATACACCACTGGTCGATATCTTGGACAAGGAGTCTGCTGCTAGCCTTCTGGATTCAGCAAAACTCAGACCAGGTGCTGCTCCAATACTTCAGTACCACGGTCCCTGAAATAAGAAGGTTGTACCTCCTTCTTCAGAACTAATATATATAATCTATTTCCACACTGAAGTACAGGACATTACAAACACAGAGTTCAGCGCTGTAGGCCAACTGCTAGCTTCTCATGTGACAATATACACCAGTATTCCTCTCCCTAAAGGTTACAACGCCTCTGCAATTCCAGCGTTAATTCCTTCTATACAATAGGATAGGTGTCATGGTACTATTTGGCAATCTCATATCTGCCTATGCAGTTATACTCCTCTCTGACAAGCTTTTACATGGTGGAGCAATATCTAGGCTTTGCCTTCTGTTTGCTACTGAACCACACACATACAGACACAATTTATCATTTCATATTCAATTTTCATATATATATATATATATATATATATATATATATATATATATATATATATATATATATATATATATATATATATATATATATATATAGACGAAATATGTCTAGCTTACCACAATTCATGGAAATATACACAAGTAACGTTGACTGGCGATGAATCTGGCACAATTTCGATCTGCCTTATCCCAGGCTTTTATTAGAAAAATATTAGCGTGGTCTCAACGCACTTGCTTCTCACAAAATGTATTTTCAAAACTGGCCCTGAACTGACGCTTCTATTTGACTATATCAAACGTTCTAACCAATGAGACCATGTTTACAAGAGCCTTTGAAAAAATGTTACCCATTTTACACGTTGCCATTAACCACCATAATAGTATTTGCAGTTCGACCAATAAGGTTTTGCCTTACATATTACTACAGCCAATCAAAACGTATCTAACTTGTTGGCCTCATTTCCCCTAAAGCAGTGTTTTCCAAACATGCCATTATGAGCAAATATGATCTTGTGCTGTCAGACAACCCCACTATAGTATTTTGGCTATAATTTGTTAATTACTAGCCTATTTGCATAACACATAACATATTCTTTGTCAGCAAGTCCCAAGGCACCCAAATATATAAGTTTAATGGGGCTAAGTGGCTTCGTTCAAAATATGTATTATTATAGGATAGTCGTGTAGTTGGTTTTACCACCCGTTCACTTCTACATCATAGGATGTCTTCTGTACTGTCAGACTAATGTCAGGAGCTTAGACATAAATCAGTAGAATGTCAGGTTTCCCAATAAGATTTTAAACCTGTTTTGAAAACCTAACCTTGTATTGGTAGTGTTTTTTATTTACTGTTTATTTGAAAAATCAGGTCTTCATGCCTTACGCGTGGGATTGGCGTTCACTATTTAATCGCGAGACAACGTGGTAGTATTGCATGCGTTCCTCCGTGCATCTCTCTCTCTCGCTTCTAAGCCCGTCTGTCTTTTAGGTTAACGCAGTGTATATAATGACATTAATGCTAGTATTGGTATCTAGGTCATTAAGCAGTTTGCGTATCTCAAGGTTTTCTATGAAATACAGTACCCGTTTTATTTTTAGACACGCGTGTAGTTTATGTAGACGGAGCAGAAATAGGGGTTTTCTTGTTCAGCCATTAAGGCGTTCTGCAACACAGGCGTACGCTATTGTGACCGCACTGTTCTTTTACCATTCTTCTTTCCTTTTATAGAATTACTTCGTTAGGCTTTACATTTATTTTCTAATTTATATATGTGGATTAGAATTTTTCACGACAGATATAATCTATTTGGTTCTTGCTTTTTCCATCCGGTGACGTCCATGTATGTAGTCTTCTAGGGTGTTGCATGAAAAGAGTATTTGTGATGACTAGGTTGTTTTCTAGGCAGAATGTTGTCAAGCGTTCTCCTCTCTCATTTCTATGGCCCAATCTATAACTTCCTTTCACTCTTTTTTCATGTTCTAATCTTTCGTTTCCAACTTTGGCATTCAAATCTCCCCTTATTATCCTAATATCTTGCTTATTTGCTTTCTCTAATGTGTGTTGCAGTTCATTGTAAAAATCTTCAATTTCTTGTTCTTCAGCAGCTGCTGTTGGCGCATATGTTTGTATGATTGTGATGTTCTTTCTTTTTCCTTTCAGTCTGATTAGTTTAAAATAACATACAAAAAATTTAATAGTCAATTAGTCTTTAACATGGAAAAATAAATATGGAAAATTGGGTGAAAATTGAAATTAAAGTTTCCTCACTGAGGTTTAGAATGGGCTTTATAATGTCTTTCATTTTTGCTGTAGCCTGTTACACAAAACTTAGCCTCCAGATGAGTCCTGCAGCTGTGGTTTCCGTCACTTCCTTTTGGTGATGATAAGGGCACTTCTTCACTCAATTTGTCCGATTTCGGCGGTTGGTGGTGATGCTCTTCTCTCACACTAGCGGCGTTATTACCACAGTCGTCTGGTGGCTTGTAACCACAAACTGTGACAGATAGAAACAAATGCCTTCTGATGAGTACATTTGTTCTCCGCAAACTAACAGGCCCATTGTCATGCGCTCCACCCACCAATGTTAACCTCTCAGAAGAATTAAATTCCCGAGCACACAATGTAACTCAGGGAATATGAAGAAAATTCACCAATATCCTTCTGGGTGTCAACTAGGAAATTGCATCTGGAGTGCATGAATAATTATTTGCCTGAATTACAATTTAAAAGGGTACATAATTCTCACAAGATAATATGTTACACTTTAGGCACATGTGATGTAAAAAATCATCACTCTTCACTGCTCCAGTCAAAGTCTGGGGTCATCTCTGCTGTCGGGTTTCCCGCACGACTAGTCAGAAACAATCACCAGCTCTTGCTGTAGTGGTTCATGAATATACTATTTTCATATGTTGAGGTTGCCAGCCTCATATATAACCACTTAGCAAGAAACCTGTAAAATTTACATTAGTAAATAATTTGTTTACACTTACCCCAAAATTTTGGGAATACACCCTTCTCCTGGCACAGATTTAGAATGGACACACAGCCCTTTAGTTAGATGCTGTTCGAATCACTTAGGTCTGGAAATATAAGTTAATTCCTCTGACGGCTGGGGTTCTGTAAATTCCTGGCCTGGGAAAACTGTTTGTATAATTCCTCTTATGACTTGGTCTGGGAAATATGAGTTAATTCCTCTGACGGCTGGTGTTCTATGAATCCTGCCTGGGAAAACTTTTGTTAAAATTCCTCTCTGACTCCTTGTGATAAAATTCCCATGTTTCCAGTCTTGTATTCTTAGTATACGAGCTAATTTCATGACTAACGTTACAGATTTTGCAATAAATAATTTATTTATAAAGATAACATAAAGTGTTATATATCAAAATGTGAAGAAATAAAACCCCTATATCATGCACGTAACTAAATTGTTCAGTGGTTTTAAACATGCATTCACCTATACATTTTCGCTATTGACGGGGATCGATCATCGGCCTTTCTAAAAGGCCGCTCGTATACTAAGAGTTAAAATTACGGGTTTACTTGTGAATTCCAAAGTTGCCCAAAACTCGATCTGGTACTTATAGTTGTGGAATGATAAGTCCTATCTTCTTTCCTCTGGCTTGTAGGAGGTGTTTAGTTGACGCTGCGATGCGGTCTGTGCTGTTCTGTGTCTGATTTCTACAGTATATCTCACAATCCGGAGTTTCAAATCCCAACTGTGTTTCCACCGAATGTTCCAATCTATTACGAGGTAATTGTAGCTTCTGGCGAACCAATCAAATTTATCTAGCACTGTTTGGGTGAGAAAGTTTATCATTACTCATCCCACGCGATTTAATATACACGCGTATCCTCTTACAACAGTGATGTCATATCGTCACATAAGACTTCCGGCGCACCTCTGTCTATCACAATATTGTGACCGTGTTTCTGTCGTAATGATTTCCGCCCAGATGTCTAGCCCGACAGATTATCTAATTATCCCCTTTATATGCATGCCTCCGCCAGACATATGTCTGGTCAGATAGTGTTGTCTTCTTTCATCGTACGCACAAACAAGCTTGTGTCAACATGATCAACAGCTTTCCAATGGGGTCAAATGTTTGACCGACACGTTTCCACAGGTGGCCAGACAGATTATGCGATAAGCGGGTAACCGGTCTGACGATGGGTATTGTTACGATAATACCACAGTTAAGCTGGCGGAACGTAAACACGTCTGAGGAGTGGCAAACAAGATAAAGACAGCCCTATAGCAAATACTTTCGTACATCATTTTCATTCCACTTCCGACTGTTTTGAGAAGATGCATTTTCGAGAAGGCACAAGCCAGATAAGTTGAATCTCCTTTTCATTTTAATTAAGTATTAGTAGATTATAATTAGTTTCTATTTGGTTATTAGATGAATAGTTAATTACGAGCTGGGAATATTAAGAGAAATTAGGGATAATAGTTAAAAAGATTAAAATAGGCCAAAGCGCTACATGTTGTCTGATGTGGTACAGCAGACGTATTTCAGATAAATTAGTTGTTATTCTGTAACATATTGAAACTAAATATTGTTAATTACCTCTAGTATTAGTAAATTGCCTTTAACATTTGTTAATAATTGGTAGGAGTGTTAGTAGGCCTATAAATAAAAATATTAGTGAAATAGAATAAATAAGCCCAGGTTGGCCTACCACGTGGGATCTTCATAAGCGAGGTGCAGTAGCCATCTTTTTTTTCCTTTGTGTAATACTGGCATCTTCCATCCTTGAGCCGCGCGTGTACAAAATTAAATTTTAAATTACTTGCTTAGTAGTAGGTCTAGTCAGCTTTTAACTATTGATATCTAAACATAATTGAAAATTTATATAAAAATAATAGGCCTAGTAATAATTTATCTTGTGTTAATATTGCATTAGACAGAGGGAACCAGAGGATAAATACTAATTATACGTCAGCGGTGATAGGTATAAAATAAGGATAGAACAGTTAGACAATATTTAAAAAAAGAGTGAAGATTTATAATTCGTATTTTAAAAAAAAAAAGGTATTTGTAGCAAAATAAAAACAAATAAATCAACAATGCCACCGATTATCAGAATTCAGTCAGGGGAAGGAAAAGCGGGGAGCAAAACAACAGAAAAACATACTAAGGAAGGTACATCAAAACAGACAGAAAATGAGAGGAACAAAAGCCCTGGACTAAAAGATACATAAATTAAGGACAAAATTGAAACCATCAAGGACAAAATAAAAGTGAAGTCTGAATTAAATAAAGACAGAGAATCAAATAAAAGCAGCAACGAGACAGAGATAGAAATACTGATGACCAGGTTGCAGTCCGGGGAAGGAAAAGCGTGGGCCAGGCCAGCTGGAAAAGATAGAACACCAAACCTGACAGAAAAGAACAGGACCACAAAGAAAATATGGAAGAAAAAATTAAGGAAACAGTGGAACTACTCCTACCATACCTCGTAGAAAGAGTTTGGAGTAAAATGGTTACTTGGAATGATGAGTTTGTGGAGAACATGAGAGATAGTGACCAAAACCCAAAAAAAAGTAGATCCCTTATCAAAGAACCTAATAAAAACAATAACATAACTAAGCTAACCATGGTCACAGAAATTAAGGACAGGGGAGAGACAATAAAGGAAAAACTTAAAGGAGGCTCAGAAATAAAAACTGCAGTAAGCAGAAACAACAAAAGTGAAGACGCAGGAACCCTGACAGTTAACAAACAAGTAGAACACAGGAAAGATGACAACCAGGAAAACTCAAGCAAAAAAAGTCAGGAAACAAAAGGAGGAGAAAACAAAGACATCAACTACAATATAAAGGAAACCAAAAACAGAATTAAAATCACGCATACAGCTGGAACAGAAGCCACGCAGACAGCTGGAACAGAAGCCACGCTGAGAGCTGGAACAGAAGCCACGCAGAGAGCTGGAACAGAAGCCACGCTGAGAGCTGGAACAGAAGCCACGCTGAGAGCTGGAGCAGAAGCCACGCTGAGAGCTGGAACAGAAGCCACGCTGACAGCTGGAACAGAAGCCACGCTGACAGCTGGAACAGAAGCCACGCTGAGAGCTGGAACAGAAGCCACGCTGACAGCTGGAACAGAAGCCACGCTGAATCCTGGAACAGAAGCCACGCAGAGAGCTGGAACAGAAGCCACGCTGACAGCTGGAACAGAAGCCACGCTGAGAGCTGGAACAGAAGCCACGCTGAGAGCTGGAACAGAAGCCACGCTGAGAGCTGGAACAGAAGCCACGCTGAGAGCTGGAACAGAAGCCACGCTGAGAGCTGGAACAGAAGCCACGAAGAGAGCTGGAACAGAAGCCACGCTGACAGCTGGAACAGAAGCCACGCTGAGAGCTGGAACAGAAGCCACGCTGACAGCTGGAACAGAAGCCACGCTGAGAACTGGAACAGAAGCCACGCTGAGAGCTGGAACAGAAGCCACGCTGACAGCTGGAACAGAAGCCACGCTGAGAGCTGGAACAGAAGCCACGCAGAGAGCTGGAACAGAAGCCACGCTGAGAGCTGGAACAGAAGCCACGCTGAGAGCTGGAACAGAAGCCACGCTGAGAGCTGGAACAGAAGCCATGCTGACAGCTGGAACAGAAGCCACGCTGACAGCTGGAACAGAAGCCACGCTGACAGCTGGAACAGAAGCCATGCTGAGAGCTCTCCCGGATGACAAAATCCTGGTAATCTTGGAAAACATAGAAAAAAAATGCATCGACAAAATACAAAAACATAAAAATGAACTAACAATCACTTTAAACAACACAGAAAAAAAGCAAGACCCTATTAAATGAACTAAAGAGTAACCCAAAAGAAGTACAACTCGCACATAGGATAAAGGCACTGATTGAGTTGATCGAGGAGACTCGAAAATTCGTTATCAAAGGAGTCGATTTAAACCTAACAGAAGAGGAGATCCGCAGTAACATAATGAAAGAAAACCAACAAACAAAGATAGAAAAGGTAGAAAGAATAAAAACTAAAGAGCAAAAGATTGCTACAGTGGTAGTGCTAAGTATAAAGGGTACAGAAATAACCAAGCAGGTCAAACTCCACCAGAGAGTCAAAATGGCAGAAATATTCATTCCTAGCATTATTCAATGCACAAACTGTCAAGGCTTTAGCCATAAACATCATGTGCTTAAAAGAGCGACAAGGTGTAGTTTCTGTGACGGAGCACACAGACATGCAGACTGTAAAATAGCTAAAGAGGACACAAATTATAAACTAGAAAACGAAAACAGAAAATGCGCGAACTGCCAGGGTAATCACAGTGCCAGGTATCAGGGGTGCCTAATCTACCCAGAGACAAAACACATATTAAAAGAATCACTAGTAACAAACACACCAATCTGGCAAATAAAAGAAAGACAGGCAACAAACAACCACCTACAAAACTCCCAAGAAAGCATAATTAAGAAACAAATAAAACAAAAAACCAGTGAAGTGAAAGACATAAAGGAAAAAATCCAGAAAGAAGATACAATTAAAACACTCTTAAACAGTAAAGAAGATGACAACACAAAAGAGACAGAACAAAACCTCATCCAAACCAGACAGGTACTAGAAGAAATAAAAACAGCACAACAGGCAATAGAGAGAGACCTCAAAAAAAATAGCAGAGATAAAAGAAACTAATGAAGAAATCCTTAACAAAATAGAGAGAGAAAGAGCTATTTTGACGGACGAAAAAAGACAAGATAATAAAATGATAAAAAACCAGGACATCAAAGAAAATATGGAAGGAAAAATTAAGGAAACAGTGGAACTACTCCTACCATACCTCGTAGAAAGAGTTTGGAGTAAAATGGTTACTTGGAATGATGAGTTTGTGGAGAACATGAGAGATAGTGACCAAAACCCCAAAAAAGTAGATCCCTTATCAAAGAACCTAATAAAAACAATAACATAACTAAGCTAACCATACTAAATGGGGACCAAAGACTCTAGAGCTATCAAAGTAGTTCAGTGGAACTGTAGGGGTGCCAGGAAGAACCTGATGTCTCTTATGGGACAGTATAAGGAGGCAAAACCCATCTTTGCAATACAAGAAACCCTCCTGAACCCCAAACAGAAACTGAACTACCAAGGATATAAGATACTTAGAAATGATAGACCGGAGGGAAAAGGAGGGGGTGTGGCCCGTCTAGTACATGAAGACTCATCATCATCATCATCAGTTGCTATCTCCACAACGAAGGTTGGCTGTAATGGATCTCCAACGTCTTCTGTCTCTTGTCTTGGTGGTGTACTCTGATAGACTCTTTCCTGTCCATCTCTTGATGTTATCTTCCCACTTATAGCGCTGTCTTCCCCTTGCACGTTTGCCGTCAACTCTCCCTTCTGTTATGGTCTTCTGCAAGGTGTTATGCCTTTTTATGTGGCCAAAGTATTTTAGCTGCCGAACTTTGACCTCCCTCATTAGTTCTCTTTTCATACCTAGATTTTCTAGGACCTCCTTATTTGTTTTCATCTCTTTCCATGAGATACGCCCCATTCTTCTATATATCCACATTTCAAGAGCCTCAATTCTTTCTTCCAAATGCTTATTCATCGTCCATGTTTCTGCACCATACAGAAATGCAGAATATATATAATAGCCCCTTCAGTCATAACTGACTATGGGAATGCGCCCCTGAGCTGACAGCCCTCAGCTGCTTATTTTCCTGGTGCTCCTTTCGGCGTTTTCTCCCCTCCTCTGCTTGTTGTGTGAGCCTCTCTTCACCCAATCTGAGTTAGCGCCGTAAATAGCATCGCCACTTTGTGCGATCGGCAGCTTCATCCTCCCATGTTGCTGGATCCATGTCCAGTGCCCTCATATCTCTCTTGCACACATCTTTGAACCTCAGCTGTGGTCGCCCAACTGTTCTCCTGCCATCTGCTAGTTGTCCGTAGAAGATATCTTTTGGGATGCGACCATCTTCCATGCGGCGAACATGACAAAGCCAGCGAAGTCTGCGCTGTCTAAGCAGTGTATACATACTTTGAAGGCCAGCACATGACAACACCTCCACATTAGTCACTTTATCTTTCCATGAGATGCCGAGGATGCGGCGTAGACACCGTAAATGGAAGGTATTGAGCCTTCTTTCCTGCTTAGCATAGGTCGTCCAGGTCTCGCTGCCATATAGGAGTGTGCTGGTGACGCAGGCATTATATACCGCAGCTTTGGTCTTCATTGTGAGTTTGGAGTTTCCCCAAACACGCGATGTGAGGCGGGCAAAGGTAGCTGCAGCTTTGCCAATGCGGCAGTCAATTTCTGTATCCAGTGAGAGTTTGTCATTGATGGTAGACCCTAGGTATGTGAAGTGATGCATCACTTCCAATTCATAGTTATCGATAGTGATAACTGGTGCAGCACCCGCATCCTGACTCAGCACATTCGTTTTCTTTAGACTTATTGTGAGGCCAAAGTCCTTGCATGCTTCAGTGAAGCGATTAATCAAGTTCTGAAGCTCCTGTTGGCTTTGAGTGACGACTGCAGCATCATCAGCGAACAACAAGTCTTTTATAGTGACCCTTCTGATTTTTGTTTTTGCCTTCAGCCTTGAAAGATTAAACAGACGGCCATCTGACCTAGTGTGAAGGCATATTCCTTCAGTTGCATCTCTGAAAGCATGTTTCAAGAGTAGGGCAAAGAAAATCCCGAAGAGGGTCGGAGCCAGAACACAGCCTTGTTTAACGCCACTTCGTATGTCAAAGGGCTGTGATGTGCTTCCAGCATATTGGACTGTTCCCTTCATGTCGTCATGGAATGACTTTATCATTTCCAGCATTTTAGAAGGGCAGCCTATTTTCAGGAGGATTTTAAAGAGTCCATCCCTACTAACCAGGTCAAATGCTTTTGTGAGGTCTATAAAGGCGATATATAAAGGCCTTTTCTGCTCTCTTAATTTTTCCTGAAGCTGGCGGACAGAGAAGATCATGTCTGTTGTTGATCTACCAGCTCGGAATCCGCACTGTGACTCTGGATATATGCGCTCAGCTAACTTGTGTAGTCGCATTAAGATGACTTTAGCAAAAACCTTACCAACATTACTAAGAAGAGAGATGCCTCTGTAGTTATTGCAATCACTTATGTCTCCTTTATTTTTATATAGTGTTACAATCCTGGCATCTCGCATGTCTTGAGGAATAGTTGTCTCTTCCCAGCACTAGCACAGCATCCTATGCAGGGGATGTAATAGCGTGCTCTTGCAGCATTTGATTAAATCAGGAGGAATCCCATCACTGCCTGGTACTTTGCCAGAGGCCAAGCTATCAATGGCCTTGCTGAGTTCCTCTAATGTTTTTTTCGGCATCCAGCTCCTCCATAGTTGGCAGACATTTGACAGCATCAAGGGCTGCAGGCGTAACGGTATTTTCTCTAGCGTAAAGCTCAGAGTAGTGCTCGACCCACCTCTCCATCTGCTTACCCTTATCGGTTAGCTTCTCTCCGCTGATGGTTTTTAGCGGTGCCGTCTTACTTTTTTTGGGGGCCAAGTGCTTTCTTTATACCGTCATACATTTGTTTAATGTTGCCTGTTTGCGCTGCGATCTGGATGCTCTCACTGAGCTGGAGCCAATAGTCATTTGCACAGCGTCGAGCAGTTTGTTGAACTTTGCTTCTCGTAGCCTTCAGGATCTGTAGGGTTTTAGCACTCGGTGAACGTTTGTATTCATTCATAGCACTGCGCTTAGCTTCAATGACAGGTGCCATCACATCCGACGAAGCATCAAACCAGTCATTTGACTTTGCCGTTTTCTTACCAAAGGTGGCAAGTGCAGTACTTTGAATGGTGTTCCATAGATGCTCCCAGTTCTCTGTAATAGTATTACCATGCTGAGGGCTACTGAGCACTTTCTTGAAGGTCGCAGTAAATTGAGCGATCATGACAGGGTCTGACATCTTGCTGGTATCAATGCGTGGTTTCCCTTCATGTCTGACACAATAGAGGTTTCTTGGTTGTGCTCTGATTTTGCAGCAAACCAAGGAGTGATCTGTATCACAGTCAGCACTATGGTACGAGCGCGTGGAGAGCACAGACCTGAGAAGTGGCCTTCTGACGAGAATCAGGTCCAGTTGGTGCCAGTGCTTGGATCGTGGGTGTCTCCATGACACCTTATGCTGGGATTTTGTCTGAAAGTAGGTGTTGGTCACGCAGAGGTCATGGTGGACACACAACTCTAAGAGCCGTTGTCCATTTTCATTCATCTTGCCAATACCAAACCTGCCCAGACATGAAGGCCATGAAACATTATCGGCACCCACTCTAGCGTTAAAGTCGCCAAGGAGAACAAGCTGTTCTTGCCTAGGTGTGCTTTTGATGATTGCTGCTAGATTCTCGTAGAACTCATCTTTAGCTTCTGAGGCAGAGTACAGAGTAGGAGCATACACACTGACAAGGGTGATGTGACCTGTGCTAGTTTGCAGGCGGAGCGTTAACAGGCGTTCTGATCCATTCTCGCCTGGTTCAACCATTTTAGTTAGCGATTTTTTTTACCGCAAAACCTACTCCGTGTTCTCTAGCTTTATTAAGATCTTTCCCTTGCCAATAAAATGTGTAGTCCTTCTCGCTCACCGTTCCAGAGCCCGCCAGGCGCGTTTCCTGAAGTGCAACTATATCCACCTGAAGTCGTTTAAGCTCATCATTAATTATGGCTGTCTTCCTTACATCGTTTACGTCCTGTAGGTTTCCAGATAGTCCAGTCAACATAGTTCGGACGTTCCAGCATCCCAATCTGAGAGTTTGCTTATTTTTATTATTCTGATAATTGCTTGGTGCAAAATTTTCTGTCCACCGTTCGGGTTTGACCCTAATCCCCATGCACCCAATGGGGAAAACAGACAGTGGCGGGTCAACACCTTATTGACTGGGGGCTGCCCAGCTTGAAGCGGGCGGTAGCTGTCCAGTGAGATCCTAGAACCTCTCCCACTGTCGGAAGTAGCCCCTGGCGCCATGCCCTACGCCAATTGGGCAAAATGCTTATAACCGGTAACTGCTACTTCCCGTGTTTTGCCGACACCTATAGAGTGAAGCTGGAGTGTCCTCTCCAGGGCGCGAGCTTGGGCACAGTTATATGGAGATCAAGCTGTTGCCCATGCAGCATGTTCCCCCTCTCCACACAGCTGGTAGATCCAAAGGAACGGCAGTAGCCGATACAGTTTGGTACCAGCCACGTCGCAGGAGTTGCCAGAATAATGTCGAATCGACATTAGACTGCCTTAGGGACTCCGACTCCGGATTTATCCTCAGGGTTTACTCCCGAAGCCAATTCCATAAATGGATATTCCCGCAAGGCAGCGGAGGTTTGAATTCAGAGTTCCTTCTCTTAGATAAGCTACTAACCAAGGATCACGAGCCCTATCTGCCCGAAGCTGCTGGTTTTAAGGCGCCAGTCGCTCGCCTTTGCCCCTTCTCCCGTCAGTGAAAACAGTTCCGCCGGGCTCAAACTGAGCCACACGTGAAGGCCGGGAGCTGGACTTGGTTGTCAGAGGCTGCTTGAGGCGCGTGCCATTGAAGTATTTTATCTGCAGTGAGAGCTTACCCTCACTACAACTCCCGGCTGTAACAACCTTTGGAACCAGAATATATATAACACTTTATGATTCTCAGTTTTAATTTGTGAGATAACTGTTTGGATGTCAGTATATGTTTCATGTTGTTGAATGTAGCTTTGGCCATTCCTATTCTCTTCTTGATTTCTGTTTCACATCTGCCATCTTCTGTTATTACATGACCAAGATATACGTAGCTCTTGACTTGTTCCAGGATTTTCCCATTTACGCTTATCTTTAATGTGGGTTTATCGTCTGTTTTGCTAATTATCATAGTTTTTGTTTTCTCAATATTAATGTCGAGTCCATATTCATGACTTATACTGTTCACTTGCTTCACTAGTTCTTGTAACTCCTGTTCGCTTTCAGCTAACAACACGGTATCATCTGCATATCTAAGGTTGTTTATTGACCTTCCACTGATGTTTAGTCCTTGTATTTCCTGTATCTGTTTGAAAATTTTTTCCGTGTATAAATTAAATAGGCAGGGGGACAGCACACAACCTTGTCTGACACCTCTTTTTATGTCTATGTATGATGAATAATTCCTTCCAGATCTTACTGTGGCAGTTTGCTCCCAATAAAGGTTACTGGGTATTCTTATATCTTTTCCATCAATACCTATGTCTTTAAGGCATTCAATTATTTTCTCATGATGGACTCTGTCAAAAGCCTTCTTATAGTCAATGAAGCACATATACATACTTTTTTGGACCTCTGTATATTTTTCTGCTAATATTCTTAGGCAAAATATTGCCTCTCTTGTTCCACTGTTCCGTCTAAAACCAAACTGTTCTTCTTGGATTTCGCTGTCTACTTTACTTTTTATTCTTTCCTGTATGATTTTGAGCAGTATCTTAAATGCATGACTCATCAGGCTGATTGTTCTGAAGTCTGAACATTCTGTTGCATTTGGTTTTTTGGGCAGTGTTATGAAAACTGATGTCTTCATGTCGTGTGTTATATATCCTGTATTGTATATATCGTTGCATATTTCTGTGATTGTATCTATACCAAAGCTCCCCAGAGCTTCTATCATTTCAATTTTTATGTTATCCATGCCTGCTGATTTTCCTTTTTGTATCATATGAATGGCATTCTCTACTTCTGATCTGAGAATGTTTGGGCCTTCATTAGAATCTGGTGATGGTTTTTTACCTCTATTGTCCTCGAATAGTTCTTTTACGTATTCTGCCCATCTGTTTGATATGTCTTTCTCATCAAGTAATATTACACCATTTTTGTTCTTGATACAGCTTCCTCCTTGTGCAAACCGCGACCGATTTGATAATTTCTTTATTTCTTCATGCATATCTCTTGTCATGTGCTTTGCTTCCAAGTCTTCTATTTCCTTGCATTTTGTTTCTATCCACCGTTCTTTTGCTTCTCTGCACATAGTACATATGTCATTGTCTATTGTTTTATATTCTGGAGTGTTTTTTGCTTTCTTTCTTTCTGCCATTTTATTCAAGATGTCATCTGTCATCCAAATTTGATTTTTCTTAGACTCCTTTTTAGGTAAATTTGCATTTGCTGATTGTATGCTTGTTTTTAAGCTTTCCCATTTTGCGGTTGCTTTTTCTTCTGGGTTTTCTCTTCTATACTGCTCCATGCTTTCTGTCAATAACTGTTGATATTTATTTTTGACATCGATTAAATATTTCTGTTTTATATCTGGTTGTTTCAGCGCTTATATTTCTATCTGGGGTTCCTCCTGTCTTCTGTTTCCTGCTCTTTTCAGCTTTATATTTACTTTGATGACGACTGGATTGTGATCTGAATTTATGTCGGCGCCAGGATGTGTCTTTGCACTTGTGACACTGTTCTTAAATCTATGTTTTATCATGATATAGTCGATTTGATTTCGTGTTACATCTCCTGGGCTTTTCCATGTGTATAATTTCCTTGGGTGGTGTTCAAAAAAGGTGTTACATATGACCAGCTGGTTTTCTTCACAGAACTGGATAAGTCTGTCTCCTCTATCATTTCTTGTCCCTAATCCATACTGTCCTACTATTTTCTTGTATTTTCCTTTTCCTACTTTTGCATTCGTATCACCCATTACTATCAACACATCTGTAGATTTGACTGGTTTAAGTGTGTGTTGTAGCTCTTCATAGTATTCTTCTATTTCTTCCTCGCTGTAATCTTTAGTTGGTGCATAAGTTTATAAGATTGATATGTCGAATGGCTTTGCTCTCATCTTTAGTAACATCATTCTGTCATTGTGTGTCCAGTATCCACATACGTATTTTTCTAACTCCTTCTTTATCAACATTCCTACCCCTCTTTCATGTTTTTCTCCTCCTGAGTGTATACACGTGTACTGGTCTCTTGTTATGTAGCCTGTATCCAAAAGTCTTGCCTCTGCAACTCCCAGTATATCGAGTTTCATGTCTGTTGCCTCTAATATAAGATTGTCAAACTTTCCTTCTCCGTTTAGAATTCTAACATTCCATGTTCCTATTTTTAGGCTTCTCCTACTAGTTTTTAGGTGGTCTATCTCAGAATGCTCCCTTTCAACAGAATTTAAGGAACACTCGTCATTATGTACTTCCTTACTCATTAGAGGAGTTGCCTCTTCCCTGTTAATTTGTACAGTAGATTCTTCCCCAGGGGACAGAGAGTTCTCTACATATCGGTTCTTATCTTGTTGTTGTGATCCCATTACGTTCTGTAGGAAGTACGTGGTAATGCCCCAATCTCTTCCCCGGTGGCTAGCCATTGTCATTTTCTATGTCCGACATGCCTCTTGTGCGCCACACACTTTGCTGTTTCGCTTTGCGAGCCGTTGATCTTCTCAGATTCCTCCGCCTCACTCACCGTCTCAGTCTTTGTGTACTAGGGATGGACATTCCCTTGAGTAAGATTGCTCCTACTCCACCCATGTAGTTTAGCCAGTCAGCCAAGACTGTTGCCCGGGATGTGGCCACCGCCGTACACAAGCGGTATTCGAGGAGCCATACATGAGCTAGATAAAGAGAGGAGAACCAAATAGGATCCTGACTATCATAAAAAGGACATGGCTATCTCTCATCGGTAACTTCTCTCAGTATAAAAATTCCTTGTCACACCACAAATGGTCAAACGTCGGGAAATGTTAATGTTGGTGATGTCGCCACAACGGGCTGAATGTAAATGAAATTGGGAAAAAGGAAATCTGGATCTATAGGCCCAGTTACAAAGTCACTCTTAATGCTCTTTGGGTTGGTACTCTGTCTCTTTCTGGGTGTAAACACGAAGCCTGACAGGTTCACCTTTGAAGACCCAGATACTAAGTAAAAATGTTCTTTTGTATGGTTATTCTCAGATTTATATGGAAGCCGTAGGCTTAGACCGCTGGTAGGTTATGGGTTTGACCCAGTACTGTGTATAGGAAGGAAAATACAAAATACTTAACCAACATAGTATTCTCAATCCTATTCTAACCCGCGAAAAATATGATATTATTTATCCACTTCGGTTATTTAACTTTAATTGAAACTACAAGCCTAGAGCTTATATGATCGTTTAAAAACTCCCGTGAAATAAATTCTAGTCATTTACAAAATTAATCATCATGAATTAGAAATAAATATATATTTCGTCAATACTCATAATGAACAGTACATGTACTAGTTGATTAAAATATCCCTTACTGGTTAAATAGCAATTAATTAAATCGACGCTACAGCCGGAACAATTTAGCTATAACTCATTTTAATTCGCCAGCCAATAAGCACAAAAATCCTAGTGGAATATAATTGACGGACTCAACAGTTAAATCACTCTACACTGAAAAATCTTAGTGAAAAAAAATGACGGACTTAAGAATTAAATCACTCAAACTTCTAGTAAAATATTTACCGCCAACACAGAAATTAAAACAATCTCTAACGAAAACTAAGAAACTCCATTAATACAAATGGTTCTAGAATCGGAGCTAGATGTTCTGAAATAAATCTGTGGGTACTGAATAATGGATTTTGAAAGCTGGACTTTATATATTAAAATGGTAGAAAAGTCGCTGACCAGTGTTACACCTAACACCTTTGGGGATTTCTGTGTTTCAGATTCTGAATGAAAGGAAATATTGACACCATAGCCGCCGAGCAGACGTAGTCCCACGATCAAATCGTCTCTTGATCTCGTCGGTCCATGGCCTAATTTGCGTTATTTCAACGGGACGAAAACGGTTCTCATATAGGTGGGAGTTAGTAAATTGTAAATTACTTCTTGTGCTGCTCTTGGTTTATCACACTAACAAATTAAGTCCCCCCCCATGTACGCAATAGTTTACCGAACCGACAAAGACAATAAGACTTAACTTCATTAGCTTATCTCCCCCCTGAGAACGTGCACTAATAAACAGTGTGGACGAATTTTTTGTAAAAATAGTCTACCCTTGTTTTCTATCCAAACATCTAGCCTGACCGGTCCGCGATCCCCTCTCTAAACGCGTTACGACCTTACCTGTAATAGACAGTAGATGTTAGGGTGAACGCCAGAAAATATAAGCGTGCCGTTGGCAAAAAAAGGATAGACGAATGCAACCAAACATAGAACAAGTACAACCATGGGTATTCTGTCGTTAGCAAATAGGTCTGGTTGGGTAAAACATTCCTAAAGCACAATAGTGAAAAGAAAATTAAAATAGAGTGCTACAATTGCTTAATTTAAGAAAGAGGACAGATTATCTTGAGTGTTAGGATGAGGGTTTTTTTACGTTTAACAAAAACCCATGCAATGGCTTCATAAGGAAGCCGATGTGAATGAAGAACAGGAGGAAGAGGAAAAATGTTAAAAAAATGTAAAATGTAGAAATGAAATCCTATTTTTTCATAATATACTCCTTCTGCCACAGTGGCCAACCCCGATAAAAGCTTTGAGAAAAAAGCTGCAGAAAACCCCACCAAATAAAGTAACCCATTAATTCTCACAGATATTTCCCTTTCAGTCCAGGAATTAAGTCTATCAGAAACAGAAAATGAATGTAAAGCAGGCCAGATAGTATTTAAAGAGGAAAATACCTACAGGTCAATACATATCCTGACACACTAGTCAGAATGCAGTGTAACACTAACATAGGATACCATCACAACACGTAGGGGATCAGTAGGAAATGAGCTTGCGCAGACAAAGAAGCCAGAATCGGATGACAAGAACTAGCTAATAACACACAATTGAAATACAGCGACTTAAGCAGCACCTTTCTCGGAAGCACTTTCATGTAAGAATTAAGAAGCTTTAATTCTCCTCACAGGAGCATATACACACCTGAAAGTAGATGGATAACAGCATGAGTACCTCAAATATCACATCAAACAAGCAATAGACATTCTGATATAAAATGCCTTTAAAAAAAAACCATAGTGCAAAACGCTTGTACCAAATACAAGAGATGACAGAACTAAATACAATACCAAGCAACTTAAAAATCAATTTGATGATGCCTCACACGCCCCGAAGCAAAGTGATGGATATTTCATGACTGAGGAAACCCACATGAAGAAAGCAGTGTCAAGAACCATACACAAATTAGATACCAACAGTCCTGGGTGACTTAGCAAAATAATAGTGACCCATCGCGCAGAGGCAAACATTAAGAACAAACTGTAAAGTAATCACAAGGTAGAAATAGAGATGTAGTAACAATCTCATGTAGGGCACTTACGACCACCATCGAGAAGTGCATAAAGTTAATAAAACACTATACACTGTATATACATAGCAAACACAAACAAAAGTCTACACCATCACGACAAAAGAATAAAATAAATAAGGATCGCGAGCCAGTAGTCTGTCACACTGGTGATGATGACAGAACAAGACTCCCCCACAGTACATACGGGAGCGTACCAAATAAATCCGTCCCCCCAGTGAACGGATTAAAAATAGAACATACCATCTTTAGAACATATCATATTTCTTTGCGAGTAATAAAGCATTTGAACTATAGACTACAACAAGAAAAATAACTTCTCTTAGATATAAATATGAGTCGATTATGTAAATAAACATAAAGAAAACAAAACACACCCAATTGAAATAAATGAAAATACTATCCCTGAATAACCAACAGTCTTCTCTGTGTGTAACATGGTAAGTATCATGGTGAAAGTGTGCTGCGTGCGTCACAAATAAAAAGTAGCGAAAACATTAATTATAAATAAAAAATACTTTCATAGTCAAATACTGCCATAGGGGAGTGTACGTGTTCAAACGAACTGATCAGTCTTCAACCAACCGTTATGTCCATCAATGAGTAGCAAAAATAGTGTAAAATATAAACAAATGAAAAGAAATGATTTTATGCCAAAAAAGACATACACGATAGTGTGAGAGAAAAAATGAAGAAACAGTAACAGAATACTAGTCGAGGGCTTGAATGGTAGTGGTAGAATCACACAAAAAGAGCATAGTTTCCAGTGACGTTTTGTCAATAACCAATTAAAACCAGGTGTTGAAAACTACTTGGTGTTATCTACACTTCGGTAACGACTAATGCTCTTTCTTCTGGGGTGGCATTTTTTTCCCTTTTACTGCTAATTACACGAGTTCACAGCTTTTTAAGTCATGAGCTCCAATTTCGCTATCATCTTTAGTGTCTTCCCAAATTTACAGGACACACTCACATCTGGCTCCCAATCTAGGAGGACAAAGCGAGCTCGTTAAGTGGCATATTGATTGATGCATACTCCCTCCCCCCCCATCACTACGGGGCGCTCTCCAAATATGAGCAAGTAAACAAAATAATGTGCTCTTGGCGTTATGGGTCTCCCAAGTGAGATCTTGCCAACGTCTTACACCGAGCCTTCTTCTACAGCTATTCCCACCTTCAGCTTCTATCATAGCGGTCAGATCACAGTGAGAACCGCTGCACGCTTGCACACCAGTATAAATAGGTCACAAGAATTAACGTACTTGGGGCATCAACGTACTCCTACCAACCTTAGTGTGCGCGAATACTGGGTTAGTCAACCATGTACATGCCACCACATGGCAAGAATCCCCTGGAAGTGTGTGGGAGAAGATCTTCTCTCATCTACAGACACATTCATTAGGGAATGTTAACCATAAGCTCACAGAATACAAGTATGAACGACCGAGGTAAGACATCTTCCAAAATCATACATAACATATATTGCATGTATGCATAGCATACTGGTCACACGACAGGATGGATCCAGGGTATAGCCTCCATGTCGCAGATTGAAGATAATTAATTTGCCTATTTTGGAAATTATTCTGTCCACCTGTATAGGTGCTTATTATTTTCTGTCTATCTAAGTTTCTGTAAAATGTATTACTGTTCTCCCGACGGCACTTGCCTTTCCAACCTTACTCAAGAGTGAAGCGTGTTCGAGTACAAATACCAGATCGTCCAATCTGTTTAAGTGTAGACATTCATCACAGACTAGGTGGGCTGTGTTTCTAGATACATTTACAATGGGTCGCGATGTCTTCTCACTCCCTTGACTTAAAAACCCTTTTTTGGATCTGCGGAGAGCGTCACAGACGTAACAATCTTGACATTCAATAGCAAACTAACGGTGGATTATCGTGGAACTTAAAAATGTAGCGTGTGTAAAAAAGAATTGGGAGTGAAAATAATTCCATCTTTGTTTAAAGAAAATAGTTTAGTAGGACTATCACTTTGTGAAAGCATACTATAAAGGAGAAAGGCAGTGCACTTCCGTTATCTAGACTTGTAAAGTTAAAAACTGTGGCATAGAGGATCAGACTTAGAGATTAAACAAACAAAGTAGCCCTCTAGTTTAAATAAACCTTACAGACTAAATTCGTATGTTCGGAAATATGCAGATGCATCCTTCCACGTATTAATCTCTTTTGCTGAAACAAGAGGTTTACTTAGTTTCACCAGGTTCACCATGATAATTCCTCTTCAATTATTTCAAAGATTTCATACACCACACATCACGGCCCACCATAACTCCCCATTAATAGTGAACCGTACCATCCTACGTTTTTGGAGGAAGCAATATCAGTTACTCTGTGAATAATAGTTCTCATCAATTGTGGATGACGTTTACAACACCAATCTTGGATATCCATCCAATTGCGTGGAGTACTGTTTCCACCAATTTTGTGATTTACAAGTATAAAATCGTGTCAGAACTCCGCCTATTCCGGGTTCCCAAGCCCGGAAATGAAAAAGAACAAGTTTGACAGGGCGGCCTGCATGGAGGGGCCGGTGGAAGGAGGCAGCCCCTCCACCATGGCAAATGATAGCGCATCAACAGGCGAATCACGCTGAGTCTTTTGCTTTTAACACTGCAACTCGATTACTGACACAACACACTAAATAAAGCCCACTCTAAAACCGATACTGACTATATTCTCTACACAGGGCTGACGAGCTGGGACAGAGCGGACTACAGACTCCAACGACGTGTTATGGAACAGGAATACACGGGAACCTGTAACTGGGAGGGGGGACGCGAGACTGGCGGTGTAGGGCGGGATGGGGAAAGCGGACACCGGAATCCTGGCTATAACGGAAACAAGACGGAAAAAAGGACAAGGTAGTCATAGGATCTCAATGGCAACACGCCTGCTACTACATGGGTGTAACCCACATCTAAAGAGCTAAAGTTGTTGTCGGTGGGTTTCTGCATTGTGGTCCCACAATCAAAAAGATAAGTATTCAAATGGGGAAACTTTGTCTCAGCAGCAGTACATATGGTTTTGAAACTGAAAGAGGGTGAGAGACCATAGGTCGGCCTGGTCCCCATAGTGTGTTGTGGTGCCGTAGATGTCTGACGGGGGAAATGTGGTGAAGCGGAGGTCGGTGAGAAATTCTTTTATCCTACTTTTTTCTTTCTTTCTTTCGTCTTTTTCCTTTTCATCTGTTTCTTTTGTTCTTTTTCTTTTTGTTTACCCTTCGCTTTTTCTTTGTCTTCGGAGTGTGTATGCTGGAGGCAAGGTCCGGGGCGGATATGGGTGCGTGGGGGGGGGGCGGGGTGCTCTTAGATATCCGACACGGATGGCATAATACGGTTCTTTTCTGTGTATAAACTAAGCTCGTGGTGACGAGCGGGCACGGTAGCTCACAGAGGTAATGGGGGGAGCAGGGTAGCTATGTCTAGGCCATAGCGTTGGGTGGGGAGGGTGTATGAGTGCTTTTCGTCGCTTGGGCGCTGTGCTTCGTAGGGAACCGAGTGGGATGACCCATTTGCACCTAGAAATGAGAGCAAGTTGTCGATGCTCCGGAGGTTATCTTAATGCCACACAAGTGTTCGGGAAATCAGTGCAACCCAACATGCTAAGAGTAGCACGAATGGGAGTATGCGGAAGGATATGGCAGACAAGCATATACACACTAACACTGCACAATGATACTACATCGGAACAACTAGCGAGTACACAATACACCGCCCCACCTATGACATCTACTCTGTCATATACTGCACATCGCTGAATCTCGCTGAACAACAAAACACACAAATAGATTTCACCTACCATAAAGCGCATACATGCATCACACTAGATTTTTGAACCGAAGCAAAGAATGCGAAGGAAGTCCATGATTCTGACTGACTTGCCATTGTTCGATATGAACGTCTGCCATTCAGGTGTCTGTCCAAGATGCATACAGATCTGAGAGCGGGGCCAGAGAGTTGGAAGTGATCACTACCTGCTAAACAATCAAACGAACAACTGAAGAGAGGTGGAGACTCAGGCCTGCACACAAACTGCTCAAACATCACGCAACGATAAGACCACAAGGAAGGACTAGCATGCAGCAAACATGGAGTACGATTAGGACCTTACAAGCTTGAGAGAGAAGGAGCCGAAATTAAAGACCCTGATATCAGGGGCTTATTGTCTTTTGCAAGTCGAGTGTACATATGACAATGACAGACAAGAAAACGGGCCTAGAACCCGTTGATGATTACTTTGAAACCCTCTGGATTAAATTCAAGGAATAGACAATAAAGTCTCTTCAGACTAGCTGCAGAAGCAAAGTGGTGGGAAGTCCACTTCTGGGAACCCAGAGAAAGAGGGACAACTTGGTGAGACAGCAGGGAGGGCTCAGAGACACCGAACAAACAAATAAGAAGAGAAGCAGGAACTTGGCAATGAGGCAATGCTTGGGAGCTACAAACACTAAAATGTTACAGATCGAACTCTAATAGAGATGAAAATGTGCAACATACTCGGAACAGAATTTAAAGAGAACAAAGTGCTAGCAGCAAAAAACAGAAGTCCTGGGAAGAACACTCATTGGAATGAGTCTTCAGCTCTGTTTAGACAGTAGATGCACACGTTGAGAAAGCGGCCCAAGAGTTTGTTCTAAACTGGGACTATCTTTTAGGAGGAACGTGAAGCGGAGTGCAAAGCCGAGGCAATATCCCTCCTCAAATTTGTATAAATGTGAACAAACTATCACTCGGGCCAAGTTGGCTTACAGGCCGCGCAAGAGTAAGTATATGACACAGAATAGATAGGGAGAAACAGGAACTATCTTTCACTCTCATAAACACATCACTTCATGGATGGCACACCAAGTCAAACATCATCAAAATGATAACTTCCACTAGCACAGAAGATATGCGCGCCAATGGTGATAGAAGAATTAGAGCATACCAAGACATGTGAAGGAACTGCGAAACAGAGTGCACACTGTGCACGTGGCACTTGTGAGAAAAATCAAGATGGGCAAAGCAGCAGGACACATGCACAGGATATGCGACACCACAACTGTACAACTAGGTTAAGGTACATGGGAGCAATCAGGCGACCTGTTACTCATATAAGCGCTTCCGACAGGCATGCATGGCCTTCAACAAGACCCATACCAAGGGATTTGGGGAGAATGCGCCATCAGGGCAGTCCAATACTTTTAAAAGAGGGTGAGCTGTCTATCGACATATCTGTGGAACAAACCATAGAGGCATGTCCCTGAATCTTCTCACTCGTCTACTCCCTAAGCAGACAAATATCTGCTCTAGAATCCTAGAGCAAAGACTCGCGACGTCCTAAAGCTGGACTGCGCACAATTGGCGAGATGAGGTCCCAGTGCGTGATCTCCGACAAACCCGAAATAACACAGATTGACCTAATCTTCACACTTGAAGTAACAGCGATGAAAAAGGCCCTTGAGGTAGTAAGTCAGTGAGGAAATCCATCTTTCTGTTTCAACTGATAGCTGGAAAAGACCGTTACTGACGGGTCCCTTGAGGCAAACGTTTGGAGACTCGAGTTTTTGGCAAGGAACTAATAGTTCCACGCATCCTCTGAATCATGCTAATACCAGAAGCCTTTCACAAGTCCTTTAGCACAGAAAATTATGTGAGGACCAGCAGGCCAATGCGGAGTCAGAGAGAGTTTCATGGGACCGACCGACTGCGTGTTGGGACAGAGTGTGATGGTCCCTGTCGCCTTAACGCTCTTCATACTGCATTCTATTGAACGATGTCATCGGGGCAATGTTGGTGGAGAGAACGGTAGGGTGTTCAGTGGGGGTAATTGGAAGATAGAACCGAGGTCTATTATTCACGGTGAGCTGGCATTTGCTGAGATGAATGTTGCCCTGATGTGCCTAGGGTCAGATGCACGTGCTCGCGGTCCCGGCCTGCGGGTCTGGAGGGAGGAAGCTGGAGAGGAGAGGGAATGGTTCATAAGCACCTCCTAAAACTAAATCACATGGGTGATATTCACGGAGAAGAAAAGAAGACGATCAGATTAGAGCTGGGGAAGAACAGGTAACCAGGAGCAGGGTCGACTCACTAGTTGAAGTGCCGTACGGAGCTATTTATAGACCGGAGGGTGGGTAGGGCATCAAAGAAGAGTTGGGGCCAACGAATCGAAGGATGTGCAGCAGTCTGGGCAGACTTTTTTTCAGGCCATAAAATCGAAGGATTCCTCACAAGTAGGAAAGAGTTCTGGTTGGTGCATGGGAAAACAGGAAAATGGCTGTAATACACACGCGTCCACACATCTATGTCCCCAGTCCTATGACAAATAAATGAATGTGAGTTCCATCGGGCAATGACTAACAACACATATGAAAAGCCAGATTGTGTCTAACCTACAGAAATGAGGTATCTGAGGAAGGGTGGTTTTGCAAGTAACAGGAAGAGACATTGTACGTATGGCAACCAATTACGATACGATCAAAGGGCCTAAAACATGATCCAATCCTCCCTAGTTACAGAAACGCCATCTAGGAGTCAACAGTCCCAATTAAGATGGTTCTGTGGACCTATGTCGCTTAGCAGAATGGGAGATTAGGATCTCCGGCTAACCACGACCAGGCATGGGAAACACAAAGAAGCCAAGGATCCAGACCCCGAGGACGAACCCAGAGTCCGCTGGTGGACAGCTTTTGGACAATCATTTGAGGGACCGATGGAGACTAGAGTGGACAACCGGAGGCCAGGAGCGGGAACAGCCGATAGACTCTATGTCACACACGGCGCGAGCTCTCTTCCAAACCTCTACACCTCATAACACGCTCACTGATCAGAAGGGGAATGTCGACTAAGTACAGTAAGTATAAATGCGACGTGTTCAGATTGTGGCCCTTTTTGTGGATACCTTATTCGCGAGCACTGAAGTTAATTTTTTCAAATCCATTGGAAGTACGTTATTTTTTCCAAGAGAACCGCCAGGCGATTATAAGTTGTTTCCAAGCCATTCACACCAAAGGAACAAAGAGACACGAAACAATTCATTTTATCTACCACAAATCAAGTAATCTGTCCCCATATTTCCAGCGAAGCGCTAGTAGATGTTATCAGGCCTGTTCCGCGCAGGGGTAGAATTTTATCGAGAAACGAGCGTCCTACAACGAGAGTCATTTCACACATCTCGAGTATCTTTTCTTCCCACTATCGTTGCTCAGAGGTAATATTTTTTTCTTCCTTTAAAACATCATCAAATTGTTGTGAGTTATAGTGCTTAGTCTCGTGATCTCACAGAGTTGCATCTCTGGTATACAATCAACACAATTTTTTTTTTCCTGTAAAATCTCTTAATTGATTTATCATTTACACGTCTAAACATTGAAGAGCTGTTCTACACTATTGAGTTAGACCCCTTAGATGTACTTAATGTTCGTTCAGTTCTCAACTACAAAATCCTACAATCTAACTTTACTTCTTTACCCTACTATTTGTGAGTGACACAGTGTGAAACAAAAGAATTTGTAGATTAACTGTCGCTAGAGAAAACAAGAGAGACTGTGGTGTGTTTTTCTTAGTCGAAGCACTCACTGCACTCACATCCCTGTGCCTTCTGCCTATACTCTCTTGCGCGATCACTCTATACAACCCGTGACGAATGATGGCTAACTAATTGGTCCCTCACCCATATACCCAGCCTGTCTACGCTTTACTTACTGTTTATTAATGTACAGCATAGATCATGCGACCACTCCATGCATACTTTAGCTTATATATACTCTACTACGAAGATTCATCGTACCCAAGCTAATTGCGAGTTTTGCCGTCGCTGCGCTTAGTCAGACAGTAATATTACTATCAAGAACCCACGATGCGCGTGTATTCCAGTCTACAAGCCTAAACGCATTGATTATATCTCTTACGGTGACTACAGCTTATCTCTATAAGTCGGGACAGATTACCGAAATTTCGTTCTGTTCATGGAGCCCGATACTTGTGTAAAAGGGATCAACGATGTGTGCGGGAGCGTTCGACCACGCGTTTTCGAATAGGGTGGGTGGGGGCGGGGGGGAGTCCCGGTCGCGTGGGGGCGGGGGTTGTACAACTCTGTCCACAACGTACGTGTGAGATATTGGGCACTGACATAACCTGAACGGCTCCCTGTACACATAAACCCTCTTAGTGGATGGGGAAGGGAAAAGCGTAAGAGTCCCTGACCGGGTAATTGGAAGGAAATCCCCAGGTTCCCCAGCCTCGCAAGTTGAGTAAATGTCATTATTAGGGCCAAGGGCTGACAATTGCCCAAGTTGCGCTGTTCCTTACGGAAATCAGTAATACTTAATTCCCTAAGCAACACGATCTAATCCATCTTAACAAGCCTCAACACTTATTTAGTTTTGATATATCTCCTAATAGAGAACAGATCATTTGCCGATTATTGTAACTTTCTGTATTCATTCAACTGACCAGCTTTGCGGTGTATAGGGATAACAACGTTGTGCCAGCTGACCAGGTTATGCCAAGGCTTCTATGTGAGCCACGGTTTTGAAGTCATCTCTAACTGCCAGTGTTACTCCATCGAACCGTGAATTTTTCGAGTGAACTGACCTGAACGTATTTTGCTCCTTAAGCGAATATAAACCCTCTGTGGAATGGGACTGGGAGCGAATCTCTAACTGACGCGGCCAGTTATTTTTTGTCAGTTGTTCATGTTTCACACTCACATTAATGACCAGCATTTGTTTTCATCTCTAGCTGGTCAGCTGTCTAGCTTTCACTCTCTTCTCTAAATTGTCCATCGTTCTCTCTCATCTCTAAATAAATATTAGACAAACATAAAGGTATGTTTTCAGGCACTCGTAAGAAATAAAGAAGTAGAACACTAGACAACAGAAAAACAACAGACGTGAGTGATATAGTGTGATTCGCTTGTATAGCTAGGCGGTGTTGTCGTACGGAAGGTCCGGGGTTCAAATCCTGGGTAAGCCACTCACGTCTGTTGTTTTTCTGTTGTCTAGTGTTCTACTTCTTTATTTCTTACGAGTGCCTGAAAACATACCTTTATGTTTGTCTAATATTTATTTACTGTTTACATGCCTCGGGTTTCCCTTCCTTATATGTTATAAATTTCTCATCTCTAACTATCCAGCGTTCGGTCTTATCTCTAACTGTCCGGCGTTCTCTCTCATCTCTAACTGTCCGGCTTTCTCTCTCATCTCTAACTGTCCGGCGTTCTCTCATCTCTAACTACCCAGCGGTCCTCTTTCATCTCTAAATGTAGTTTTCACTCTCATCTCTAACTGCCCAGCGTTCGCTCTCATCCCTAACTGCCCAGCGTTCGCTCTCATCTCTAACTGCCCAGCGTTCGCTCTCATCTCTAACTGTCCAGATTTCGCTCTCATCTCTAACTGTCCAGCCGTCCCCTTTCATCTCCAAATGTCCAATTTTCACTCTCATCTTTAACTGCCCAGCGTTCGCTCTCATCTCTAACTGTCCAGATTTCGCTCTCATCTCTAACTGCCCAGCGGTGCCCTTTCATCTCTAAATGTCCAGTTTTCACTCTTATCTCTAACTGTCCAGCGTTCGCAGCCATTCTCAAAATATCAAGCTTCTGTTGCCATATCTATCTGCCAGGCTGTTACTGTCATCTCTAACGTTCCCGTTTTTCTCAGTTAATACGAAAATGCTATTCGCGCACTTCGTTTGAGGATTTTTGTTATTAAAGCTTTATGTGTGTCCTGTTGCACAGACTTTCATTTGAGTTTTGAAAAGACTTTTTTTTTTGTCTTGTATTTTTCAGCTCTTCTTGCTTGATCATTTCTCCCATCTTGTTTGATGAGCTTGTCTGTGTAGTTTATATTGATTTCCCGTAATCCTGAAATCTTTTGCATGACATTTTCCCCCAAATTACTTTTCTTTAAGCACTTTTTTCCTTTTAAAGTTTTCTTTATTTGAGTGCATGTTTATCATCATCATCATCATCATCATCATCATCATCATCTTCATCATCATTATAATGATAAATGCCTTAATAATGCTTAAAGTAAATGTGAGGATGAAAGGATATTAGTATACATGATGAGAGAGAGAGGAAGGGCAGAATGTCAGACGGGCCTGCGTGCCCAATTCTTAACCCTTTGAAAATAAAGTTCGTTCGTTCGTTCGTTCGTTCGCATTTCCACCACCCCTCTACCACCACTCATTACCACCACCGCCGCCGCCATCACCACCATCATCATTATCATAATAATCATCGTCGGCATCATATTTATCATCACCATTATCTCGTGCCATGTCGCGTGGTGTAGACAGTAATTTCTCAGCACAATCATGTGACTGGTGTCACCAACGAATTATGTTGCTCACTTATTTCTATGTCACGCTGTCTATATAATATTTTTTTGTGTCCATGTCTTCACGTGTCTTTCTTCCTTCAATCTTTCCTGACGTTATCATATGTTTCACATGTCTTCTCATATACTTATTCCTGACCGCAAGGTCTTTAATGTTTAAACATGCGCCCTAATATAACCGATGGACCCAGTGTCTATGTTGACGTAGCGCCAACATGAAGCAACATTTAATTTATTTTTTTATTTTAAAAAGTTTCTTCTTCTTAGAACACAAATTATTTATTTGTAAGAACAAGACTTATTAATATCGATTCTTATTTTTATTTATTTGTAAGAACAAGACTTATTAATATCGATTCTTATTCTTATTTATTTGTAAGAACAAGACTTATTAATATCGATTCTTATTCTTATTTATTTCTAAGAACAAGACTTATTAATATCGATTCTTATTCGTATGTATTTGTAAGAACAAGACTTATTAATATCGATTCTTATTCTTATTTTATTTCTAAGTACAAGACTTATTAATATCGATTCTTATTCTTATTTATTTGTAAGAACAAGACTTATTAATATCGATTCTTATTCTTATTTATTTCTAAGAACAAGACTTATTAATATCAATTCTTATTCTTATTTTTTTGTAAGAACAATATTTATTAATATTTATTCTTATTCTTATTTTATTTCTAAGTACAAGACTTATTAATATCGATTCTTATTCTTATTTATTTCTAAGAACAAGACTTATTAATATCGATTCTTATTCTTATTTATTTGTAAGAACAAGACTTATTAATATCGATTCTTATTCTTATTTATTTCTAAGAACAAGACTTATTAATATCGATTCTTATTCTTATTTATTTCTAAGAACAAGACTTATTAATATCGATTCTTATTCTTATCTTTGAAATGATTTCGCTTGGACACATCCTCCTTCACCAACACTTACTTACTTAGTCGCTTCTCTTCTGCCCGGGGGCGTAGAGGTTTGCCTGAGATAGCACCAAACTATCCTATCGGCTGTCTTCCTCCAGGCCTGGTTCCAGTCTAGTCCTCGGTTCTTCTGGGATTGTTTAATGTTGTCCTACCAGCGAACTATGGGTCGTCCTGGAGGTTTGGATCTCTTGCTCTTAGTTTCACATATTGGTTGTGGCAGCCTATCTTCTTCCATTCTGCATACATGGCCGAACCATCGCAATTGGACCTGTTCCATTTGAATCTGCAGGGGCTGGGTTTTGAGGCCCTGACGTATGTCTGGTTGTGGACCATGTCTCTTCTTGTTACTTCAACCACCAGATACCTCGTTTAAGAGGTCTAGAGCTGGCTTTTGTGGGTTGTAGTCATTGCCCGTGACTCGCATCCATAAATCAAGACTGGAACAAGGGTTGAGCGGTATACAGCAATCTTCGTCTTCTTGCCAGTTTCTCTTTGTATGAGGAATTCTCGATGTATGGCCTGAAAAAGTCTCACAGCTGCCGGCTGAGTGACTGATCATTAGATTTCTTTGCCTTAGCTTCTAATCGTTTTCCCCTACCATTTATATGTTCCCTTTTCTCTTCTGTGGTACAAGAGGCAAAATCAAATAAAGGCAAAAGACCCAGTGGTATGAAGTTAAAGAGTGTCCACAAAGACAAAATTGTTTAATTACTATTTCGGACAGGCACGTCGCTTTTACTTAGAGGTGGCACAGATATTATTTGTGTTCGTATCACTCTTCTAAAACTCTACAGGGATAGAAAAGTCACTTTTTGTTTTATTTATTCACTCATATCCAACTAATTTATATGAGATAAACGTTAAAATACAACAATTAACTGTTATTTAATTAAATAGACTGCTATGACACATTAACAAATAGAACGGTACTGAATTAGTTTTACAAATTAAAATCGTTTCGTTTCGACAAATCTAAATTTATGACACATTAACATTGCACCTCAGTGTTGAAAACACGGCCCAACAATCTTCTGCAGTATTTGCTCTCTCTCTCTCTCTCTCTCTCTCTCTCTCTCTCTCTCTCTCTCTCTCTCTCTCTCTCTCTCTCTCTCTCTCTCTCTCTCTCTCTCTCTCTCTCTCTCTCTCTCTCTCTCTCTCTCTCTCTCTCTCACTCTCTCTCTCTCTCTCTCTCTCTCTCTCTCTCTCTCTCTCTCTCTCTCTCTCTCTCTCTCTCTCTCTCTCTCTCTCTCTCTCTCTCTCTCTCTCTCTCTCTAGTAATGTCAGTTTTAGATTTTATTTTGTTTCTGGAAAGAGAAAATAAAAACTTATTAGTCAAAATCAAATGGGAGTTATCGCTCCTTGTTTTGATGTTTGTTTCATGTATAATATCCAACAGATACAAGTGAGGATTTCAAAATAGTAATTTTTTAATCACCCTATCACCATACTTTAATTCTGTTATTTTTTGGTTTTTACCTCTCAATCACCATACATTAATTCAGTTTTAGATTTTATTTTGTTTCTGGAAAGAGAAAATAAAAACTTATTAGTCAAAATCATAATTTAATTCAGCTCCTTTTTTTTTTTGGTATTTACCTCTTAATCACCATACTTTAATTCTGTTATATTTTGGTTTTTACCTCTCAGTCACCATACATTAATTCAGTTATATTTTTTTTTATTTACCTCTTAATCACCATACTTTAATTCGGTTATTTTTATTTTATTTACCCTTCAATCACCATACTTTAATTCTGTTATTTTTTGTTTTTTTACCTCTCAATCACCATACATTAATTCAGTTATTTTTTTTGGTATTTACCTCTTAATCACCATACTTTAATTCTGTTTTTTGGTTTTTACCTCTCAATCACCATACATTAATTCTGTTATTTTTTGGTTTTTACCTCTCAATCACCATACATTAATTCAGTTATTTTTTGGTATTTACCTCTCACTCACCATACTTTAATTCAGTTATTTTTTTTTTGGTATTTACCTCTTAATCACCATACTCTAATTCTGTTATTTTTTTTTGGTATTTACCTCTCAGTCACCATATTTTAATTCTGTTATTTTTTGTTTTGACCTCTCTGTCACTATACTTTTGTTCTGTTATTTTTTTAATGTATCTGTGAATCACCATACTTTAATTCTGTTATTTTTGCTACCTCCTGAACAACCACACTACTCAGATTTTACTATTTTCGCTGTTTATCCTACAATCACAGTTATTCAGATTCTTTTATTTCACTCACTGTCCTATGATTACCAAACTCAAGTTTTGCTATTTGTGCTGCGTGTTCCGCAATCACTATACTAACTCTCTCTACTACGTACCCCACTATCACCATACTTCAGTTCCGTCCATCTATGGCTTCCTTTATACAGTCTAGCATTACTGGTGGAAATTTTGACAGTGACTGCCAGAAGTGTTATACTTCGTGCATATAGTCTAGTTGTCCTACTTGATTAGTTTAATAATGTACCCTTCTTTCCAGCTTTTGGAGGGCCTCTGGTTTCCAAACTTTCTCGGAAAGATCCATAGCCATAATTCTCGCCGTTTGTACGTCGGTCACATCTAAGGGATGCAACTGTGGTTGAAAGTTAGACATTAATTGTATTGTTTCCCTTATATGTACTCTCCCGAAAATAATAACACTCAACGAAGAAAAGTCGGTGTAGAACCCAGTTTCATTCCGGAAACGGATTTAACTCAACATTTTGTTAAAAATAACTGTGACAGGGTAAGGAAATGATAGACACACATAAACAAACATAGATTAGAACACATAACTAAAATGATAAGCATGCATAAGATAACCTAGGTAAGCTGTAACTAATACACAATGAAACGCGAACATTTCATAAACGTTTCATACAGTGAAACCAAACGCGAACGTTTCGAGAACGAAACGCAAACGTTTGATGAAAAATTAAACGAAACGCAAACGTTGAAATACAAACGTTTACGAAACGTAACGCCAACGTTCAGCTATAGAACCATAAACGTAACGCCAACGTTCAGCTATAGAACCATAAACGTAACGCCAACGTTCAGCTATAGAACCATAAACGTAACGCCAACGTTCAGCTATAGAACCATAAACGTAACGCCAACGTTCAGCTATAGAACCATAAACGTAACGCCAACGTTCAGCTATAGAACCATAAACGTAACGCCAACGTTCAGCTATAGAACCATAAACGTAACGCCAACGTTCAGCTATAGAACCATAAACGTAACGCCAACGTTCAGCTATAGAACCATAAACGAAATGCAAACGTTTGGTGAAAGATAAAACGTTCAGCTACGAACCAAATACGATTTTTGTTTTTCTGATCTATTGTTTCTGCAATAAAAGACAAAGGTTTCAGTATTTAAAAAACAACGGTCTGCTGTAGTGCTCACAAGACGCATATCAACACATAGGCATTCTTGCGGTAGCAAGCCTATAGATATCTCGTATAACAAATAGTTGATTGTGCAGAACAGTTTTTCCTATTTTAAAACAAAAACTACAAACTCGACAACTATTGACTCCAGACGGAGTATCAGGGCATCAGGTTAGTTGAAATGCACTAACGTACTTTGTTAACATTTTTGTGAAATCGTGCCGGATGTCCGATGTGCAGATCGTTTTTAAGTTTTAGAGAAGCCTTATCGTGACTATAGAGCAGAAACATTTATAGCTACAGAATTGTAAAAGAAGTGATCTTAATTTTTATAAGAACTCACTGAGCGTATTGTTTCGTTAAGAGACATTTTTATTCGTGTTGTGAATATCTGTTATGAATAACACTGCCGCCTAGAGAATCTGAAGTTCCAGTAAATGGGTATGCCATCATACAAGAAGCATTAAATAATGCTGAAGAAGCTGGAATTATAGAAGCACAGCCAAACCAAGAAGAAATGTTAGATGAGGTCGCCTTTATTTAACAGCTAAATATGAAGTTGAAATTTATCGAGACAGTACATCGTTTTTCATTTGATCATAGTGAAGAGAAGAACAACCAGTTGTGGTCCCACATTGGGAAGTGTTAAAGCTATTATGAGCATATCAAGACACTGATGAAAACCATCAGCGGTGAGAAGCGATAAGGGTAGTGCAGATTAATAGTAGGTTAAGTTGAAATGCACTAACTACTTTGTTAACATTTTTTGTGAAATCGTGCCGGATGTCCGATGTGCAGATCGTTTTTAAGTTTTAGAGAAGCCTTATCGTGAATATAGAGCAGAAACATTTATAGCTACAGAATTGTAAAAGAAGTGATCTTAATTTTTATAAGAACTCACTGAGCGTATTGTTTCGTTAAGAGACATTTTTATTCGTGTTGTGAATATCTGTTATGAATAACACTGCCGCCTAGAGAATCTGAAGTTCCAGTAAATGGGTATGCCATCATACAAGAAGCATTAAATAATGCTGAAGAAGCTGGAATTATAGAAGCACAGCCAAACCAAGAAGAAATGTTAGATGAGGTCGCCTTTGAATTTAACGCTAAATATGAAGGTGAAATTTATCGAGACGAGTACATCGTAGTTCATTTTGATCATAGTGAAGAGAAGAACAACCAGTTGTGGTCCCACATTGGGAAGTGTTAAGAGCTATTATGAGCATATCAATGACACTGATGAAAACCATCAGCGGAGAGAAGCTAACCGATAAGGGTAAGCAGATGGAGAGGTGGGTCGAGCACTACTCTGAGCTTTACGCTAGAGACAATACCGTTACGCCTGCAGCCCTTGATGCTGTCAAATGTCTGCCAACTATGGAGGAGCTGGATGCCGAACCAACATTAGAGGAACTCAGCAAGGCCATTGATAGCTTGGCCTCTGGCAAAGCACCAGGCAGTGATGGGATTCCTCCTGATTTAATCAAATGCTGCAAGAGCACGCTATTACATCCCCTGCATAGGATACTGTGCCAGTGCTGGGAAGAGACAACTATTCCTCAAGACATGCGAAATGCCAGGATTGTAACATTATATAAAAATAAAGGAGACAGAAGTGATTGCAATAACTACAGAGGCATCTCTCTTCTTAGTATTGTTGGTAAGGTTTTTGCCAAAGTCATCTTAATGCGACTACACAAGTTAGCTGAGCGCATATATCCAGAGTCACAGTGCGGATTCCGAGCTGGTAGATCAACAACAGACATGATCTTCTCTGTCCGCCAGCTTCAGGAAAAATCAAGAGAGCAGAAAAGGCCTTTATATATCGCCTTTATAGACCTCACAAAAGCATTCGACCTGGTTAGTAGGGATGGACTCTTCAAAATCCTCCTGAAAATAGGCTGCCCTTCTAAAATGCTGGAAATGATAAAGTCATTCCATGACGACATGAAGGGAACAGTCCAATATGCTGGAAGCACGTCACAGCCCTTTGACATACGAAGTGGCGTTAAACAAGGCTGTGTTCTGGCTCCTACCCTCTTCGGGATCTTTTTTGCCCTACTCTTGAAACATGCTTTCAGAGATGCAACTGAAGGAATATGCCTTCACACTAGGTCAGATGACCGTCTGTTTAATCTTTCAAGGCTGAAGGCAAAAACAAAAATCAGAAGGGTCACTATAAGAGACTTGTTGTTCGCTGATGATGCTGCAGTCGTCACTCAAAGCCAACAGGAGCTTCAGAACTTGATGAATCGCTTCACTGAAGCATGCAAGGACTTTGGCCTCACAATAAGTCTAAAGAAAACGAATGTGCTGAGTCAGGATGCGGGAGCTGCACCAGTTATCACTATCGATAACTATGAATTGGCATTGGTGCACCACTTCACATACCTAGGGTCTACCATCAATGACAAACTCTCACTGGATACAGAAATCGACAGCCGCATTGGCAAAGCTGCAGCTACCTTTGCCCGCCTCACATCGCGTGTTTGGGGAAACTCCAAACTCACAATGAAGACCAAAGCTGCGGTATATAATGCCTGCGTCACCAGCACACTCCTATATGGCAGCGAGACCTGGACGACCTATGCTAAGCAGGAAAGAAGGCTCAATACCTTCCATTTACGGTGTCTACGCCGCATCCTTGGCATCTCGTGGAAAGATAAAGTGACTAATGTCGAGGTGTTGTCACGTGCTGGCCTTCAAAGTATGTATACACTGCTTAGACAGCGCAGACTTCGCTGGCTTGGTCATGTTCGCCGCATGGAAGATGGTCGCATCTCAAAAGATATCTTCTACGGACAACTAGCAGATGGCAGGAGAACAGTTGGGCGACCACAGCTGAGGTTCAAAGATGTGTGCAAGAGAGATATGAGGGCACTGGACATGGATCCAGCAACAGGGGAGGATGAAGCTGCCGATCGCACTAAGTGGCGATGCTATTTACGGCGCCAACTCAGATTGGGCGAAGAGAGGCTCACACAACAAGCAGAGGAGGGGAGAAAACGTCGAAAGGAGCACCAGGAAAATAAGCAGCTGAGGGCTGTCAGCTCAGGGGCGCATTCCCATAGTCAGTTATGACTGAAGGGGCTATTATTATTATTATCGATGAAGAGTTCGAACATTTATTAAACATTTTAGGTTTTCAAGAGGGACATTAAACTAGTAGAGTGTATCTCTCGTTATTCTACATACACTGATCCTTATTGATCTGTTGTGAACTATTTTATTGAAGTTGAATTCTCAAAGTTGAACAGTCATTAAATGTTAACACAATCTGAAGACCTCGTTCCTAGATTCTGTGAAGTTCATGAGTTGAGAGTTCTGAATTGATATAGTGTTATCTAAGAGCGAAGAAGAAAGTTGAAGATTGAAACTGAAGCCACAACTCACGTTATATCCAGCACAAATTATACTAATCTTGTGGGCCAAGTAATTCCTGACAGTAAACCTGGGTTGAACACAAACAAGGAACCTTCCATCCCTGGCGATTAGCTAGCGTTACCTTGAACCAAAACGGAACCGAAGGAAGACTGAACTGTCTGAAGGGACATTTTATGTGGAGACTTATATAACATAGACTCCTTCAGTATCTCAGAAGAAGAACTTATATAAATATTGACATTAAAATAATATCATACATTACAAACACCACCCTGCCACATAACCTTAAAATGTAAGTTTTTGATTGTTTCTTCAAGACAAAATTTTAATTTAAAGTATTTGTGGCCGTATGGCTTACTACGCCACCCTTAGGATAGAAAGTACTTCAGCAAGTCTGATGCACTAAGTACTTGTATAGACTAGTTAGCACACACACACTAGTCATAAACCAATGACATCATTTGTCATGGTACTCATTGTGACGTACGTCTAAGTATGACAAATGAATTTCCCTGACCCGATGGATGACAACAGAATATTGGCCTCTCATAACTTTAGAACCCCTGATCATCTGTTGTAACTTTAACCTGCAAGCAGCATTTCCACGAGAACTTTACACGCTGGATCATTAATATGTAGCCTGCTATCTTCTGTGAACTTTTGAGATCGCATGGCCTTTGATGGGAGGTTAAATCACGCCCTCAACCATCTCTGAGAACGATTTATAGCAATCTTTTCCTTAACGCCGGCCCAAAAGAGGACGTGGCCAGAGACTCACTCCTGTTTCTAGAGCAATTAACAGCAGTTCAATTTCTTACCTGGCTGTCACCCCGCCTGGTGGGAGTTGCCAAAGCTCTCAGAACAGCGGTACCATCAAAGCCAGGCTGATCTTCAGAATTCAACGTGGGGCGGTATACGATCTAAAGAAATCAGGGAACTCCCAGCTAACGTAGTTAGCTTCTCGAGAAATTTTTCGCACTCTCATGCGAGCAGCCTGAGACGAAGAAAATCGGTAGACCGGGGGAAACGGAGGAATCGCAGCGGTTAACACAACGGCGAGGTACCTCGGATTCTGCTCGACTTCAAGAAAAGTGTGAAAATCTAACACGTCCTATTTAAGTTACATTTGAGAAGTATAAATAAAGAACTCCGAAAACTGCATTTTATCGTTCGTTCTGACAGAATCCTAGTTTCACTAGCATAGTCGGATTCCTGCTAGATTTCATCTACCTTCGTTGACTATTGGAGTGTATTCTTTCTGCGCAGACGGTAATTTATACATTAGCTTCGAGTGATCAGTGGTCTAGTTATTTCAATTTATTTCATTGGATTGTGGTGTAAATTTAACCTTATTAAATAAACCCATTTTCAAAGTTCTAGTGCAAACTAATGTTACAGCTAAAAGTATTTCCTAATACACTTGACGCGTAAATTAATTTTGCAGACGTTAAAAGGAATTATAACCAGTAAATCCAGTTTAGTTCTGTATAGATAGATGTGCTTTTAATTATTTTAACTCACGGGGAGTTTTCCTGATTTGTTAATTGACGACGCTAATAAAGAAAATAGGCTAACTGTAATTTATCGCGTGTCAGATTATAATATGATTTGTAATGCATTTCTTGTTTTGATTATCTTTCATTCAGAACGATCATTCAACCTGCATCCCAGCAATTATTAATTATATACAGAGTTCTGCCAACTCAATTCGATAACTCCAGTAACATATGAACCATTTTAAAGCCAATCTTGTGGCGACCTGTAATGGGCCCCGCTCCTCTGAATTTAACTGAGAATAAAGCCACCCAAGAAACACTTTTAAAATACTAGTTCATATAGTCCTTAAAAGTAAAACTGGAAGCAGAACATATTTTATTCACTGCCCTATTTGTGAAGAAAAAACATGTCTACCTGAACACTGTCTGTCAAGTATATTCAGTGGATTTTACACACCCCCCGAAGAAGAACTTACCTCAGTGTTTTTTTAACTTGTGACATTACGGAAAAAGAAAGTTATCTCCACCAGCTGTGCCAATTTTAGGAACCACACCATACCTCACGCCTAGCCAAGTGCCTGTGCCATTCATTAGGAACTTTATCTAAACCAACAGTAGCCTTTACGCTTCACCGTCTGGCGATTTTTTGAGACTATTTGTTACCTCGTTAAATCTGGGGCCTGACACGGAAGAAATAAGAGGACCAGTCCATTATTCCACGGTATTAGCTGCTGTGGTAAATAATTCCTAGAGTGACAGAATTCACCATTTTGGTAAGTCTGCGTGTGTGTTTGTGGGATGGCCAGCCCTAGTGTGTTTTTTTTTTGAATGAAAGGAGATTTAATCTTTTCTTTACCCTTTTAATTAGTTCGACCTAGTATTAAGGTGCATTATATTCCTTGTACGGGATTTCTCCTAGCGGGATTGTGTAACTGTGTTCATTCCCCCCTCCCGTAAAATTTGTATGATTAAAGGGAGACATTTGAGAACCCTAGCTTTTCCTCTACCCCCCCCCCCCCCCCTTTTACTGTAACCCCTTGCCTCAGAGTAATAAATTTACCAGTGGGTTAAATTGCCTATCTCTGATCCCCCCCCCCCCCCCCTTTCTTGTCTTTTGGACCGGGTCTTGTCTGTTAGTAAATACAAACGGGAAACGGTGGATGGGATATTTCTCCTCAAACCCCCCTCTTCCCTTATCATATTTGTATTCTGTAACCTTTGATTTTTGACTGTAAATGTATAATTATTTGTGACTGCTTTATGATAATAAAGGTATTAATCTTTATTTGTGTTGGTTGTCGGCTGGCCCAAAACTCCAAACATTTCCATCTGTGTAGGCTGTATTCATGTACGTTGTGCGACAGAATCACCAAATCGGTGAGTGCGCCTGAGCGACTGGAACTGACAAACAATTGTTTGTTCAGAAGAGAGATAGGAATAGTCTGTGAGAAACAGATATTGTCGTAATAAGAGACTGTCCTTGCTCTTCCCAGCGCTTGTGAATCTACTGCCTCATTCTCCTAAATCCTTATTCTCACAGAGCCTTCAATATTCCTCTACACTCTAAAGGGACCAATATCCATCAGCACCCTCTCAGATAAAATTTACGACAATATATGGTTAGCTCGTTCGAGATTCTGAACCTAGTTAAAATAGAGTGTGGTTGATTGTCTTTGTGAAGTAGGGTATAATCTTTAAAAGTAATTACTTCCCCTAGACCAAGCCGTTCAGTATTTGGGCCGACCACACAATAATTATGACAGGTTTGTTTTTTTCCACAGGAGCAGGCAGTTAGTGATTATAAAAGATTTGTCACCTTTGTATTCTCTGGCAGAGGGAATTGAAATTTTTTTGGTTATATAATTGCTGGGACTGCGTGATTGTTTTACAATCACTAAAGGTTTTGAAGCGTTTGAGTTGAGCTAAGCTAAAGACGGATTGTTCTGATTAAAAAAAAAAATTAAGTTAACTACGTCTCATCTCAAAATTGACTTCAGGGACGGAGTTTGTTGTTAGAGACTAAACATTTTCTGAAAAAAAAAAGAAAAAAAAATTTTTTTTTTCCTTTTTAATTGTTTTAATATAAATATTTCTCTACTGTTAGTAATAGTAGATTTTTTTTCCTAGTGTAACTTACTAATTTAATTGGCATAGTTGCTTGCGTTAAAAGTCTTAAGTGACAATAATAGCGGCGATAAGTTAACACACGAGGTCATTAAGTAAATTGTTTTTTACTTTCGTTTTTTCTCGTAGCGGCTTTGAATTTTTTTCCCTTCTTGTTCTTTCGTACTATTCTCTAGTCATACTACATCTTATTCTTTAACAATGGCAGAGAGGATACAGATGAGATCCATCCTGAGGCTGGAAGCGAAAGAGGCAGGCTTAGACGCAGAAGCGGCGAATCTGTTTATCAACCAGGAATTGGAAATATATGACGCGCAGCAACAAAGAGCAGAAGCAGAGAGGAAGGAAGAGAAACAAAGAGCAGAAGCTGAGAGGAAGGAAGAAAAAGAGAGAGAGAAGAGAGGGCAGAAGCTAGGAAGAAAGAAGCGGACGATCGTCAATTGGAGCAGAAGAAAATTGAGGCAGAGATGGAAGCTCGCAGGGAAAGAGAGAGAGAGAGCGAGAAAGACAACATGAACTGGCGCTTAAGGCTTTAGAGAGTCGGGGCGCCTCTACTCCGAATAACGGAGAGCCGTCTTCGCCCCAGTCTCAGTCAATGGACCTCTCCAGCACTCATTCTGCCCAATTAGCGGCGATGTCTTTTGCTTTAGAATCTTTTCCTAGCCCTAATGAAAAAATTGACAGCTACCTAGAAAAATTCGAAAGGCTCGCGAATCTGTATGGGTTAGAGAGTTCCCGCTGGGCACTTAAGCTCTCAACGTCACTAAAAGCTAATGCTTATGACGTGTACACGAAGCTGGGAACCAACCAACATGATTACGACATGCTGAAAAAGGCCTTGCTAGAACGGTTTGAGATGACCGCCCGAAAATTCCTGCAAATGTTCAGGAACAGCCGAAAAGAGAGCACGGAAACATTCCCACAATTCTCTTCACGTCTCACGGGCTATTTGACAAAGTGCATTGAATTATCTGACCTACCTCTTACATATGAGGGACTACTTGAACTTGTTCTTGTGGAACAGATAAAGGCAACTTTGTCAAACGAAACCCGTAGATTTTTGGCTGAACAGGGCGCAGTCAGGCTTGAGGACATCCTCAATAAGCGAACGCTATACCAATGCAATGGCCGAACTTCCCAGCACTAAACGTAAACCCACAGATGAGCCATCTCGAAAACAAAATCTAGAGCAGTCATCCTATTCTTCTAATTCCTCTCAGAATTATAACCAACGAGAAAATAATACCCAGAGACCTCCCCAGGAAAAATCGAAATTCTACAAAACCCGATACCCCCCCAACAACAATTCTGATCAACCCACCAAGCCTACGTGGCAGCGCGGCCACCAAGGTCAAGGAAAAGGAAAGACCCCTACACCAGGAACGTCTGATCAGGGCAAGCAGACCGGGCCTAACCGCGTTGGATGTTTGCATACAGCCTCGAAAGGTAGAGTCAATGTCAGTGATTCTCAACCTGAGGGGGACCGACCCTCAACTCGAGGAACTGTAATTTTGAATGGTACCTCAACCACTTGTCTCTTTGACACTGGATTAAGTTTTAGTTGTATTGTTGCTAGACACCTAGTCAAACCAGGTCAGGAGACAGAGGAAACCGTCAAACTTAGTGGAGTTTTTAAGAGTGATGCGCCCAGGACGCTGCCTATCGCACTGGTAGAAATACACTCTGACTTTGTCAGAGGGGTTATTAAAGCGGCCATTATGGATGATCCTATCTACCCAGTTATCCTGGGATGTAGATATGTGTTTATTGGGAGACCAAAGGAGCCGATTGTGGCAGCGGTAACCACAAGAGGGCAAGCCAAGCAAGAGAGGGAGCCTGCGCCAAATTTGTTGCCGAATGAACTGAAGGAGGCGCAACAAAAGGACCCTACTCTGGAGCCCTGCTTTAAAAGACTGCCCATGGCTAAGGACCCCAGACACAACGGAGACATCTTTTCTAAGGATGGCGTATTGTATCGTAGAACGGGCAACCCGGACACGGGGAATAACCAGCTCCTAGTACCGACGCAGTACCGAAGCCAGATCTTAGAGATGGGGCACTCTCTTCCCTTTAGCGGACATATGGGACAAAACGCCACTATTCAGCGAATAAAAACCCACTATTGGTGGCCAGGAATGAACTCTGACATTATCAGGTATGTGAAATCCTGCGCCCAGTGCCAACGGGTAGCACCCAAGCACTTGACACCCCCAGTACCCATGGGGCAAATGCCAATAGTAGGGACTCCATTTGAACGGGTTGCTGTCGACATCATTGGACCCCTGGAAAGGACCAAAAGAAAGCACAGGTTCATCCTGACTTTAGTCGACACTTGCACAATGTGGGCCGAAGCTGTACCGCTAACATGCATAGATTCCAAGCATGTCGCAGAAGCCCTCGTGCAAATCTTTACACGGTTGGGATTCCCTCAACAAGTTTTGACGGACAATGGATCCCAATTCCGTAGCCTGTTAATGGAGGAGATCTTTAAGATCTTGAGGGCCAAACATATCCACACAAGTCCCTATCATCCGGCCGGAAATGGGCTCGTGGAACGTTTTAACGGCACCCTCACCACCATGTTACGTAAGCTGGGTCAGGAGAAACCGGAAGACTGGGACCTATATATATCGGCTGCCTTATTCGCCTACCGAGAGGTTCCCCAAGCGTCTACGGGATTCGCGCCAGCTACACTTTTATTTGGCAGACCTATTAAGGGGCCACTAGAAGCCTTACTTCGGTCCCTGACAGACCAAAAGGCTGACGAGACAGTCGTCTCTGCAAGCAAGTATGTATCTGAGCTCAAGGAAAGGCTAAAGCTAGGATGGGATCTAGCTACAACAAACCTTACGAAAGCCCGCGCTAAACATGCTAAAAGATACAACAAAGCTGCAAAAGAGAGAGAGCTCCAACCAGGGGAGAAAGTTTTGTTGCTACTCCCAACCGGAAGCAATAAACTTCGCATCGGATGGCAAGGGCCGTTTACCGTCCTTAAAAAGATCTCACGTACTAATTACAAGATCTCCATTAAAGGAAAGGAGAAGGTCTTCCACATAAATCTGCTCAAGAAATATCTGGAAAGACCAGTGCCATCCTCCGAGCATCTCCTGGCTGTCGCCATAGCAACGGAAGACGAGGAAGATGATGATGGTTGCATGGAGTACCCATTGCAACCCACAGAATCCTTTAAAGATGTCAAGTTCGGCGACAATCTCTCACCAGAACAACAAACAGAAACCAGGGCGCTACTACAGCAGTACAGTGCAGTCTTAACGGATGTACCTGGTCGAACAAATCTCATCGAATTTGACATGAAATTAACAAACGAGACCCCTGTTCGAACCAGAGTATACCCCATTCCGTACGCCAAAGCTGATGCACTTCGCGGAGAAATAGACAAGCTGCGTCAGGCAGGAATTATCAGCGAGTCTACATCTCCTTACAGTTCGAGTGTAGTGCTGTTGCAGAAGCCCAATAAGGAAGTTCGGCTGTGTATTGATTACCGGTTGCTAAACGCTGTAACGGAATTCCAGCCTGAACCGCTCCAAACTGCTTCTGAGTTGTTCACCAAGCTCAGCAAGGCAACAATTTTCTCCAAGATTGACCTCAGTAAAGGTTATTATCAAATACCAGTCAAGGAGGAAGTTAAACCTTTGCTAGCTTTCAGCACTAGTGAAGGACATTACACATTTAATGTGATGCCGTTCGGACTGCATAACGCACCAGGAGTGTTTACCAGGATGATGAGAAAGCTTTTAGAACCCTTGCAAAGTCCCCACATCCATAATTTCATGGACGACATCTTAATTGCATCGGAATCCTACGAAGAACATATTGCTACAGTCGCTATGCTCCTTAGGAGACTACAGGAAACTGGTCTCACAGCCAGACCTAGCAAATGTCTCATCGCATTTGAAAAGCTGGACTTCCTGGGGCACACTATTTCTCACGGCTGTAGTTGGCCTATTAAGAAGAACGTGGAGAAAATAGTGGCAGCAAAAAGACCCCGAACAAAGAAAGACATCAGGTCATTCTTATCACTATGTGCTTACTATCAGAAATACATCCAGAACTTCAACGGACTGACAGCACCTCTGACTGACCTCACCAAGAAAGGTTGTCCTGATAAGGTCATGTGGAATCAAAAGTGCGAACATGCATACAGCACTTTGAAAGGACAGTTGGCGGCATACCCCATCCTAAGGTTACCTGACCTTAAGAAACCTTTCGTACTGAGAGTTGACGCGTCAGGTCAGGGCATCGGGTCAACATTGCTGCAAGCCGAGGACAGTGACCCGAACCTGCTATTCCCAGTTGCTTACGGCAGTCGGAAACTGAATAAAGCGGAACGCAACTACAGTGTCGTTGAAAGAGAATGTCTCGCTCTGATTCATGGCATCAGACGCCATCATGAGTTTCTGTATGGTACTTCTTTCACGGTGCAAACAGACCATGCTCCATTAGCTTTCCTGGGTGCCAATAAGGAATTCAACGCAAGGATAATGCGTTGGGCCTTGCTATTGAGTGTTTATTCCTTCAAAGTGGAATATATTCCAGGAAAACAGAATGTCGGAGCTGACTTCTTGAGTAGAAACTGGACCACGGAGGAAGAGGAGAAAATCGACGATGCCAATCATCCAAAAGCTACCGATCAGGGCAGCTTCATTGTCATAAATGAAACATGAAAACGAGTTTCCATGTCTCAAAAGTGGGGACGATTGTGACGTACGTCTAAGTATGACAAATGAATTTCCCTGACTCGATGGATGACAACAGAATATTGGCCTCTCATAACTTTAGAACCCCTGATCATCTGTTGTAACTTTAACCTGCATGCAGCATTTCCACGAGAACTTTACACGCTGGATCATTAATATGTAGCCTGCTATCTTCTGTGAACTTTTGAGATCGCATGGCCTTTGATGGGAGGTTAAATCACGCCCTCAACCATCTCTGAGAACGATTTATAGCAATCTTTTCCTTAACGCCGGCCCAAAAGAGGACGTGGCCAGAGACTCACTCCTGTTTCTAGAGCAATTAACAGCAGTTCAATTTCTTACCTGGCTGTCACCCCGCCTGGTGGGAGTTGCCAAAGCTTCTCAGAACAGCGGTACCATCAAAGCCAGGCTGATCTTCAGAATTCAACGTGGGGCGGTATACGATCTAAAGAAATCAGGGAACTCCCAGCTAACGTAGTTAGCTTCTCGAGAATTTTTTCGCACTCTCATGCGAGCAGCCTGAGACGAAGAAAATCGGTAGACCGGGGGAAACGGAGGAATCGCAGCGGTTAACACAACGGCGAGGTACCTCGGATTCTGCTCGACTTCAAGAAAAGTGTGAAAATCTAACACGTCCTATTTAAGTTACATTTGAGAAGTATAAATAAAGAACTCCGAAAACTGCATTTTATCGTTCGTTCTGACAGAATCCTAGTTTCACTAGCATAGTCGGATTCCTGCTAGATTTCATCTACCTTCGTTGACTATTGGAGTGTATTCTTTCTGCGCAGACGGTAATTTATACATTAGCTTCGAGTGATCAGTGGTCTAGTTATTTCAATTTATTTCATTGGATTGTGGTGTAAATTTAACCTTATTAAAATAAACCCATTTTCAAAGTTCTAGTGCAAACTAATGTTACAGCTAAAAGTATTTCCTAATACACTTGACGCGTAAATTAATTTTGCAGACGTTAAAAGGAATTATAACCAGTAAATCCAGTTTAGTTCTGTATAGATAGATGTGCTTTTAATTATTTTAACTCACGGGGAGTTTTCCTGATTTGTTAATTGACGACGCTAATAAAGAAAATAGGCTAACTGTAATTTATCGCGTGTCAGATTATAATATGATTTGTAATGCATTTCTTGTTTTGATTATCTTTCATTCAGAACGATCATTCAACCTGCATCCCAGCAATTATTAATTATATACAGAGTTCTGCCAACTCAATTCGATAACTCCAGTAACATATGAACCTTTTTAAAGCTAAACTTGTGGCGACCTGTAATGGGCCCCGCTCCTCTGAATTTAACTGAGAATAAAGCCACCCAAGAAACACTTTTAAAATACTAGTTCATATAGTCCTTAAAAGTAAAACTGGAAGCAGAACATATTTTATTCACTGCCCTATTTGTGAAGAAAAAACATAGGTCTACCTGAACACTGTCTGTCAAGTATATTCAGTGGATTTTACACACCCCCGAAGAAGAACTTACCTCAGTGTTTTTTTAACTTGTGACATTACCGAAAAAGAAAGTTATCTCCACCAGCTGTGCCAATTTTAGGAACCACACCATACCTCACGCCTAGCCAAGTGCCTGTGCCATTCATTAGGAACTTTATCTAAACCAACAGTAGCCTTTACGCTTCACCGTCTGGCGATTTTTTGAGACTATTTGTTACCTCGTTAAATCTGGGGCCTGACACGGAAGAAATAAGAGGACCAGTCCATTATTCCACGGTATTAGCTGCTGTGGTAAATAATTCCTAGAGTGACAGAATTCACCATTTTGGTAAGTCTGCGTGTGTGTTTGTGGGATGGCCAGCCCTAGTGTGTTTTTTTTTGAATGAAAGGAGATTTAATCTTTTCTTTACCCTTTTAATTAGTTCGACCTAGTATTAAGGTGCATTATATTCCTTGTACGGGATTTCTCCTAGCGGGATTGTGTAACTGTGTTCATTCCCCCCTCCCGTAAAATTTGTATGATTAAAGGGAGACATTTGAGAACCCTAGCTTTTCCTCTACCCCCCCCCCCCCCTTTTTTTACTGTAACCCCTTGCCTCAGAGTAATAAATTTACCAGTGGGTTAAATTGCCTATCTCTGATCCCCCCCCCCCCCCTTTCTTGTCTTTTGGACCGGGTCTTGTCTGTTAGTAAATACAAACGGGAAACGGTGGATGGGATATTTCTCCTCAAACCCCCCTCTTCCCTTATCATATTTGTATTCTGTAACCTTTGATTTTTGACTGTAAATGTATAATTATTTGTGACTGCTTTATGATAATAAAGGTATTAATCTTTATTTGTGTTGGTTGTCGGCTGGCCCAAAACTCCAAACATTTCCATCTGTGTAGGCTGTATTCATGTACGTTGTGCGACAGAATCACCAAATCGGTGAGTGCGCCTGAGCGACTGGAACTGACAAACAATTGTTTGTTCAGAAGAGAGATAGGAATAGTCTGTGAGAAACAGATATTGTCGTAATAAGAGACTGTCCTTGCTCTTCCCAGCGCTTGTGAATCTACTGCCTCATTCTCCTAAATCCTTATTCTCACAGAGCCTTCAATATTCCTCTACACTCTAAAGGGACCAATATCCATCAGCACTCTCTCAGATAAAATTTACGACACTCATGAGTCCATGATGTCATTAAATCTTGTTTGGATTTTCATACAAGATATACCGGAAAGTTCATAAACTGGAACTATGATTGGTCAACGTCACTTGGTGATATTCAATTTAGTAGAGAGATTTTGTCGTTAGTTAGTTTAGAGATTAAATTAACTGACTGTTAACCAAAAGACCAATCATAAGTTACTTTCCGGAAAACCACTGACAGAATAACATCCGCCCAAGCTTAGACCAAAGAAGTAGATGAACAGAAGTAGATTTTACATTGGACCCAAAGAGTATATTGAATGTTCCAATATGTATTGCTTTTTAACAAATCTTCAACTGGAATAAACATCTTTTATATGAAAGATTTTGACTGAATTGAAATCAATACTGGAAGCGAAAAACAAAAGTAAGACAGTTGCTGTTTGATGAAAGCTTAAGTTAACTATCGACCATCAATTTCCTCCACTATACGATCACGATCTACTATCACATATAACAACGTTTTGGTGCCCGTGACCTTTCACACACCAGAGATTGTCATTTTTTTAGTGTGGTACTACATCTGCATAATGGATCAAAACCTGCAGTTCCAGCAGAACATACAACAGCCTCAGATGTTTAGACACCAAGACAGAACGCCAGATAGGATGGCGGAAAGCAGAACACAACACAGTCAGGCGAGGGTCCTCCCAATTTCCAGGTCAGGACATTGGAACAGCCTGAACAGGAGATGGCATAGAATGACAATGAGAAATCTCCTTGCAGAGATAAGACCAACAACGATATGGGTGGTCAACAATAATCCATGTAGAAACGAACGCAGCTGTGTCATGACAACAAAAGAGTGTTGGAAGGCCCATATATGCTCAATAAGATCGGGAAAGCAAACCAACAGAGGCCAACACTTCAATGTAGTAGGCACAGAGAAGACACAGTGCACGCATGGGAATAACACGCAACCAATATCAACACGGAAATCAGAGGGGAGATTGAAAGCAATGTGTAGTGCAGCTACACAAACGGAGACACGTCGAATGGTCCGTGTTGTAACACAAACAGAAACAACCAGAAGTATCGGCACGCAGACAGTAGTAGAAAAATCGAAGACACCACATCGTTCCCGTATTCCAGTCCGAACCCCTACAGTTAGTTGTCATCCTCCTCCACGTACCTTCCCCCGTCCTCCAGTCCGTCCCCGTTTTTCATGTCTCCCACGACTTCGTCAGTCCCCTCCAACTCCTCTGCCGCCCCCTCCTGCAAAGTTCCGTACATCCCGTATTCCAGTTCGCGTTCCACTGCCCTATACACCTCCTGCCTTTAGATCCCATCATTATGTTCCATCCCCTCCTGCGGTCAATGACATTTGTCTTCCTCGACGCAAACGGAAAGACATATTACCTCCGCCTCGATTGTTGCGTGATGATAATACGTCATCACCCACGACCATTGCACTCATTGATTCCTTCAACCGTTTACTCCAGACATTGACAACTTGAACTGTTGCCTCCTTACGGATGTCATGTCGAATTCTTCAACTTTTCGTGATCTTTGCAGCTGTCATTTCTGATACATACGGAGCCATGATTTTTCCTTCCTCCACTCCAACATATTTGGTCTATACTCCGCATGATGAACTGACATTTCCCTACACCTCTCGTGTGAACGTTCCGTATGCTACATCCATGTCATGTCATGTTGATTTATTTATGATGCTATTCATTCCGCCAGTATGGACATGTTTGGAGACTCCTCTTTTCCCGAATCACTTTTCCTCCGGCATGATGCTGCTCTACTTGAACCGTCCACAGACTTTATTGATTCTCCTAGTACCTGGACCATGACTCTTATGACATTCTTCAGGCCGCTGATGATGGCGATACGTCTACTCAGCATTTTTATGAGTAAAGATTTTATTACTTGTTTTTCCATTTCACTTGCCCCTAATGTGGGTATCATCCATGTCTTGATGATTCCATTTTGTTCCCATGTTTCACTACTTTCCATTTCATCTGCCACTAGTATTGGTTTTTACATGCAAGTCGTAGTCACATATTGCATGCCTTAATGATTGTTCCTCTTGTTCGAGTTTTCGGTTATTTAACCCGGATTATTACGGATATGTTTAAATCGGTTACCCATCTCCATTACTTAGTTACTTGTCCATCCCCATTGACTTTATTTCATGTCCATGCCTATTTATTGTTTTTTTATGATAGTTTCATGGCTTACTTAGTGTTTTACATTTTGTATTACCACCGAGTTTTGTGGTTTATTTTCATTACGACGGCCATGTTGTTCGTGCGCCATCTTGATCGCCATTTTTTTGTTCTTCATACGTGTGTTGATTAATCTTCTCCCTTTTATTTCTACTATGATTCTTTATTTGTGGCTGTCGACCCATAAAAGCGATCGATAGTACATTTATGATTGTTCACTTTATAATTCACACTTACCTCGTTTGGCCAATATGTCTAGTCACTTAGTTATATTTTCCTGATTTGTTTCGGCTAGCCATGTCTTGTATCCCTTTTGTCCATATGATTATCATGTACCCTCCCTCATATGATCAACCGTATGTCGCCTTATATATTCCCTCATTGAACCATCCCTTCTATCATGTTTTATTCCATTGCATAAAGTGTATTAGTTTGAGGATCGTGCCCTCCATTGCACGGGTATTCCATGTATTTTTGGGTGAGATTGCGCCAAATGTTTTTTTTTTACAAGATATACCGGAAAGTCCATAAACTGGAACTATGATTGATCAACGTCACTTGGTGATATTAAATTTAGTAGAGAGATTTTGTCGTTAGTTAGTTTAGAGATTAAATTAACTGACTGTTAACCAAAAGACCAATCATAAGTTAGTTTCCGGAAAACCACTGAAAGAATAACATCCGCCCAAGCTTAGACCAAAGAAGTAGATGAACAGAAGTAGATTTTACATTGGACCCAAAGAGTATTTTGAATGTTCCAATATGTATTGCTTTTTAACAAATCTTCAACTGGAATAAACATCTTTTTTATGAAAGATTTTGACTGAATTGAAATCAATACTGGAAGCGAAAAACAAAAGTAAGACAGTTGCTGTTTGATGAAAGCTTAAGTTAACTATCGACCATCAGTTTCCTCCACTATACGATTACGATCACACTATCACATATTGCAGACTTATTATTATGGATCAAAATGATAAGATGGCTGCAAAACGAGCTGCAGATGCTAAGAGGAAGAGGCGATCGCGTCAATCACAACGAGCAAGCGAGACTCTAGAAGAAACAGCAATACGACGACAACATGAAGCGGCACAAAGACAAGCACAGCGTCAGTCACAACGAGCAAATCAGTCTGCAGAAGAGCATGAATCTCAACGCGCTGCAGAAGCTTTTCGCATTCGTCAGTTGAGAGCATCACAACGAGCAAAGGAGACTTCAGAAGAAGCAACCGAACGTAGAGCAGCAGCTGCACCACACGCGAGACGATCAAGAGCTGCACGTAGTTCAACAATTCCAAATCATGATGCCTTTGGTGAGAATGCAGTTGCTGTACACAACTGCGGCCCAATGGATCAGGAATGTCAGTTCTGTAACTCTCTCAATTTTCAAGTGGAAAGATCAACCGATGGTACACTCAAATATTGCTGCCATAAAGGTACAGTGCTGTTGGAGCAAGAAGGAGAGCTGAGACGTCCTTTTCCTCCGTATCTCAAGGATCTTTTGAGCAACCCAGCACATCCACAACATCGACATTTTAAGGAAAATATCCGTTCCTAAAATTCAGTCTTGGGCTTCGCATCCATGGGTGCCCAAATCGATCGCTACGTTGGACGTGGACCATATGTGTTCAGAGTGCATGGACAGATCTATCATTTGATTTACTTCCGTCATTATTGACGGGTTATTGCTTGTTAGGTAATATTTTTGTTGTGAATGGAATCCTAACGTTTCGTGGTTATGGAAGTATTCCATCCGACCCTGCAGTCTTGCTATTTATAAGCAATGTTAGTGCTTGTGTGATCATGTTTCATGTTGTGATTTGTGTTTACGTTTTTGAGGTGATTTGCTGGTTCTATGACGGCCTGTTCTATTGGCCGGTTTCCATTTACAAATTCCATACAATATTTGACCCATCATCACAAGGTAGTCCGTGTTCTTTAATCTTCGGGGGGTAAAAGACGTAGAGAAGACCGAACAACATATGGAAGAAACAACTGAAGACAGAAATGAAAGCGGCGAGGAAGATAAGGAAAGATTTTGAGATGATGGCACAGGATAGAAGAAATTTGCATGATTTTGAAGTACTTTGATTCTTGGGAAGGTGAAAGGCAGCGATCATGATCCGCTAAACAAACAATCGTACTTCATTCATTTTAAATAAAAGTTAATAGATAAACGCCCTCATGCTCACATATCGAGAGCCTGAACAAAATATCTGGATTAGTTGTGGCGTTGAGACTGCTGTTTTCATTATCAAACTCTTTTCTCCACTTCATTTTTTGTGAGCTGCGTTTTGTATCGATTACAGTGGGAACAGTAAACAGCGCGTGAAACCTTTCAGCCATAATGAGTTATAAAAATAAAATAGCTGACAATTGACGTATTTATGGACATTTTATGAGAATGTGAGCACCATCTAGCAATTACTTCTATGTGACACGGGACCGAAATATTATTTCAGAATTATTATGAGAACAGCGAGAAGTTAAATAAAACCAGAAAGTCATGATGAACAGTGCGGATTTGTAGAAATGTTAGGTCACAAAAAACGTCATAACAATATTAATAGATAGCAGTAATGAGGTAAAAATAGATGTTTATGCTTTAAAGGCTAAGCTACGGCAAGGTGAAAACGCGAAAACTTTCAAAATGTTTCAAAGAATAAACACAGATATCAGTGACCTCAAGAAAAAAACCGTTATCAAAGACCTATATCAAAAACATGTCAAACATCCGCAACAACAAAAAAATATATATATACTGAAGCACATTAAAAACGCACCACCTGTATAATCCAGGAAAAGAGTGTGAAATGTAAATATAAGTGTGTACAAGTTTACATATTTGGAATCTTTATTCATTTTCCTATGAATCCATGCTAGTCATTAATTTGTACATTTGATTGTTATGAAATTCATTGCATTCTGTGCAGGCAAGGGAGAAAACCAAAAATACAAAAAAATGCACGTGCGTTATCCTGCTGGAGAAGCTGCAAGTCTGGATAAATTGTGAACGCAGGAGCAACCAGTGCATCCAGAACCTCATCTCGATATGTCACAGCATTAACATTTCCACGGAAGACGTGAAGAGGCAAGCGATGGTGAAAACTGAATCCTCCCCAAATGTGAATACTGCCACCTCCAAATCGGTTGACACAGCAATCTGCAAAGCGCTCTTCACACCGTCGCTAAATCCGCATACGTCCATCTGCAAAGGATATGTTGAATCTGTTCTCGTCTGTGAATAGGACAGCATTCAACTGCAGTCTACTCCATCTGATATGTTGCTCTGCCCATTGCAGGCGCTGCTAACGATGTCTGTGAGTCAAGTTTCGCCCAACATAAGGTCGTCTTGCAGTAAGGCCTGTATCTCTGAGTCGTCGTATGACTGTCATTCGAGAGACTTGCCCATGTCTACCCACTATTGCTCTTGCTGTTTGACTTGCCGGGAGAGTCAATTCCTTAGGTGACTCAGCACAATATGACGATCTTGCGCAGGGGTAGTAACTCGTGGTTGGCCACTCCGAAGTCTATCCCGGGCACTGCCAGTGGTTCCGTAACGTTCATTGAGACGTACAATAGTGCTGTGGTGGCAATTCATCCTTCTGGCAATGGCCCGCGAGCTCATTCCGGTCTCCAACATACCAATGGCTCGTTGGCGGTCGTTTTCAGATAGTCGTGGCATTTCAAGCACATGTATTGGGTGTTTTGTCTCAACGGCCTTTTTATACCGAGTATACTGCCACAACGCGTACACATTTTCAGGGTCATAGCTGTTGAGAATCGTGTTGCACGTGTAACTTTCATCGTTTTAATGTAGTCTGTACACACACCCATGGGTTGAATCTTGCACTTTCCATTCCAGCAGCCATTCGCTCTCTACCGCATGGCAAACACGGGGAAAATCCATTCCCACACTTTTTTTTGCCAGCTTCTCGGCATCAGTATATATAATAGTGGTGCGTTTTTAATGTGCTTCAGTATATATATCATATACTTGACCAAAAACAATCTATATCAAAGACCTGGAAAAACATCTATACCAAAGACCTGAAAATAAATATCTATATCAAAGACCTGAAAAAAAAAAATCAAAATAAAAGACCTGAAAAAGTGATATCGAAGATGGAAAAAATATCGATATCAAAGACCTAAAAAAAAAACTGACATCAAAGACTACGAAAAAAAAAAAAAAACCTCGATATCAAAGACCTGAAAATGTCGATATTAAAATCATAAGAAACGTCAAAAGCGTAGACCTGAAGGGAAAAAAAAAATCGATATCACACCTGGAAAAAAACACTTCGATATCAAAGACCTGACAATAATATCGATATCAATGACCTGAAAAACGTCGATATCAAAGATTCGAAAAAAACATTCCCCATCGACCTCACACTCACATCGGAAAAAAAAACGATTTTAAAGACATGAAAAAAAAAAAATCTATATCAAAGACATGAACAACTTCGATATCAAAGACATGAAAAACTTCGATATCAAAGACCTTAAAAAAATTCTTGATAGCGGGAGACCTGAAAAATATCGACCGTGGTGGAAAAATCGATATCAAAGACCTGACAGCAATAATGATCACATTATGCTCTCTTAAGAAAGAATCAGCAAAGTTAAAAAAAAAAAAAAAAAAACGGCGGGAATTAACTAACATTCGAAATTAACGACAGTGTCACAAGATGCAAACACGTCTATGCTTCGTAAAACGACTCCCTAGGCATCCTCTCATCCCTATGTTAGGAGACAATAATAACCAGGATTCTAGTTACATACACACGTGAATGTGAACAGGGCTCAACTCTAGTGACCACACTATATCAGCAAAAGCGTTGAGTGGTCTTTACACTTAATACCCTAATTATGACCCAAAATTGAACTGAACGGGGTAGACTTTGCCCAGAAGGTGAATGGGCGGAAGAAAATAAAGTTAATATGATGCTTTTCCGCTATCCTTCCATTTACCTAAATAAAAAAAAAATTAGTACAAATAAAAAAATTAATAAATACATGGAAAGAAAGAAAAAAGGAACCCCGCTCACCACACACACCCCCGTTTCACGATGTACACACAATGTATTAATTTTTTACAATGATTTACGTACCTTGTATGCTTGAACAGTTACGGTTCCTTTAGAGTGCAATGGTTTAGTACTAGCCTCACCCAGTCATAACCATACTGTTCAAAAAAAGAAACGCAACTATTTTGGTGTTACTTTTATAAAAGATATTCGCTGATTGGACATCAATCAACCTATCGACTGTGTCCACCTGGTCATTAACTTCTCGTGGTTACCTGAATTGTACTCACCTCATGATTCGTGAGGTCATGAAAGAGGTCAAGGTCAAAACAACATTTTTGACAATAACTCGTGACAGGTTCATGAGAATTCCGTGAAACTTACTGAACACAAAACTCTTTGACAATATTATTGTCAGAACTTCAAGACCTTACCTCTAGACTGGAGAAAGTAACAAGAACATATGGGATGGAAATTAATATAGAAAAAAGCAAGATATTGGTGAATAGCCATAAGAAACATGTTCCGACCAACATTACGTTAAATGGGCAAACGTTAGAAGAAGTTAACACCTTTAAATATCTCGGGTCCACTATATGTAGTGATGGGAGATCAAGTAAAGAAATCAAGACAAGACTTGAGATGGCCTCAGCTGCCATGACAAGACTGAATGTGATCTGGAAAAGTAACATCAGTTTTTCTGTGAAGATCAAATTATACAAATCACTTGTATTATCTATTCTCTTATATGGGTGTGAGAGCTGGACACTCACTGCAGATACGGAGCGAAGGATTCAGGCTTTCGAGCATAAATGTTATAGAAGAATTTTGCGCATTTGCTATAAAGAGCACAAAACAAATGGCTATGCTAGAGAGAAGATAAACACCTATGCAGGCCACCAAGAACCACTTTTGTCAGTAGTGAAACGTCGAAAGCTTGCCTGGTTTGGGCATGTAACTCGTCATGACTCCCTTTCGAAAATGATCCTCTAGGGAACAGTCGAAGGTAAACGGAGAAGAGGAAGGCAAAGAAAATCCTGGGCTGATAACATCAAAGAATGGGCAGGACACGGTTTTTCCACACTTGTACGCATTGCTGAGGATAGAGAGCAGTGGAGGACCCTGTCTGCTGATGCTTCCACCATGGCACCCCTACGACCCATGACGGGTTACGGGTTGAGATGAGATGATGATAAAAGATTGACGCTCCTCGAATAAATTCAGTTGAAAATTCAATGCGCAAGTATGGCTCATCTCACTACAGAACAACGATTCATTATCATTGGACGTTTACAGACTGGACAGTCACAAAGTGTAGTGGCCAGACAATTTAATGTGGTTAGAAGCACCATTAGTCGCCTTTGGAGGCGATTTCAAGAAACTGGCTCAGTGGCAGACCGGCCGCTCAGTGGAAGACCCAGAGTCACAACTCCTGCCGAAGACCGCTTCATACGGCTGCGTCACCTCAGGAATGGACTTGCATCTGCGTCCTCTACAGTCCAGTCAATGTCAGCAGCTCGTCGAATTTCAGATCAAACGGTCAGGAACCGGCTGCACGACTCTGGTCTTTGGGCTAGAAGACCCTACAGAGGTCCTGTTCTTACGGACCGGCATCGCCAGAACCGACTGCAGTGGGCGAACCAGCATCGTCAATGGACCGTTTGAAATGACTGGACACGGGTTTGGTTTAGTGATGAATCATTTTTTGTGCTCCAGCGACACAATAGACGGAGAAGAGTTTACCGCAGAGTCCATGAGCGCTACGCCCAGAACAGCGTTGATGAGGCTCCTCCACATGGTGGTGGAGGTGTACTGATGTGGAGGGGCGATCAACTTCATGGGAAGAAGTGACCTGGTGCAAATTGAAGGACGCCTGAATGCCCAACGATACGTCGCTGAAATTCTTCGTCCTCACGTCCTTCCACTTCTGGCTGCACAAGGGTCGATTTTTCAGCAGGATAACGCTCGACCTCATGTGGCACAACTCACCACCCAGTTCCTCGCTGACAACAACGTCCAGATCATTCCGTGGCCAGCCATGTCATCAGACATGAACCCCATAGAACACTTATGGGATGAACTCGACAGACGACTCCGCCAGCGAGACGTGGCTCCAGCCAATCTCCGACAGTTGTCTCTTGCACTGCGGGAAGAGTGGGCAGCCATCCCACAACAACAGATCCAACGGCTAATCGGATCCATGTCAAGGAGATGTCGTTCTCTGATAGAGGCCAGAGGAGGCCATACACCTTACTGAAACAGAGGCCTCAGTCGCAAAGAATAAAAGTCCAAACCAAATTTAATGAACATCATTTCATTGTTAAAGTCTGAAAGTTTCTTCATGCCAAGATTGAAACATTAATTCCGTAAAATAAAATTTTAGTACAAGTTTGAAATTTGGTGTCCATTACCACTGCAATAATGTTGAGTTTCTCTTTTTGAACAGTATAACTATGGGGGTCATGCACTCTAGCGGTGATAGTCCTCAGCTGCTTCTTTTGCCTGGAGTTTCTTTCAGCTTGTTGTAAGAGATTATCTTCGCCCAATCTGAGGTGGCGCAGTAGGGAGCATCTCCACTTGATGCGAACGGAAGCGTTGACTTCCCAGGTTACTGGATTTATGTCCAGGGCCTTCATGTCTCTCTTGCATAAATATTTGAGTCTCAACTGCAGTCGCCTGGCTGTTCTTTTGTCATCTGCCAGTTGTCCGTAGAAAATATCTGTGGGGATGCGACTATCTTCCATGTGGCGGACATGACCAAGCTAATGTAACTGCGTTGTGTAAGCAGTGAAGGTCAACGCGCCAGCACCTCGACATTTGTCACTTTATCCTTCTGCGAATCACACAGAATGTGGCGCAGACACGTAAATGACAGGTATTGACCCCTTTTTTTCCTTGCTTAGCATAGGCTGTCCGTGCCTCGCTGCCATATTGAAGCTCATTGATGACGCAGGCATCATACAACACAGCTTTGGTCTTCATTGTTCCATAATTAGGCCCTATGGCCTACTCTTTACGATTTCCAACTGCCGGGGGATTTTTTAACGTGCGCAACTTGCACACGGGACCTCCTATTTTCCGCCTTTATCTGAGAAGGCTAGGCATCCGATCTCCCTACCCAGGAGACCAGGGGGAGTATGAAATCATTATGATCACTCGTTCCGAAAAAAATGTCCATAAAATGATAGTCCCTCTACTGGCAATCTAACCTGGTACCTTTAGAATTAGACACGGTCGTCATACCACTTAGCTACTCCGACACCTACCTTGGATATGGATAAGAGAGAAATACGCGTACTAAAGACAATTACTGATCGCCTGCTGGAGAAAGGCACTGAAATCGACGAATCAACAAGACTAAGATTGCTTAAGTTTGGCATCAAACGTAAGACTTGTATAGATGGACAAATGAGAGGATGCATTCGTTGCATATGCAATAAGCAAGCTACAGGAACAGTTAGCATTCATTTGAGTGTCCGTAGGTCCTGTGCATAAGTATTCTGATGCCATAGGAAGTAATAAGCTGATCAACATCTAGTATTAGTTTGGTTAATTGAGTTATTCAATGTCCATTGCCTTCTAGAGCTTGAAGGACAGACAACGAGTCAGTAAAAAATGAGATGTTTTGGGCCTTTGAGAGAAAGTCGTCAAATACAGTCTTCAGATGGTTTGGGTTGTTTCCGGTGCAATGATTTGTGCTTCACAATTGGAGCGAAATTCCCCACACGCATCAAACAGCTCGTGGGATGATTCATCTGGATTTTGATCAACAACAAGCAGAATAGATGGATTGAAACGCTATAGCAAAACTATGAGTGCCAGTCTGATAGACGCAACAATAAAAATATCAGGGGAACAATAGACGAGGAAAAGGCAGACTTATAATAGGATACACACTGAGAAAACCAGTTGATAGCATTACAAGGCTGTCTTTCTTCTGGAATGCACTGGGTAAGAAAAACAAAGGGAGAAGGAAAAATACATAGTGAAGGAAATTGGAGAGAGACATTACAGGAATAAAGAAGACATAGATATACAATGAACGGATGGCACAGGGAAGGAAAATCTGACGGAATTAGTTGATGGCCAGGAAGTTGAAGCGTAGAGATGATGATGAATATAGTATGGTTTATGTCTACCCTTTCATTTCTATCAATACCCTTTAGCTCCCCAAGGAGCATTCTCTTCTTCTTCTTTGATCCTTAGCCGCCGACCGTCAAAGCAGTCAGTGGCCATCACGCCTAGTGGCGTCTTGTAGGGCAACAACAAATTGATTCCACTTTGCTCGGTCGGTGGCCATCCTTCGTACAGTGCCCCAACTCTGGTTCATTCTTTGCATCTCAGCCTCCACAGTCCTCCGCCAGGTTGTTTTTGGTCGGCCTCTCTTTCGTTTTCCTTCAGGGGTCCAAAGCATAGCTGTTCTTGTGATGGCATCGGGGTCTCTTCTGAGGACATGACCAACCCAGCTCCAGCGTCTGCCAGCTATGATGGTGTGCATGTCCTCTTGCTTGCTACGAGTAAGCAGATCTTGGTTAGTGATGGTATTTGGCCAAAAGATTCTGTGAATTTTTCTTAGGCATGTTGTGTGAAAAGAGGACAATTTCGACATTTCCTTCTCTGTAACTCTCCAGCATTCCGCACCATAGAGAAGCACAGAAAGCACACAGCTCTGATATAATCTTAATTTTGTGCTTGTGCTGTATTGGGAGGACTTCCAGATGTTGTTTAGGCTAAAGAAGGCTGTTCTTGCCTTATTCATTCTGATGTTGATTTCTTTGCCTGCCCCGCCGTCTGGTGTTACTATGCTTCCTAGGTATGTGAAGGTATCTGTCTGTACCAATTGCTGATTCCTTACTGATATGGGCTCAGGGTTGCTCACATTGAGCGTCATGACCTCAGACTTCTTTAAATTTATACCAAGGAGCATAGGCCTTCAATAAACACATGCCAAGCCCCTCCTGTCACGTGCCATCAGCTCAAGTTCTTTCCACATCTTGGTCATCATTTTCATTTCTATCTCCAGTTCTCTTCTCCATGTGTTTCTTGACCTATTTCTTATCCTGGGGGTCCAGAACAAGGACTGCCTTGTGTAATGTTATCCACAGGTTTCCTCGATGTGTGTCCTATCCATCGCCAACGTCTTCTTCTCATCTCTAGTACTTGTTATCAGTTGCACATTGGTGACTTTGTCATACTGTTTTAATCCTTCTATTCTACCCAAGCACCCATTTATGAAAGTCTCTAGCTTTTAGCCTTTCATTTAAGAGGCTCGGAAGAAGGGGTTTCCAAAGGAACTGGCTATTGCTTTCTTCTTACTTAAATAAATTACATCCTAAAATAGGTGAAGACTGTTACATTATAAAGCAGTGTTTATATGTATTCGATAACCGGTGTTTTTAACTCTGCTAAACGTTCATTAATTACATATGCTAGTTTATTGATTAGGTGTTACTCGTCGGAGGCATTACAATAACGTAATGAAATTGATACAATAGTGACAGAAAGTGAAAATAAAGGCCTCAGCTTTAATAGCAAAAAGACAGAAGTAATGGTCGTCTCAAAGAAAATGACTTCCCCAGAATGTACTATCAAAGTAAATGGAACAGTTTTAAAACAGGTCAATACATTCAAATACCTGGGGACATTAATAACAATGGATGGAAGATGCATCTCAGAAGTGAATAGCAGAATAGCTCAGGCAAAAACAGCAATCTATACAATGAAGAGTATTTTATGCAATGGTTCTTTGTCATTGGAAGTAAGAAAAGGAGTTCTTCGGGGTTAAATAGAACCAATCCTGACATATGGGAGCGAGTCATGGACAGTTAGCAAACAAGTAGGGAAATCACTAGAGGCCACTGAGATATGGTTTGACAGAAGAATGTTAAAAATACCATTGACAGCCAAAAAGAGTAATGAGGATGACCTGAGAGAGGCCAAAGCACAAAGAAAACTTATTTCACAAGTTAGAAAGAAGCAATCCACTTTCTTTGGGCATGTTATGAAAAGAGAAAAGCTGGAATATTTAATAACAACAGGTAATATTAAAGGAAAAAGAGATAAAGACAAAGATAGTAAAGACCGGACAATTTGACATCTAGACATGGAAGAACAACAACAGAACTGATAAATTGTACTGGAGACAGGAAGTTCTGGAGAGACATGGATCTCTAGGCATGGTATTTAAAGAAGAAGAATGGAAATGAGTGGTGAAAGGGCTGCTCTAGTGTTATCTTTCTATGGTGCAGGGTGTTGACGCAAGTCTGACTCTGGAGTATTATTGTAATAGGTAGTTGGAAAGTCTGACTTCATATGGTGTGTACGACTTTTATAGGAAAAATGTGAAAATTAATATGATGGTAGACTGAAAAGTCTTTGTTAGTTAAAAAAAATTATGCAAAATACATAAAAATAGTGGTGTCATTTAGTCAATTTGTACCAGTGTGCCCAAACCGGTTAAAATCTACAGGGTTTGTAGAAATACTTGTTGAATTTATTTATGTTACAAAATTAGGCTAACATACTGAGGTAAAACATAAATTTATAATATAAAATTGACTAATTCACACAGTTCTGTATGTGCTCCAGTAGGTAGGATGGGATCAGCAGTGCGACAGATAAAAGAAATTCTCTCCTCGTTGAAAACATTTCACCTCATGACATTGAACCTGATATGGAAGCCTCTTTCTGAATGGGATGCAATATTGTTTGTGAAGTCTTGGGCATCAAAAAGCTGCCGACTAGCCTTTGTGGTTTTTTCTTCAATCTGTCAACGGTGGATGTCTTTTGAAAATACTTGCAATTCTGTATAGGGACTACACATGTTGCATGTGCATGGTTATTTGATTTTGCACTCATTCATGGGTTTTTCATTATATCTTTGTCAGCTTAAATATATAAATGTTCTTAATTATTTTAATTTATATTGTACAATTAGGAATTACCATGATGTGTTGTTTTCTTGATGGAAAATGAGGCAACGTTTCATTCATTCATGTTTTTATCTCGGTTTAAAGGTATACATTTTCTATTATTTTAATTTATATTGTGCAAACAGGAATTATCCTGATGCTTTTTTTCCTTGATGGAAAGTCCATCACTTCTGTTGTTTTTCTGTTGTCTAGTCTTCTACTTCTTTATTTCTCACGAGTGCCTGAAAACATACCTTTGTGTGTTATTTATTTACTGTTTACAGGCTTCGGGTTTTCCCTCCTGGTCTTCATTTTGATTTTGTTTCATAAAAATTATTAGGTAGGAGTAAAAGGAAATAATTAAAAAATACAAAGAGACTTTTCAATCCCCCTGTATATAACAATGAAGAAATCTCTTACTTCTACTGACAAAAACATGCTGCATAAAATACTTTTCATTTTAACGAACACTAACCTTATCTGGGAAATTCTACTCATAAGCTCTTAGATTGAAGCTATTAATGTTAGATGTGAATCTACTGGCTTTTTCTCCACCTGTTCCATTTACTTCGATGGTGCCTTCTGGAGAAGAATACATTCACTCATTCACATCATCAATTTAATTATTCTTATAAACAGCATAGGAGGGGAAAGCCCAGAGCGGAACATCTTGTTCCGGATGTGACGAGCCTATCCGTCTTTACACTTGTCGAAGACATAATTCATTACAAAAATTGAAGGCAGTCTTTGTTCTAGAATGCCAACGTAAGAAAGGGAGATTAAACAACCACAAGGAGAAGACAACTGGAGGCAGACATGAAAGGGCTAAAAAAAATGATGGAATGGATAGTGGAGGACAAAATGGCTTGCCTTGAATTTCCTGAATAAACAAACAGTAGAACACGTACTCCAAAACTGCTGTCTCCATGAGAGGAGATGGGTGGCAGTATGGCATTCTCCAACCCAGTTGAGGGAGACACTGTATGGTGACGAGAGAAGCCTGAGACAGACTGCCCACTTTATAAGAGAGATAGGTGTGGTTATCTGAGAGCGAACGACAAAGATGAAGAAGCTGAAGACCTGTGCTCCATACTAAGCTGAAAGATAATCATGATTGTATTACAAATGAACATTTTGATCCAAGCAAAAATTTTGAATAGAAACCAAAGATTTAACTTCATACACATCTTGTAATTTTGAACAAAACATGACTGATGCTTGAACATCTTCAATGAAAACAGAACATGCAGTTCAACAAGAGAACATTTGAGTCAGGAAATGTTACTAAAAAGAGAATATTTAAATAAACAAAAGCTTAATCAACAACAACAACAAAGCTTATTTCAAAATACAATTAGATAAGAAGACAGAAAATAACTCAGACTCCAGATGTCCATCCCGCAGCAAAGCTTGTTCGTCTGTTGTCATTTCCGTAACACGTCTGTGTTTGTCAGCCCCATACTAAAGCCCCTAACCTGGAGGACCAGGGAACCTGCTTTAGTCTGACCCCTACTTAAGCAGACCTGTCAGGCTTCGTAGAGCCTGCTTGGAATAAAACATCCACTGTCATAGATTTGGGGGTTGTCAGGGTGCACAAGCTGCCATGCCAGTTATGGCAGGAAAATATATTTAGAGAATGCAAATCCATGAAATAATACAACACATTAGGGTCTGCAGTTTGAAAAACTTTGGCTATAATTGACACAAGTATTGCAATGCAGGCCATAAAAGTACAACAAAAATGAAACACATTGCACATCTGATATATACATATCACACTCCATGTACAACATGAAGAAATATCAAATAATGCTGTCACACAAGCACTCGATGAAGCAAGAGTCCCTGTCAGACGTTAACTTTATCTGACTATTTGATGATAACATCTTAATAAGAAAATTAATAATTCCCCAATAATATTTAAAAAACAAAACAAAAAGAAAAACAGTACCTCAAATAAACATGCTACAGAAAATATAGATAAAAAATGAACACAAGAAAGCATCAATGAAGTGAATTAGGTGCCACTTTTCCTTTTTTACCTCCAAAACAAAAAAAAACCCAAACAAAAAAAAAAGTATTCAAAGTCAGATGTCTTGAAGGCTAAATCTACAAAATAAGAATATTCTAAACTAAAAGGCATATTGTCAATAACAATAATTCATATCTTCTTCTTTCTTCTTTGATCCTTAGCCGCAGACCGTCAAAGCAGTCAGTGGCCATCACGCCTAGTGGCGTCTTGTAGGGCAATAACAAATTGATTCCACTTTGCTTGGTCGGCAGCCATCCTTCGTACAGTGCCCCAACTCTGGTTCATTCTTTGCATCTCAGCCTCCACAGTCCTCCGCCAGGTTATTTTTGGTCGGCCTCTCTTTCGTTTTCCTTCAGGGGTTCAAAGCATAGCTGTTCTTGTGATGGCATCGGGGTATCTTCTGAGGACATGGCCAACCCAGCTCCAGCGTCTGCCAGCTATGATGGTGTGCATGTTCTCTTGCTTGCTCCGAGTAAGCTGATCTTGGTTGGTGATGGTATTCGGCCACAAGATTCGATGAATTTTTCTTAGAAAAAGAGGACAATTTCGACATTTCCTTCTCTGTAACTCTCCAGCATTCCACACCATAGAGAAGCACAGAAAGCACACAGCTCTGATATAATCTTAATTTTGTGCTTGTGCTGTATTGAGAGGACTTCCAGATGTTGTTTAGGCTAAAACAGGCTGTTCTTGCCTTATTCATTCTGATGTTGATGTCTTTGCCTGCCCCGCCGTCTGGTGTTACTATGCATCCTAGGTATGTGAAGGTCTGTACCAGTTGCTGATTCCTTACTGATATGGGCTCAGGGTTGCTCACATTGAGTGTCATGACCTCTGACTTCTTTAAATTGATGTTCAAGCCCACCTGCTGGCTAAACTTATTAAGTCTATCCGTTTTTTCCTGGATGTGTTGTGAATATGCTAGTAGTGCAATGTCATCTGCATATTCCAGATCTTCCAATGTAGAAAATGTAGTCCATCTTATTCCTCTTGGACTGCCCTCTGTTGTCTGGCGCATCACCCAATCTATGACTGTTAAAAATAGAGTGATTGATAAGGGGCATCCCTGTCGTACTCCTGTCTTCACCTCAAAGGTTAGGTTGCTCTGCCCAACACTACACGTAAAGTTGGCATAGAGGCTTTTTATGATTGACACTATGCAGCTTGGAATTCCATAAGCCCTCAGTATTTTCCATAAACTGTCCCTATGTATGCTGTCAAAAGCCTTTTCAAAATCAACGAAATTAATGTACAGCTTTCTTTGCCATTCTGAGCACTGCTCCATAATGTTCCTGAGGGTAAATATATGATCTACACATCTTCTGTTCTTTCTAAATCCTGCTTGTTCTTTCCTCAGTTTGTGGTCTACTGCTTTTGAGATTCTCTGTATAATTATCCTGCCTAGTATTTTGCTGGGAACTGAGAGAAGAGTGATTCCTCTCCAATTATTGCAGTCTGCAAGATCTCCCTTCTTGGGCAATTTGACAATTATTCCTTTGTTCCACTCTGATGGTTGATAAAGCTGGTATTGGTGTAAATGTGAGCGTCAATATGTACTCGTCTGCTTGATGAGAGTAAGTGGTCAACTCAAACCTAAACACAGTGTGGGTGAACAGGTCGCCTTGTCCGGAACGTGTTGAGGCCCTTAAGTTCAGAAAATACTAGTAACTAGCACACGCCATTCCCTCGGCGTAAAGTATATATATATTCTGGGAGAAGTATCGACCATCATGGTCTACTAAGAGAAACTCCTCTTTTCCCCAGAATCAATCACAATGACGAAAAACTTCGGACTCCCTTTTGTCCGACGGCCTTCAAGATTCGTCCATCATCACGGAAGAGCCAACGACGACTAATCGTCTCATTGGGCATGCGCTAATGTTAACCTTTCAACTATATTCAAGTGGGGCGACTACATATTTACTTTCACTCGAAGCAAAAAATGAGTATTCGCCCTTTGACTAGAGTTCTAATCTTAGACCCAAAATATTATTACCAAATATTTCCAAACATAACAAGTATACAAACAAATAAATATCTTCCTATATATATATATATCTCTATATTCACTGCCACCAGTAATCTGTTGGTAACAGACTACCGCAACCCCCGGAAAAAAAAAAAATGCAATTTAAAAAAAAAAATACATCTAGAAGCAACATACAATAGGCTATATAAAATATATTTCATCATACACTACTAACTGTGTAGTGAACTTATGAGAAAGAATCAACTGATGATTAATTGCTATTATTAGAGGTACACAGTTGATTATACAAGAATAACACATAAGGAAGGGAAACCCGAGGCCTGTAAACAGTAAATTAATATTAGACAAACATAAAGGTATGTTTTCAGGCACTCCTAAGAAATAAAGAAGTAGAACACTTGGACAACAGAAAAACAACAGACGTGAGTGGCTTACCCAGGGTTCGAACCCCGTACCTTCCGTACGACAACTCCGCCTAGCTATACACGCGAATCACACTGACCCCACGGCCAGCTAGGCATCCCCAAAAAAGGATGCTTTACTGACTAGTCATCAGTGCGAAACACAAGATAACACCGGAAGTATACAGTGGGCAACTCAGCCCATTAATGACGCAATCACTTCTGTTGTTCCTCTATACAGCAGTATATGTCAGTCCAAACAAGACAAAGACCTTGATACTGTGTCCAGTAAATGATAGAAGACTTAAGGACAGCAGTATAGAACAGAGGGTAGGTTTCTGGTATTGTATAAACATTAATAACACATAAGGAAGGGAAACCCGAGGCCTGTAAACAGTAAATTAATATTAGACAAACATAAAGGTATGTTTTCAGGCACTCGTAAGAAATAAAGAAGTAGAACACTGGACAACAGAAAAACAACAGACGTGAGTGGCTTACCCAGGGTTCGAACCCCGTACCTTCCGTACGACAACTCCGCCTAGCTATACAAGCGAATCACACTGACCCCACGGCCAGCTAGGCATCCCCAAAAAAGGATGCTTTACTGACTAGTCATCAGTGCGAACTGGCCGTGGGGTCAGTGTGATTCGCTTGTATAGCTAGGCGGAGTTGTCGTACGGAAGGTACGGGGTTCGAACCCTGGGTAAGCCACTCACATCTGTTGTTTTTCTGTTGTCCAAGTGTTCTACTTCTTTATTTCTTACGAGTGCCTGAAAACATACCTTTATGTTTGTCTAATATTAATTGATTATACAAGACCTTATTTAAAGGCTTGTTTCCCACAGAGATTGAGATATAGGGAGCTGATTATACAAGTTTTGGTTAAAAACTTGCTCCTGTTTGGTTGAAATAAATTATGTTATTATTTCAAGTTACTGATCTCAGATTATCAGACATAATGTCTAGTTTGTATTTTTGGGTCGAAAAGGAATACTTTCGTATGACTACTAAGGAAATAGAAGAATTCTTAGATTCCTACATTGAACAGGGAAAATCCTTTGGAATGACTAATGAGGAAGTAAACGAATTCTTGGATTACTACATTGAACAGGCGTGTTCTACACGCATGTCTGCTGCCGAATCCGATCGCTGATCTTATCATCGGTCGTATTCACGGAGTCAAAGAATGCACTCCACAACAAATTTCCGTTTGGGAAAAACAAAATATGCAAACTGCTAATGCTGTAGTCACTAGAGCTCAAGCTCTTAATATGCCTCAAACTTCATCTACTGAAGACTTGTGCAAATAGTGGTTCTAATAGTTCTGCTGCTAGCTCAGGGTCTGTCTTAAATAGCTCTGCATTTATTCATTTACTTCGATGGTGCCTTATGGAGAAGAATACATTCACTCATTCACATCATCAAATTTTTTTTTTTTTAAACGTACACCCGCTATTACTCGAGGCGAGAATCTCCGGTTAGAATATCTAACCTGAGACTGATTTTTCCGTGAGTATCCCTTTTTTCCCTATACACTGACAGGTGTCCACTCGCCATTCAGGCAGATACTCGCCGTCTTCGGAGGGTACCCATTAGAGCTGGGTCGGCTCAGGAGCCGCCAGTCCATGGTCAACGACACTTCTTCAAATGTCGTCGCTAGGGACCGAATTAATCCAGTCCACGTCCTGGTCGACAACACTCGTTCAAATGTCCTCGCCCGGGCTTGAACCTGGATCACCCAATCGCCAGCGCAGTGTGCTAACCATTACACCAGCGCAGCTCTTCCGCACACATCATCAATTTAGTTATTCTTATAAACAGCAGAGGAAGGGAAAGGCCAGCGCAGAACATCTTGTTCCGGATGTGACGAGCCTATCCGTCTTTACACTTGTCGAAGACATAATTCATTACAAAAATTGAAGGCAGTCTTTGTTCTAGAATGCCAACGTAAGAAAGGGAGATTAAACAACCACAAGGAGAAGACAACTGGAGGCAGACATGAAAGGGCTAAAAAAAATGATGGAATGGATAGTGGAGGACAAAATGGCTTGCCTTGAATTTCCTGAATAAACAAACAGTTGAACACGTACTCCAGAACTGCTGTCTCCATGAGAGGAGATGGGTGGCAGCATGGCATTCTCCAACCCAGTTGAGGGAGACACTGTATGGTGACGAAAGAAGCCTGAGACAGACTGCCCACTTTATAAGAGAGATAGGTGTGGTTATCTGAGAGCGAATGGCAAAGAAGAAGAAGAAGCTGAAGACCTGTGCTCCATACTAAGCTGAAAGATAATCATGATTGTATTACAAATGAACATTTTGATCCAAACAAAAATTTTGAATAGAAACCAAAGATTTAACTTCATACACATCTTGTAATTTTGAACAGAACATGACTGATGCTTGAACATCTTCAATGAAAACAGAACATGCAGTTCAACAAGAGAACATTTGAGTCAGGAAATGTTACTAAAAAGAGAATATTTAAATAAACAAAAGCTTAATCAACAACAACAACAAAGCTTATTTCAAAATACAATTAGATAAGAAGACAGAAAATAACTCAGACTCCAGATGTCCATCCCGCAGCATAGCTTGTTTGTCTGTTGTCATTTCCGTAACATGTGTGTGTTTGTCAGCCCCATACTAAAGCCCCTAACCTGGAGGACCAGGGAACCTGCTTTAGTCTGACCCCTACTTAAGCAGACCTGTCAGGCTTCGTAGAGCCTGCTTGGAATAAAACATCCACTGTCATAGATTTGGGGGTTGTCAGGGTGCACAAGCTGCCATGCCAGTTATGGCAGGAAAATATATTTAGAGAATGCAAATCCATGAAATAATACAACACATTAGGGTCTGCAGTTTGAAAAACTTTGGCTATAATTGACACAAGTATTGCAATGCAGGCCATAAAAGTACAACAAAAATGAAACACATTGCACATCTGATATATACATATCACACTCCATGTACAACATGAAGAAATATCAAATAATGCTGTCACACAAGCACTCGATGAAGCAAGAGTCCCTGTCAGACGTTAACTTTATCTGACTATTTGATGATAACATCTTAATAAGAAAATTAATAATTCCCCAATAATATTTAAAAAACAAAACAAAAAGAAAAACAGTACCTCAAATAAACATGCTACAGAAAATATAGATAAAAAATGAACACAAGAAAGCATCAATGAAGTGAATTAGGTGCCACTTTTCCTTTTTTACCTCCAAAACAAAAAAAAAACCCAAACAAAAAAAAAAGTATTCAAAGTCAGATGTCTTGAAGGCTAAATCTACAAAATAAGAATATTCTAAACTAAAAGGCATATTGTCAATAACAATAATTCATATCTTCTTCTTTCTTCTTTGATCCTTAGCCGCAGACCGTCAAAGCAGTCAGTGGCCATCACGCCTAGTGGCGTCTTGTAGGGCAACAACAAATTGATTCCACTTTGCTTGGTCGGCAGCCATCCTTCGTACAGTGCCCCAACTCTGGTTCATTCTTTGCATCTCAGCCTCCACAGTCCTCCGCCAGGTTATTTTTGGTCGGCCTCTCTTTCGTTTTCCTTCAGGGGTTCAAAGCATAGCTGTTCTTGTGATAGCATCGGGGTCTCTTCTGAGGACATGGCCAACCCAGCTCCAGCGTCTGCCAGCTATGATGGTGTGCATGTCCTCTTGCTTGCTCCGAGTAAGCTGATCTTGGTTGGTGATGGTATTCGGCCACAAGATTCGATGAATTTTTCTTAGGCATTTTTCTTAGAAAAAGAGGACAATTTCGACATTTCCTTCTCTGTAACTCTCCAGCATTCCACACCATAGAGAAGCACAGAAAGCACACAGCTCTGATATAATCTTAATTTTGTGCTTGTGCTGTATTGAGAGGACTTCCAGATGTTGTTTAGGCTAAAACAGGCTGTTCTTGCCTTATTCATTCTGATGTTGATGTCTTTGCCTGCCCCGCCGTCTGGTGTTACTATGCATCCTAGGTATGTGAAGGTCTGTACCAGTTGCTGATTCCTTACTGATATGGGCTCAGGGTTGCTCACACTGAGTGTCATGACCTCTGACTTCTTTAAATTGATGTTCAAGCCCACCTGCTGGCTAAACTTATTAAGTCTATCCGTTTTTTCCTGGATGTGTTGTGAATATGCTAGTAGTGCAATGTCATCTGCATATTCCAGATCTTCCAATGTAGAAAATGTAGTCCATCTTATTCCTCTTGGACTGCCCTCTGTTGTCTGGCGCATCACCCAATCTATGACTGTTAAAAATAGAGTGATTGATAAGGGGCATCCCTGTCGTACTCCTGTCTTCACCTCAAAGGTTAGGTTGCTCTGCCCAACACTACACGTAAAGTTGGCATAGAGGCTTTTTTATGATTGACACTATGCAGCTTGGAATTCCATAAGCCCTCAGTATTTTCCATAAACTGTCCCTATGTATGCTGTCAAAAGCCTTTTCAAAATCAACGAAATTAATGTACAGCTTTCTTTGCCATTCTGAGCACTGCTCCATAATGTTCCTGAGGGTAAATATATGATCTACACATCTTCTGTTCTTTCTAAATCCTGCTTGTTCTTTCCTCAGTTTGTGGTCTACTGCTTTTGAGATTCTCTGTATAATTATCCTGCCTAGTATTTTGCTGGGAACTGAGAGAAGAGTGATTCCTCTCCAATTATTGCAGTCTGCAAGATCTCCCTTCTTGGGCAATTTGACAATTATTCCTTTGTTCCACTCTGATGGTTGATAAAGCTGGTATTGGTGTAAATGTGAGTGTCAATATGTACTCGTCTGCTTGATGAGAGTAAGTGGTCAACTCAAACCTAAACACAGTGTGGGTGAACAGGTCGCCTTGTCCGGAACGTGTTGAGGCCCTTAAGTTCAGAAAATACTAGTAACTAGCAAACGCCATTCCCTCGGCGTAAAGTATATATATATTCTGGGAGAAGTATCGACCATCATGGTCTACTAAGAGAAACTCCTCTTTTCCCCAGAATCAATCACAATGACGAAAAACTTCGGACTCCCTTTTGTCCGACGGCCTTCAAGATTCGTCCATCATCACGGAAGAGCCAACGACGACTAATCGTCTCATTGGGCATGCGCTAATGTTAACCTTTCAACTATATTCAAGTGGGGCGACTACATATTTACTTTCACTCGAAGCAAAAAATGAGTATTCGCCCTTTGACTAGAGTTCTAATCTTAGACCCAAAATATTATTACCAAATATTTCCAAACATAACAAGTATACAAACAAATAAATATCTTCCTATATATATATATATATCTCTATATTCACTGCCACCAGTAATCTGTTGGTAACAGACTACCGCAACCCCCGGAAAAAAAAAAATGCAATTTAAAAAAAAAAATACATCTAGAAGCAACATACAAAAGGATGCTTTACTGACTAGTCATCAGTGCGAAACACAAGATAACACCGGAAGTATACAGTGGGCAACTCAGCCCATTAATGACGCAATCACTTCTGTTGTTCCTCTATACAGCAGTATATGTCAGTCCAAACAAGACAAAGACCTTGATACTGTGTCCAGTAAATGATAGAAGACTTAAGGACAGTAGTATAGAACAGAGGGTAGGTTTCTGGTATTGTATAAACATTAATAACACATAAGGAAGGGAAACCCGAGGCCTGTAAACAGTAAATTAATATTAGACAAACATAAAGGTATGTTTTCAGGCACTCGTAAGAAATAAAGAAGTAGAACACTTGGACAACAGAAAAACAACAGACGTGAGTGGCTTACCCAGGGTTCGAACCTCGTACCTTCCGTACGACAACTCCGCCTAGCTGTACAAGCGAATCACACTGACCCCACGGCCAGCTAGGCATCCCCAAAAAAGGATGCTTTACTGACTAGTCATCAGTGCGAACTGGCCGTGGGGTCAGTGTGATTCGCTTGTATAGCTAGGCGGAGTTGTCGTACGGAAGGTACGGGGTTCGAACCCTGGGTAAGCCACTCACGTCTGTTGTTTTCCTGTTGTCCAAGTGTTCTACTTCTTTATTTCTTACGAGTGCCTGAAAACATACCTTTATGTTTGTCTAATATTAATTGATTATACAAGACCTTATTTAAAGGCTTGTTTCCCACAGAGATTGAGATATAGGGAGCTGATTATACAAGTTTTGGTTAAAAACTTGCTCCTGTTTGGTTGAAATAAATTATATTATTATTTCAGGTTACTGATCTCAGATTACACTAGTCAACAACCAAAATGTACCAGAAATGAAAATAGCTGATCTTAACTAATTTTGGTGTGCTGAAAACGAAAATGACATTCAAAAATGTTGATTGGCTCTAGTTTTCAAGATATATGCTACTAGTTTATTTAATTACGGTCAATTTATATATATGACGCAACTGTTGTGGGCAATTGCATAATTTTTTCTAACGACCAATAAAAATGTAACTAGAAGTTGATGATGCAATCCTACCTATGATTACATCACCTTTGTGTATAAATATCTTATCTCTGATAAAATTTTGCCATTAGTTAGTGCATTTGTCCTTACCAAAAGTATCGTAGTTAGAAATGCCTAGGACATGTGTGAACAGTGCTAATAATTTCTGTTATATATGTGGTGAGGTGACATTTCTATCACAAAAACGAAATATAACTAAAGTGATTAAGAAGGCGTACAGTTTGTATTTTGGCTGCAGAATAGGAGATCAAGATAAGAGCTGGGCGCCACACATATGCTGCAATACATGTGCCACACATATGCTGCAATACATGTGCAGCACATCTTAAACTGTGGTTGACAGGCAAAAGGCAAGCTATGCCTTTTGCAGTCCCAATGATTTGGAGAGAGCCCACTGATCATCTCAACAACTGTTACTTTTGCATGGTCCCTCCAATTGGGAAAGGCATATCAAAGAAGAAAAAATGGACTCTGGAATATCCAAACATCCCCTCTGCAATACGTCCGGTACCACATAGCGATGACCTACCAGTTCCCAAAGTGCCAGAATCATTTTCTGCTGCTTCCACTGATGAAGAAGAGGACATTGGTGGTCCAGAACCATCAACCTCAAGCGACCCAGATTTTGAGCAAACTACATCCACTAAACCACACTTAATAACCCAAGGTGAACTGAATGATCATGTAAGAGATCTGAATTTACCAAAGAACAAGGCGGAGCTTTTGGGTTCCAGATTGCAACAGTGGAATCTCCTGGCAGAAGATGTTACACTTTCTGTGTATAGGAACTGCCAGAAGCCGCTTATTACATTCTTTTTCAAAGAGGGTGACCTTTCTGCGTGCCACAACATTTCTGGTTTAATGGCAGCCCTCAAAATCAATTACATACCGGAAGAGTGGAGGCTTTTCATTGATTCATCCAAGACGAGTCTTAAAGCTGTTTTGTTGAATAATGGTAATGTGTTACCGTCAATTCCAGTTGGTCACGCAGTTCATATGAAAGAAACTTAAAAGTGGTCGCTCTTTTGCTTGGACTACAGGGTGGATACACCAAGTACTGTTGCTTTCTCTGTGAGTGGGATAGCCGTGCACGAAGTGACCATTACATCAGAAGACATTGGCCAATCAGGCAGTCATTGCAGCCTGGCAGTAAGAACGTTGAGAACCCAGCACTTGTCGACACCAGCAAGATTTTGTTGCCACCCCTGCACATTAAGCTGGGTCTCATGAAAAACTTTGTCAAGGCAATGGAGAAAACAGATGAGGCTTTCAAATACCTCATCAGAAAATTTCCAAGACTGAGTGAAGCTAAAATAAGAGAGGGAGTATTAGTTGGTCCGCAAATTCGAAAACTTCTTTATGATGACGAGTTTCTTTGCGTGTTGCATGGCAAGGAAAAAGCAGCATGGCTAGCATTTAAGTCAGTGGTGGACAATTTTCTTGGAAACAACAGATCTGATAATTAATTACAATGAAATTGTAGAAAATCTCCTTCTGAAGTATAAGAGTCTTGGCTGCAACATGTCTTTGAAAATTCATTTTCTGGATTCTCATCTGGATTTCTTTACGTCAAACTGTGGAGCGGTCAGTGATGAGCATGGTGAACGATTTCACCAGGACATTGCTGCTATGGAGACAAGGTATCAAGGCAATTGGAGCCCTTCAATGCTTGCTGATTACTGTTGGACTGTGACAAGAGACACCTCAAGCAAAGAGAGCTCGAACAGTGACTGAATAATGATGGAATGGGTTCAAATGTGCCTTTTTAAAACATGATATGTGAACTTTAAATAATGTTTTTATTTTTTCTATCATTTTATGTTGAAATATAAATTAATTGAGTATGTAACCACAATTTTTATAATGCTAAAGTAGAAAGACTAGCTGTTCACCCCAGAGAATTAAACAAGCATACATTATTTGAATGACTGTAATGTAAATTCATCATTTAAAAAAAAACCAGAGCCAATTGGTGAATTTCATTATGATATTTGAAATCAGCATGTCAAAATCAATAAGAAATGGTATATTTAATTTCTGGTACAAATAACTTTTGAAAATTTGTTGACTAGTGTTATCAGACATAATGTCTAGTTTGTATTTTTGGGTCGAAAAGGAATACTTTCGTATGACTACTAAGGAAATAGAAGAATTCTTAGATTCCTACATTGAACAGGGAAAATCCTTTGGAATGACTAATGAGGAAGTAAACGAATTCTTGGATTACTACATTGAACAGGCGTGTTCTACACGCATGTCTGCTGCCGAATCCGATCGCTGATCTTATCATCGGTCGTATTCACGGAGTCAAAGAATGCACTCCACAACAAATTTCCGTTTGGGAAAAACAAAATATGCAAACTGCTAATGCTGTAGTCACTAGAGCTCAAGCTCTTAATATGCCTCAAACTTCATCTACTGAAGACTTGTGCAAATAGTGGTTCTAATAGTTCTGCTGCTAGCTCAGGGTCTGTCTTAAATAGCTCTGCATTTATTCATTTACTTCGATGGTGCCTTATGGAGAAGAATACATTCACTCATTCACATCATCAAATTTTTTTTTTTTTTAAACGTACACCCGCTATTACTCGAGGCGAGAATCTCCGGTTAGAATATCTAACCTGAGACTGATTTTTCCGTGAGTATCCCTTTTTTCCCTATACACTGACAGGTGTCCACTCGCCATTCAGGCAGATACTCGCCGTCTTCGGAGGGTACCCATTAGAGCTGGGTCGGCTCAGGAGCCGCCAGTCCATGGTCAACAACACTTCTTCAAATGTCGTCGCTAGGGACCGAATTAATCCAGTCCACGTCCTGGTCGACAACACTCGTTCAAATGTCCTCGCCCGGGCTTGAACCTGGATCACCCAATCGCCAGCGCAGTGTGCTAACCATTACACCAGCGCAGCTCTTCCGCACACATCATCAATTTAGTTATTCTTATAAACAGCAGAGGAAGGGAAAGGCCAGCGCAGAACATCTTGTTCCGGATGTGACGAGCCTATCCGTCTTTACACTTGTCGAAGACATAATTCATTACAAAAATTGAAGGCAGTCTTTGTTCTTGAATGCCAACGTAAGAAAGGGAGATTAAACAACCACAAGGAGAAGACAACTGAAGGCAGACATGAAAGGGCTAAAAAAAATGATGGAATGGATAGTGGAGGACAAAATGGCTTGCCTTGAATTTCCTGAATAAACAAACAGTTGAACACGTACTCCAGAACTGCTGTCTCCATGAGAGGAGATGGGTGGCAGCATGGCATTCTCCAACCCAGTTGAGGGAGACACTGTATGGTGACGAGAGAAGCCTGAGACAGACTGCCCACTTTATAAGAGAGATAGGTGTGGTTATCTGAGAGCGAATGGCAAAGAAGAAGAAGAAGCTGAAGACCTGTGCTCCATACTAAGCTGAAAGATAATCATGATTGTATTACAAATGAACATTTTGATCCAAACAAAAATTTTGAATAGAAAATAGATTTAACTTCAACAAAGATTTAATTTTCATACACATGACTTGCTTAAACTAAAAAGAGAATATTTAAATAAACAAAAGCTTAATCAACAACAACAACAAAGCTTATTTCAAAATACAATTAGATAAGAAGACAGAAAATAACTCAGACTCCAGATGTCCATCCCGCAGCATAGCTTGTTTGTCTGTTGTCATTTCCGTAACATGTGTGTGTTTGTCAGCCCCATACTAAAGCCCCTAACCTGGAGGACCAGGGAACCTGCTTTAGTCTGACCCCTACTTAAGCAGACCTGTCAGGCTTCGTAGAGCCTGCTTGGAATAAAACATCCACTGTCATCGATTTGGGGGTTGTCAGGGTGCACAAGCTGCCATGCCAGTTATGGAAGGAAAATACATTTAGAGAATGCAAATCCATGAAATAATACAACACATTAGGGTCTGCAGTTTGAAAATCTTTTGGCTATAATTGACACAAGTATTGCAATGCAGGCCATAAAAGTAAAACAAAAATGAAACACATTGCACATCTGATATATACATATCACACTCCATGTACAACATGAAGAAATATCAAATAATGCTGTCACACAAGCACTCGATGAAGCAAGAGTCCCTGTCGGACGTTAACTTTATCTGACTATTTGATGATAACATCTTAATAAGAAAATTAATAGTTCCCCAATAATATTTAAAAAACAAAGCAAAAAGAAAAACAGTACCTCAAATAAACATGCTACAGAAAATATAGATAAAAAATGAACACAAGAAAGCATCAATGAAGTGAATTAGGTGCCACTTTTCCTTTTTTACCTCCAAAACAAACAAAAACCCAAACAAAAAAAAAGTATTCAAAGTCAGATGTCTTGAAGGCTAAATCTAAAAAATAAGAATATTCTAAACTGAAAGGCATCTGGGACCCAAAGACGCAGCAATAGAGAATGCAGTCAGCGACCCATAGCTTGACTGCTTGCGTCAGGGTCAGCGAACCAGAGCTGACCAAGACCCTACTCCACCTCCACGTGGTGGTCCTGGAAACAGGCTGCATCACTGCAGTCTGGCTGAGAGAGTAGGGATCGAAGAGGGAAGGCAAACCCGGTTCCAAAAATGCCGTGCTGAAGTCGGATGTGCAGGCCGAAAGGCGCAGATATCGCAGCTCTGCTGTAAACAGACATAACGCAACCAACGTCCTTTTCAGGACGAACGAGGAAGAAGAAGAAGAAGAAAGGCATATTGTCAATAACAATAATTCATATAAACAAATATAATTAGCATTTAGACCGCGTGACACAGCAACATTATAATCACATACCAAAATCAAATGCAATGACTGATACAATGTAAATGCTACTTTATAACAAGAACATTCATCTAAATCAAATGTCATTAACATTTCTAGTGAGAAACAATAACCTTTTTATACTCGTCATAAGAAAAACCATTGCAATCAACTCTCATTAATGCTTGCAGTGTCAAATGAGAACCAAAATATCATTTCTAGCAAATTTAATAATATTTCTAGTATCATTAATGTTTCAGATGTGAAATGACACCTTCTTGTCAGAAAATTCACCTATAATAAATATACTAATATTTCTAGTACCGTAAATATTTCACTGTGAAATGACACTTCTAATCAGAAAAATCACTATGATAAATGTTTTAATACTCCTAGTGTCGTTAATGTTTCTGCTGTGAAATGACACCTTTCCATTCAGAAAAATAACCTATAACAAATGTTTATAGTATCATTAATAATTCTACTGTGAATGGATAAACAAATGTCAATGTGACATAATAAAAATATCAGTCATCTAAAGCAGAGGTTCTCAACCTTTATTTGCTCAGCCCCCCCCCCCCCCCCCCCCCCCCCATATTTACCTCTGTGGCCCCCCTCATACTCGCTGTTAGCTGGAAAAAAGTACTTTACCATCTTCCTGTGGCCCCCTAGAAATATGGCATGGCTCACTTTGAGAACCACTGATCTAAAGCATATTTCATTTATATTCATAGGGGGAAACAACCTTCTTATTGGCAGCCTTCAAATAAGAAAAAGTCAAATAAATGCCTTTAATTTTTACTCTCGAAATGAAACTATAAGAGGTGAAGAGATAACCTTCTAATCAGTTGTCACAAAAGTCATGTTATTATTTATGGTGACATTACAACTTGCTATGTCAAAAATTCATTAAGTCATATGCCATTTATGTTTATATTGTGACACAGGGGTGTGCAAAGGAATTCAAGTTGCTCTTGCATAAATTCCAGGATTAGACCATTAATCAAGACACTAAAGCACCTCCGCATGGTGCTTTCTGGAAATAGGCAAACTCTAAGCTGCCTGGCCAACACTCCAGGGATCGACCAGCCATGATATCAACTGTGGTGAAACATGTTGAGAACCCAGCATTGCACATTAAGCTTGGGGGAATCATTTAAGCTCCAGAAATAACTCTGGCTTTTACCTGGTTAGCCGTGTGCAGGAGGATCTCACAATGAACTGGTGAAAGGTGGGGAAGAGCTGGGAAGTGGCTATGTGCAGGATGTGATGATTTCTAAGGAGAGCCCAAAACCAGAGCAAAGAATTTTAACCCTGCATATTTGGAGAGCCCTCACAGATGATGGGGAATGCACAGTATGCCACCCCTACCCAACTTCTGGTAAAAGTCCTGTAAAAGAATGCCGGGTCAGGATAGAATACCAGAGAAAGAAACTGGAGCTCAGGAATCCAAATCATCAAGTTTTGGAATGGCAGAAAAGCCTAGATCTACAGTGCACATAATACCAAGGAATCTTAACTTGGCATAGGCTGCAAAAGAACGACATGCTTAACAGCCCTAGTTAACAGCAACAACAACAACAACCTGGTCAGCTGTGTGGAGGAAGATCTTATGACAGACAGAGATGACAGGTGAGGGAAGCTGGAAAGTGGCTCAGTGCAGGACATGATGATTCCCTGGGAAGGTGGAGCTGGTTCAATTCCCTGCACAGGTGGGAAAAATACAACAGGAGGCTGACACTTCATCATAACCCTTCTTCTTCTTCTTCTTCGTTCGCCCTGAAAAGGACGGTGGTTGCGTTGTGTCTGTTTACGCCTAAGCTGTGATATCTGCACCTTTTGGTCGACACATCCGACTTCAGCACAGCATTTTTTTAGGGACCGGGTTTGCCTTCCCAATGCGATCCGCACTCGCTCAGCCAGACTGCACTGCTGCAGACTGTTTCCAGGACCACCACGTGGAGGTGGAGTGCGGTCTTGACCAGCTCTGGTTCGCTGGTCCTGATGCAAGCAGTACAGCTATGGGTCGCTGACTGCATTCACTATTGCTGCATCTTGGAGTCCCAAGAAGGCCCATTTCCCTTAGAGTGTAAAGGAGATAAAAAGACAGAAAGGGGGGTGGGCTGGCTGCTGGGGCAACTTCTGATGATCAGATTACCTCCCTTTGTAACGCTCTATATGGAGTTTCCTATAAGTTCATTTGTTTCCTTTCTTGCACTCCACTTAATTTTTAGCTCATATTCCTTTGACCTCATTCTAACATTCAGCAAGTCTATTAGAAACTCGACTAAGAATTCAAAATCTGTGCTGAAGATACAAGCTCTATTGTGAGACTGAAAGCAAACTTTATATTGATTTTTGGTAATCTTTACCTTTAGTGCCATCGAGTATGTATAATATGTGTATTGAGTTAGGGTTAACCCCAACCCTAACTCTAAATGATACGAAAATACACATATTATAATACTCGATCGCACTAATAATAATAATAATAATAATAATAGCCCCTTCAGTCATAACTGACTATGGGAATGCGCCCCTGAGGTGACAGCCCTCAGCTGCTTATTTTCCTGGTGCTCCTTTCGATGTTTTCTCCCCTCCTCTGCTTGTTGTGTGAGCCTCTCTTCGCCCAATCTGAGGTGGCACCGTAAATAGCATCACCACTTAGTGCGATCGGCAGCTTCAACCTCCCATGTTGCTGGATCCATGTCCAGTGCCCTCATATCTCTCTTGCATACATCTTTGAACCTCAGCTGTGGTCGCCCAACTGTTCTCTTGCCATCTGCTAATTGTCCGCAGAAGATATCTTTTGGGATGCGACCATCTTCCATGAGGCGAACATGGCCAAGCCAGCGAAGTCTGCGCTGTCTAAGCAGTGTATACATACTTTGAAGGCCAGCACGTGACAACACCTCGACATTTGTCACTTTATCTTTCCACGAAATGCCGAGGATGCGGCGTAGACACAGTAGATGGAAGGTATTGAGCCTTCTTTCTTGCTTAGCATAGGTCGTCCAGGTCTCGCTGCCATATAGGAGTGTGCTGGTGACGCAGGCATTATATACCGCAGCTTTCGATGGCACTAAAGGTAAAAATTACCTTGATTTTTGATGTGAAATTAATTTTGATATTGTAAGTACAACTTTTTTGATCTTAAACTGTATGTAAAAAAAGTAACAGAACCGGTTAACAGGGGCCAGAAGTTATCAGTAAGCATAACACTTAAAGAAGAATGTAAGTTGATTAATGTATGGTGATTAATGTAAAGTTGTATAGTTTTAACATCAAATAAAATACAGATTTCCAAACCATAAAGGCAAAAACTTGTGAAGATTTTGTTGTTCCATTTGGTAAACTGACCCGTGTAGTTCCCCTGGGGGTCTCTGATGAGACAAAGAAAGAATAGACCTACTGCTTACTCAGGTACACCGAACAAGGTAACTAATATATAGGGTTGTTCATGGGGCTGGCAACCTCATCATGTCAAATACATTGCTAAAGAAACTGCTACTTCAAGAGTTATATGAAGGCTTTGAGCAGGCTTCCTGCAAAGAGAGCTGTAGTGGTGGCTCCGTGCTCCAGAGGGAGTGAAAATGAAGATGATTAATGTCAAATATTATATTTGTTGTTTAACTAGGAATGCTGAGCTTCTCACTCTTTTGCAGCCAGTACCAAGTAGAAGACTCCTTGGTATTATCTACACTGTAGATCTAGGCTTTTCCTGTGGCTTTTCTGCCATTCCAAAACGTGTTGAGCTGAAGTCATGAGCTCCAGTTTCTCCAGCTTGATTTGCATTTAAAGGATCATCACATCTGTTCCAAAGCTAAGAGGAAGAAGCGTGTGGCATAATGTGCATTCTCTGGCATCCATGGGAGCTCTCCAAATATGCAGAGCTAAAATACTGTGCTCTGGTTCTGGGCTCTCCCAAGGAATCGTCACATCTTAAATTACACAGAGCCACTTCTCAGCTCCCTCTGCCTATCATGGGGTCCATAGTGACATCTCCTGCATGCAGGCAACCTGGTCAAAGTCAGACTTAATTCTGAGGCTCAAGTGACTTCACCAAGATTAGTGTGCAATGCTGAGTTCTCAACATGTTTCATCACCAGGGGAATCCCTGGAAGTGTGTGGATGATTTCAAGTCAATGAGGGTGTAATTAGCCTATAATATAACACTGTGCATAGCTGGTGGTCATATAAGGATGACTCCAGATATGCCTCCATGCATTAAAATATTACATAGACTTAACTTTAAATAGAATACATATTCCCAAACTCCAATGGCAGAAATGTCTGGAGATTATGTCATTACATTTTGTCATCTGTTCCCAAATGTTAACACTTTAAAATGCCCTGTCCCTACAAATTCTTTAGTTGTTGCTAAATTTTGTTAGCCAACGGGCTGATCACCTGTTTGCTAGTCAATTTGATTACGGAAACAACGGCAAATGGATTAATTTGTTGTTGCCCTAAAGACGCCACTAGGCGTGATGGGATACAACGGCAAAGAAATCAATTTGTTGTTGCCCTAAGACGCCACTAGGCGTATTGGCCACTGACTGCTTTGTCGGTTGGTGGCTAAGGATGGAAGAAGAAGAAGAAGAAATTTTGTTAGGTGTCATATATTTTGTGAGAGTAACATAACTATGAGTGTAGAATCATAAATGAAAAATACTCAAATATGACATACAAATTTGAATCATCACATCAAACAGTTAGAATACTTAAAATTAAAATAAGAAAGAAAGAAAAACTGACAACTATCCCACATGAGTCATTTCCATCAATCAAGAATCACTAACTGCATTACTTCTGTCCAATAGCTACTTCAAAATGATCAATTTCCATTTATCAGCATTCTCAAACTGCATTATTTGTATACAACAGCTGTTTTAAACTGGAGCGATTTCTAACCAACTATTGTCTCATAAGTCATTTCTATTCAACAGCTGTCTAAAACTGAGTCATTTCTATTCAACAGCTGTCTAAAACTAAATAATTTCCATCAGCAATCTCATCAAACTGCATTACTTCTATCCAATAGCTACTTCAAAATGATCAGTTTCCATTCAATAGCATTCTCAAATTGCATTACTTCTATCTAACAGCTGTCTAAAACTGAGCAACTTTTAAACAACAACTGTCTCATACAAGTCATTTCTATGTAACAGCTGTCTCAAACTAAGCAGTTTCCATCCATCAGCAATCGCAATGCATTACTTCTATATAACAGCTGGTATAAAACTGAGCAACTTCTAATGAACAACTGTGTCATATGAGTCATTTCTATGTAACAGCTATCTCATACTGTCCCATTACATACATCTAAGGTCTGTCAGATAAGTCTCTTCATGCCTAGTTTATAAGATCTGATATTTTAAAAAAAACATGAATAAAAAAGAAAGACACAAAACAACCATTGATAAAGTGCTAGTAGTCCTCAGCCCAAGGATTCTCTTCCAGGTATGCATCAATGACTTCTTTTAAAGTAAAGTTAGGGATTAGCATTTCCTGCGTCAGATCTGTGCGTGTCACTGGGTCAAAGTGTCCCACTCTCTGTGAAATACACCCAAACAGGAAATATTAAAACACTTGTGGATGATAAAACATTAACTCTGAGATGTGTTATAAATAACTGTGGGTATTTCCCGGGCTGAGACAAAAATAGAATATAATTACTTTTCCCTTAACACATTAACTACCGCAAGCCGCTGTCAGCGGCTCACAAAATAATCACATTTGGACCGCAAGCCGCTCAGAGCGCCAATCTAATTTTAGTAATAAAACGAATGAAAAATGTACTGAAACACTCTCTGATCTGGTTCAAGATTTTAAGTTACCACCGTAAAACATATTCCCAAAGCATGGTTATTGTAGAACACTGGAAAATTGATATTATTTTCATATTTTTCAGCATTTTGGGTTAGTTACCGAATCGTGTAAAACTGTTTACCGTGGCAACTAGTGACAGGACTACAAAAAATGCGTGTACATCTCGTCTAACGGCTGAATAGGATAGAAACGTGCTTCAACAATTGACTGAAAGATCTAGCGACGAGGACAAGAGTGAAAATGGTGTGCACACTGATTGAAATTGCGATTTTGATAGAGATAAGGCGCAAGCAGTTATAATTGTGAAAATATTGCAAGTCCTCGGCCATCGGAGGGCCGTTAAATAGCAACAACCTCAATTAGAGTTACAACTGGTGTTTATTGTAATAGTACATTCATTTATCATTAAAATGACGTGTAATTCATAAACATCTGTAAACAATTATGAAAACTACAGCTTACTTTGTGCAAACACCTACAGGATGAAAATGGGAAAAAAATTTAATTCGGCCACAGTGTGTTTTTCAATTCGGTAGTTAATGTGTTAAGCATGTATTAAGAAGTGACTAAAATGAGATTATGCATGGGTCAGGCCAAAAAAATTGATACAGACACAGCGACAGAATTTGCTCTAATCCCTCAAGGGGGTCATCTGCAGTGTTGGATCCGTGCTCCATAAGGATCGAAAAATGTGGCATAGATAAATGAGAAATGCTGTGAAAAAGGAAATACCCCCCCAAAAAAAAAAACCCCTAACAAAGAGACAGACTACGGTCGTTTTCCATCTTTCTCAATACTTATAACCATCATTTAAAGACATGGAAAAGGTGATGTGCCTTAGAATAGCAGAAGTTACTGGAAGACAGAGCTAATCCTAGACTCATTCATCATCACCATTTTGCTTCCCCTGCAGGAAGCCTGCACCAAAGTATTTGTAAGCTCCTGCAGCAATAATTTATACACCAATTTGTTTTACATGATGAGGCTGCCAACCTCATGAGCAACCTCATATTAGTCATCTCTTGTGATATGTCAGGCAGCCGTAGTCCTATTCTTTCTTAGCCTCCTCCTCAGAAACTCTCAGCAGCTACTAAATGCAGGGAAGGATGGGCACAAACAACATATAAGTTAAAAAGTTTTGTGGCAATCATAAGCTTGAATTGTGTCTCTGTAAATGACAAAATGGGAAGTCAACAGGGACAAGAAGATAATGAGGCAGCTTTGATGACCAGGATAAAAGATGGGACAGGCATGAATAAAATGTCAGCGAGAAGGAACTTCTTCTTCTTCTTCCTCGTTCGTCCTGAAAAGGACGTTGGTTGCGCTGTGTCTGTTTACACCGGAGCTGCGATATCTGCGCCTTTTGGCCGGCACATCCTACTTCAGCACGGCATTTTTTGGGACCGGGTTTGCCCTCCCTCTTCGATCCCTACTCTCTCAGCCAGACTGCAGTGATGCAGCCTGTTTCCAGGACCACCACGTGGAGGTGGAGTAGGGTCGTGGTCAGCTCTGGTTCGCTGACCCTGACGCAAGCAATGGGTCGCTGACTGCATTCTAAAAGGAAGGATGATTGGATGCAGCATTGACAAATGAGGTAGGGAACAAGCCTTGGAAAACAGAAAGTACAGACACAGAATGTAGCCAGGGTTCATCCGCAGAACTCATGTATGTTTTCCTCCATGATTTTTTTTATTTATTTCCTATCTAGTGGCACTTGGGCTTCAGCCCTTCGGCCCAATGACATGAAACAAATTTCTTGGCACTGCGAAGCTGGGGAGCCTGTGGACTTTCCTTCCCACCCGGTCAGGAGCCAGATGTCAGTGCCATCTCCACTCCTTCCCATCCACAGAGGGTTTGTGCTCAGGAGCCGCTCAGGCTACTCCAGTTCCCGGTCGAAGGCACTACTTCAAATGTCTTCGCCAGGACTCGAATTAATCCAGTCCAAGTCCCGGTCGAAGACACTTCTCCAAATGTATTCACCAGGGCGAGTGGTAACCACTACGCTAGCGCAGCTCCCCTTCCATGATTTTAAAAACAATAAGGATAAACCCTGAGTGGACAACCCTGTCACCAATCACTAAAAGTGGTGACGTGGCCACAAAAGTGTGGTGAATTCGAGTTTGCCACATTTTGACTAAAATATTCAGTCAACATTTCTGCAAGTTGTCACAAATTTCACACTAAATTTTCTCACTTATTTCAATTTGAAACATGTGTTTCATCATTTGTGACGGAGGCAGTTGTAACTGAATACCTAATCAAGATGCATGTTTTGAATAAACTCGTTCAAACAATCAACACTCTTTAGTTCCCCAAGGAGCATAGGCCTTCTTCTAAAAACATATGCAAAGTCCTACTGAAGGAAATAATTTAATTTAGCCATCCATTACAGAAGAAGGTAAGGGGGCTCATGAAGCAACCCAGAGAAATCCAACAGCAGTCTGGGTTGCCGACTAACCTTTTTTCATCTAGGAAAATCTCCAGGGTTGGCACCTGGAATGTTAGTACTTTAAACGAACAAGGGAAGATGGCACAAGTGGCAGCATTTATGAGGAATTACAAGATTTAAATCCTTGGACTCTGCAAGGCAAGATGTTCAAACAGTGTGATATTATTTTAAAATTCCTATTGAGCAACCAAATTTCTTGAGTTCTGCATGTGCAGCGAATTTAACTTTTCATTCGCCATGTCTGTGGCTGATTTGAAAAACAGACTATGGGCTAAACCATGGTAAAAATAAGTGATATACCAGAGATAGCTTTAACCAAGGACAAAATTTCATTTTAACTATCCAAAAGCTGCAAGAACATAAACAAATCATTGATTTACATGCAGATGTTCAATGATGTCCTTTCTATCATAAGTAATGCCACTGGGTGTGATGACGGGATCTCTCATTATTTCAAAGCTGATCTTGCCACACAAGCAATCAGGCACATCACGCTTCTGTGAAGGAAGGGGGTGACAATTAAACAAAAAAACAATCCAATTAATCCATTAATGTCAATGGCTAACTATCATATTAGAAGTAAAAAATGTAAGACACAACGAAGCCAAGTATGCATGAGAGTAACGGACATCAATCTTGAGATTAAACAAACAAGATGGAAACAGATCAAGGGCATCTATGTACTCTATGTTGTGCAATCTCAAATTGCCTGAGCCAATGGCTTCCCTCTTCCAACCTTCTATTTCTGGTACTTGTTGTTTAACTAGTGCTGCTGAGCTTTTCACTCTTTTGCAGCCAATACCAAATTGAAGAGTCCTTGATATTAATCTACACTGTAGATCTAGGCTTTTCCACTGGCTTTTCTGCCATTCCGAAACGTGTTGAGTTGAAGTCATGAGAACCAATTTCTCCAGCTTGGCTTGCATTTAAAAGATCATTACATCTGGTCCCAAGCTAGGAGTAAGAAGGATGTGGCAGATCTGCATTCTCCATCACCCAAGGGGGCTCTCCAAATATGCAGAACTAAAATAATGTGCTCTGGTTCTGGGCTCTCCCAAGGAATCGTCTAGTCCTAGACAGAGCCATTTCTCAGCTCCCCATGCCTATCATGGGGTCCATAGTGAGATCCTCCTGCATGCAGGCACCAGGTAAAAGCCAGAGTTACATCTTGGGCTCAAGTGAGTCCTCCAAGCTTAATGCACAAAGCTGGGTTCTCAACATGTTTCACCATAGGAGGAATTCCTTGAAGTGTGTGAATGATTTCAAGAGTCAGTGAGGGTGTAATTAGCCTCACAGACAGAGGTTCACATCCAAATCAACATACTATAGCATTGTGCATAGCTGGTGGTCATATAAGGGTGACTCCAGATATGCCTGCAATTTTGTTTCTCTCTCTGTCTACCTGTCTTCTCTTCTCAGAACATATCCTAGAAATTTCAAAGCATGTGCTTCTGCAGTAGTTGTGTCTGTAGCAATTTCTTTTACATGGTGAGGATACCAACCCACCTCATATTAGTCACCTTTTACGACATGCCTCAGGTTGCAGATACCTTATTCTTTGTTTGTCTCCTCAGAGTCTTCCAGAACATACATGGGGCCTTGTGACAGTATTATCTTAATACATCAAAATGCTGACATGTTATCAAGATTTCATCACATTTGATTTCATGCAATTTTGAGTATCTATGAAACTATCATCTTTATCTATATAATATTTGTCGAGGTATGGCGGCTTGCATACCCTATTACCCCCAGAGCTATGCCAGCGGGAGTTTTACTCCTGGAAGGTTCTACCAAGCTGGACAGGTTTTCGCGGGCAGGGGTCAGACTAAAGCAGACACCCTGGTCCTCCAGGTTGGGGGTTTTAGCATAGGGCTGACACCCCTGTCTATGTAAAAAGAAATTAAGTTACGGAAACGACAACAAATGAATCATCTTAACACTTTGCTGACCAAATTCGACGATAGGCGAATTTCCGGTTGAAACCCTTGCTGACCAGATTCGACGAAAGTCGAATTAGTAACTCCACCAACGCAACAGACAGCCGTATCGATAGTTTTACGAAACAAGCCTCATCCGGGTATTTTTAACATTCCAAAATGGCTGCGCCCATGAATGGTATCGCGAATCGCTGTTTATAGCCGAATTTTGAATAAAATTTCATTATTTTTAGTACAAGAGCCCATTCTTTGTTTTCATCATGTGTGATGATGAAAACCAGACTTATAACAGAGATGATTCTGACTCTGGCAGCGAATCTGGGGCCGAAAGTGATATCTCATGGCTAAGTAGAGATGTTTCACTCAATCGAAACGCAACTGATAGCAGCAATAACGAATTTGGATTAGATGAAGGTGATGTAGGTACATCTGAAGCAGGAGATGGGCGTGGCACAAGAGACCACAGCAAGACTGCACATCAAAATAATCTGTGGAGATGGAGAAAGCTTGCTCAAAACGAACTTGTTGAGCTTGACATGCTTCCTTCATATGAAGAACAACAAGGTGTCACGGCAGACACAACTGACTTTATGTCAATTGATTTTTTCAAACTTTTTTTCCCCGACACTGCCATAGATCTGATCACTGACGAAGTGAATAGGTACGGAGAAAATCACCTCTCTCAGTACACAGGAAATGCTAAGTACAAGAAACGTACTTGGGATAAAACTGATGCAGTTGAAATTTCTGCATTCATAGGCCTTCAGATTGGTATGGGAATGTGTTGCAAACCAGTAGTCTGAGACTGCTGGTGTAAGAATTTTTGGTTGAATGATACACCATATTCGAGGGTCATGAGTCGGAACAGGTACCAACAGCTCCACAGAAATCTCCATTTTAATAATAATGATAACAGAATTGAGAGGGGGCAGCCTGGGTATGACCCCCTCTTCAAGCTCAGACCCTTACTGGATATTATTTTGCCTACATATAAGCAACACTACACACCTGGGCGGGAGTTGTCAATAGATGAATCGATGGTGAGGTTCAAGGGTAGAATATATTTCAAGCAATACCTGCCAGCAAAACCCACAAAGTGGGGATTCAAATTATTTGTACTCACAGATGCTAAAACACAATACTGCCTGAAATTGAAAATGTATACTGGTAAGGCAAATGATGAAGGTTCTGTTGGGGCAACTTCCAGGGTTGTGAAAGATCTTCTTGATGGATATGGCAACAAAGGACATATTCTCTACTGCGACAGCTTTTATTCAGCCCCAGCTTTATTTCAAGAGCTGAAAGAAATTCAGATTGGTGCATGTGGAACAGTAGCTGAGAATAGGAAGCATTTTCCTGAAGCACTGAAGAAAAAGCAACTCAAATTGAAAAAGGCAGATCATCCTGTGTTTTGTGCCACAGAAGATAAAGGCATGTTGGCAGTTACCTGGCATGACACAAAAAGAGTTAATCTTTTATCTACTGTTCACTCCAATGATGTTATGGACAAGACAGTTAGAAAACGAGGAATACCTGAGGGCAGAACAATTCAGAAGCCAGTGCTAGCAGAAAAAATACAACAAAAGTATGGGAGGTGTCGACCACTTCGGCCAACTGGGTGCAAGCTATCCCTACCCACACAGATCATATAAATGGTACCTGCCATTATATCATTTCTTAGTTGAAACTGCCCTGGTTAATGGGCACATAACCTACAACACTGCCAACTCTACAAAAAAGATCACAGCAAAGAAGTTCAGGCAGGATGTCAGTCTCGCTCTTATTGAACCTGCTATTCTTCGACGCAATGTGACACCTTCAAAACCACAAGTCACAACAACACGACTTACTGAGCGCCACTTCATTGATAAATATGAAAGGGCAAGGTACAAACCAGACTGTAAAGTGTGTAAGGCTGCAGGGAAAAGAAGCCAGACTGTCATGTACTGCCCAGATTGCAATGTACCTCTATGCACGATACCGTGCTTCAAATTATACCACACAGTCGAGGATTATCAACGATCCAGACAAAGACTCTTGCAGAGGCCTACAGCTACAACTTCAACCCCAGTTAATGAAGGAAGCAGCTCAGACTCCAACTAGAGGTATGTAACTATTCAAAACATTCACAAACACTCATTGTCAGATGCCGCAGAAAAGAATACACTCAAAAAAGACAATACAAAAATAAAATTTTCTTTGCATTTTATTCACAATTTTTATGAGCCTTTTATGTTGAAATACATGGTTATTAATAAATCAGTACATCAATTAAGATTATTTTCTTCATTGCCATCAATGGCCCTAACATTTTATTGCACTGACATCAAACAAATTCACTAAAGACTGGAAAAATATCATGGTTTTAAAACATCTCCTGAAATTTCTATAAATAGCCACACAAATTCAAGATGGCCGCCATGATCATGTGACCAATTTGCATGAAATATATTTTTATAGATGTAGCAACCATTCATAATGGCGCTCTGAAAATTTCAAAACCCTATGTCTGTTTTTCAATTTTTTATGAATTTAAAACAAAACCAGTTATTTTTAAAGAAATCGGCAAACAAACTTGGTAATGGGAGACATTAATGCACTGGATTGCTGGTTAATCGTTAAATCAGTACGTCAATTAAGATTATTTTCTTCATTGCCATCAATGTCCCTAACATTTTATTGCACTGACATCAAACAAATTCACTAAACACTGGAAAAATATCATGGTTTTAAAACATCTCCTGAAATTTCTATAAATAGCCACACAAATTCAAGATGGCCGCCATGATCATGTGACCAATTTGCATGAAATATATTTTTATAGATGTAGCAACCATTCATAATGGCGCTCTGAAAATTTCAAAACCCTATGTCTGTTTTTCAATTTTTTAATGAATTTAAAACAAAACCAGTTATTTTTAAAGAAATCGGCAAATAAACTTGGTAATGGGAGACATTAATGCACTGGATTGCTGGTTAATCGTTAAATCAGTACGTCAATTAAGATTATTTTCTTCATTGCCATCAATGTCCCTAACATTTTATTGCACTGACATCAAACAAATTCACTAAACACTGGAAAAATATCATGGTTTTAAAACATCTCCTGAAATTTCTATAAAAAGCCACACAAATTCAAGATGGCCGCCATAATCATGTGACCAATTTGCATAAAATATATTTTTATAGATGTAGCAACCATTCATAATGGCGCTCTGAAAATTTCAAAACCCTATGTCTGTTTTTCAATTTTTTATGAATTAAAAAAAAAAACAGTTATTTTTAAAGAAATCTGCAAACACCCTTGGTAATGGGAGACATTAATGCTCCGGATCGCTGGTCAGCAAAGTGTTAATCATTACCCTTCAACTCCCCAAGGAACATAGGCCTTCAACAAATTTGTGTCAAGGCCTCCTCTCCTGTGTCATCAGGTCAAGGTCTTTCCATATCTTCTTTATCCCTTTCATTTCTATCTGCAGTTATCTTCTCTGTGTACTTTCTGGTTTCTCTGTACATCTCTTAACTTGGAGATTCCAGAACAAAGACTGCCTTGTAATGCTATTCTCAATGTCTCATCCATCACCAGTGTTTTCTTCTCTGTGTACTTTTTGGTTTCTCTGTACATCTCTTAACTTGGAGATTCCAGAACAAAGACTGCCTTGTAATGCTATTCTCAATGTCTCATCCATCACCAGTGTTTTCTTCTCTGTGTACTTTTTGGTTTCTCTGTACATCTCTTAACTTGGAGATTCCAGAACAAAGACTACCTTGTAATGCTATTCTCAATGTCTCATCCATCACCAGTGTTTTCTTCTCTGTGTACTTTTTGGTTTCTCTGTACATCTCTTAACTTGGAGATTCCAGAACAAAGACTGCCTTGTAATGCTATTCTCAATGTCTCATCCATCACCAGTGTTTTCTTCTCATCTCCTATTCCACTTGCACCTGTCTGATTCTTGTCATTAGTTCCACACAGGTGATCTTGCTATTCCATTTTAATCCTTCTAATCTAGGCAAACAACTATTTATGAAAGTCTGTTAACTTCTTGTTTGTTGTTCTATAAAGCTATGTATGTACAGCAGTGTAATCAAGAAATCATGTTTCCAGGTTTATCAAAATTAATACCATTTTACGCTAATTTATTTGCAGGCAAAAGATCTTAACAGAATGAGAAAGAAATAAACAGAGAGGTAGAGAGAAAGAGATTTTCCAGCTTCAATGTTTAAAGATATTTCTGTAATATTTTCAGCAGAACCTGCCAAATTGTATAAAAATTCACAGTAAAAAATGTTAAACCTACTTTTCTTCTCTCATCCAACTGGGAAAATAAATTGTTGACCTCTGCTAGTCTCTTTTCCTGCAAATTTGAAATAACCATTACACAAAAATTCTCATTTTAAACAAAACTCACACAAAGATCTTCATTACCGCATTATTGTACACATTCTCTACTAATGGCCACATTGTGATCTCTATATTCTTAACTGGTTGGACAGTAATACTGAGAGTACTTTGGCACAAATGCCTTTTACCATCATTATATATATATATATATATATATATATATATATATATATATATATATATATATATATATATATATATATATATTTATTGATACAGTGATTGAGAAGCCACTTCCTATTTTAAAATTTTTGTATCCTTACTCCAATTTATTGAATATACATGAAACAAATGTCAAAACAAGAATCAATACTATCAATTGAATAATACGTTTTATATTTTTTATTTCAAGAATGGCCAATTAACATGAAAATTTCTCAAGCAGATGGATAAGGCATCATGGTGTGATCAAATGGCCAACTCAGAGCCCTGATGTAACTCCATATGATTTGTTTCTGTCTGGACGGGCAAAGAAGGTACAAGATAAAACCAAGAAACATTAGTGAACTTCGATGATAGGGTGCAGGAGGAACTGACAAATGTACCACCAGAGATGTTAGCAGCCGGTATAAATGACTTACCTAGACGACGTCACAAATATGTTACGGGGAGGAGTGGCATTGCATTTTAAGTCAAAATAGAACAAAAATGAACATTAGGATTCATCTATGTTCTGATAATTTATATTCTCCTGAATCTAAATCATTCATCAGAACACATTTAAGCAGGTGTATTTTGATTTTGAAAATTGTATTTTCTAAAGAAATCTTGTTTTCCCTATGAAGAAAACCATGAATTTATCAGAACCTTGTTATGTGTTTCTAATTTTCTTTTAACTTGCTCATTTCTTAGTCAATCAACATGAGATATGGCACATATACTTTCCATTGAATGCTAAAACTTTTAACTGATCAGATTTCTGATATTTTATCAAACTTTCGAGTTATTGCAAATAATGTAAAATTTGGAAAAATGTGTTACTATTTTTAGATACTAACTTTAAAATTCTATATCTCAGAATCTACTAAAGTTATCAAAAATAGAATCTGAAAAAACGTTTCACAGTACAATAAAGAGTTTCCATGACAATTTTGGTGCTCATAACTCAACAAATAAAAAAGTCTTAGTGAAATGAAATATAGGCTTAAAATTCAATTGGTCACCACTTCCATGGCAACCAACAGCATTATACCTGTCAGAAACACTAGTATGCATAACTACTACTGTTTTAAATTAACCCTTGCATTTGTACTGAAATCCTGCAGTTAGTTATGAAAATAGCTATTCACTGTAGCCCCCCCCCCCCCCCCCCAAACAGGCTGGATCTCACGAGCCGTAATGTTAATGTGGTGTAGGATTTTATGTAATAAAATAACAGGTAATTCTCTTGACTTTGGTGTTTGTTTCATAGAAATTAGTTGGATAGAGAGAAGAAAGAACATTTTTAAAATAGGCAGTAACTTTTAAACCACCATGTGTGAGTGGTGTATATATATATATATATATATATATATATATATATATATATATATATATATATATATATATATATATATATATATATATATATAACTTGTAATACACTTGCTCTCTGTTGGCTGTACTTTGTTACATATGCTCTCTACAGACAGGGCTGGATTAAGCCAAGAAGGGCCTCTAGGCTTTTTTACGTTTGAGCCCACCTTCAACTAATAAGCAATAATTTAATATTTTTTTCAAACCCTTTAGCATAATTGTTTTAACTTATGCACAGGCCCCCAAAAGTTCCGTGCCCCCTAGGCTTCTGCCTACTTAGCCTAATGGATAATCCAGCCCTGTCTACAGACCATGCTGATACACAGCACACTTACATAAACCACCACTGACTGCACTGTAATAAATATGCCGGTACATGTGTCTTTTATCACCCACAGATTATACGAGGGAAGGTCAAAAAGTAATGCCTCCTATTTTTTATGTATGTAAATACTGCATCGGTGTGCAATTTGTAAATTTAGCAGGATTCCTCAAACACTCTTCTGCACTGTATAGCATTACCAACCTGTTTCAGTAACAGGTGGCACCACTGTAACAGTTTAAAAATGGCTGCCAAAGACGTTCGGTTAAAACAACGTTATGTCATAGAATTCCTCAATGCTGAAGGTGAGACCCCAATTCGCATCCATGAACGTTTGAAGAATGTTTATGGAGATTCAACAGTGGATGTTAGCACTGTCCGACGTTGGGTACATCGTTGTGATGAAGCTGAAGTAGGTCAATCCTCAATGGCTGACGCAAAGCGGACTGGCCGTCCGTCTACTGTAGTGACTCCACACAACATTCAACATCGAGTTGATGGCATCATTCGTGATGACCGTTGGGTAACACTGGATGAACTTTCTTCCATGTTGTCCATTAGTAAAGGCAGTGTCCAGAACATCATTAAAGACCTGGGTTATTCAAATGTTTGTGCATGGTGGGTACCCATTGAAAGATCAGAGAACTGCACTACTGTTGCACGATAATGCCACGCCACACACCGCTAAACGCACCATTGATGCGATTGCAGAATTTGGCTGGACATTATTACCACATCCCCCTTACAGTCCCGATCTTGCACCTTCTGACTTCCATCTGTTTGGACCACTGAAAGAGGATCTTCGAGGACATCACTTTGAGGACATCAAGACCCTTAAACACGCCGTACGCCAGTGGTTTAGGAAAAAGGACACAAATTTTTACCGCGCGGGGATACATGCCCTTGTGAGAAGATGGACAAAAACTGTAACAAATAACGGAGACTACATTGAGAAATAAATTTTTGAAGTTCAGACTTGGGGCTATATTTCAATGTGAATTTTATCTGTTTTCCTGCCTATTGAATGAAATTAAAAATTACGAGGCATTACTTTTTGACCGTCCCTCGTAATTGTTAAAATTTAGTAGCCACACGAAGCACCATACTTTTTCTTAAATTCGCGCGGCAAATCTAACACCGTGTCATTCAATCGCCGTGTCAAGGCCGTGGAAGATGAATCTCTTGGAGTTGTCAGATTTTACAAGCAACAAAAAGAATTGTGTGCAGTTTTTGCAGGAACGAGGAATTATACACACCGTCCGACTGTGTGCTAACAATCATGTCATGAGTTTGTCTCTCACAGTTCGCCAAGATCATTAGAGATGCCACACATGTCAGCAGGACATACCTGTTCGTTCTGGCACATGGTTAGAGGGCACACATCTGTCCTTCAGGCAGATTATTCTGTTCATTTACTGTTGGAGTAAAGAGATGACTAGCATTGCTTTCTGTAAATCAGAGCTAGGAATTGCCAATAAAGCTGTCATAAAATGGAACAGTAACCTCCGTGAGGTTTGTGCAAATTCAGTAATTGCTAATCCCGCTGTAATTGGCGGTCCCAATACGATGGCCGAGATTGATGAAAGTGTGTTCACACGCAGAAAAAAAATAACGTCGTCGTGTATTTCCACAGCAGTGGGTATTCGGTGGTATTTGTCATGAAACAAGTGAGTGTTTCATGGTTCCAGTGCCGGACCGCTCAGCGGCTACACTAATGCCCTTTATCATAGCCAAAATTCGTCCTGGTACGACAGTTGTGTCTGATCAATGGCGCGCATATAGTACCATTCAGAATTTGCCAGGTTTAACTCATGGAACGATGAATCCTTCTGCAAATTTTGTCGACCCAAATACAGGAGCAATCACACAACGAATAGAGAGGTTGTGGAAAGCTGCCAAAGAACACAACAAACGACAAAACGGAACACAGAGACACATGTTAGATTCCTACATGTGAGACTTTTTGTGGTGACATCGGAATAAAGTTCGTCAGTCAGACCCGTTTGACAGCATCCTGCATGACATTACAGAATTTTGGCCTCCTCTTTAAATTGTGCTGCTACGAACGAACATGTGTATGTCCTGATATGTGCATAGCTTCAGCGATCCTTGGTGATCTGTTCCCCTCACAGTCCTTTTTAGGGCCCTGAAAATCCACAAAACTGCACCACGGTCCATTTTAGGGCCCAGAACAAAACTGCACCACTGTCCTTTTTAGGGCCCAGAAAACCCACAAAACTGCACCACGGTCCTTTTTAGGACCCAGAACAAAACTGCACCACGGTCCTTTTTAGGGCCTCCTGTTTAGGGCCCACAAAACCAACAAAACTGTACCCTGACAAGAAATCGCTACGCACTGATCCTTTATTTGTTTTCGCTGCTGGGTGGGGAGGGCTGGGTGGAGGGGGTCCCCTCGCTACGCACTGATCCTTGTCAAATGTTGATACAATTATCCTGCCACCCCTACTTGCAAAATGCATAATAGACTAACCCTGCGTAGGCAAATGTAAGGAAAATGTAGACACAATTATCCTGCCACCCCTACTTGCGAATTTCAAAATAGACTAACCCCGCGCAGGCAAATGTATGGAAACCGGTGTGGTCATTGAATTTCAGAATGGGTGATAAAAGACACAAGTACCAATATGCCTACTGGCCATATTTTTTTTTACATCTACTGATTATATCTGATGCACATGCCCACAACTGACTATATTTTGATACAAATGTCCACTATTGATTGTATTTTCATACAAACACTTTCTAATGGCTGTACTTTGATAATTATAAGGCTCTACTTACTGCTTTATCAATTATGCCCTCTACATCATCACAACTGGCCATGCCCGAGTCATTCTTCAAAGAGTCAATTTGCCTATGAATAGATCAGAATAAAGAAAATCTGACGCAAATTAAGAAAAAAGAGCTATGTAGCAAGACATTAAATAAGAAATATTTATTACATTAATATTATTATGAATGATTCTTGGAACAGTCCAACACAAAAATTAGAATCATCAACTCAAATGTCAAGTCAGTCCAACTGTATGGCTGTGAAACATGGAGAACAACCAAAATGCTACAGACTTTTAGAAATGGGTGCTAGTGTAGAACAGAGAGATTGAAATGAGATCACTAATATGGAACTGATGACAAGAACTACACAAATGCCAGTGGAACAAGAGATGAGAAGACGCTGGCGATGGGTAGGACACATACTGAGGAAACCTGTTGATAGGACACACATTGAGGAAACCTGTTGATAGGACACACATTGAGGAAACCTGTTGATAGGACACACATTGAGGAAACCTGTTGATAGGACACACATTGAGGAAACCTGTTGATAAGACACACATTGAGGAAACCTGCTGATAGCATTACAAGGCAGTCCTTGTTTTGGAATCCATGAGGTACACAAATAGAGAAAAAAAACATGAAAAAGACACAGCAGTGAAGTGGAAAAAAAACAAACATGGCAAGACCTTGAAGTGATAGCATGGGACAGGAAGGCTTTGCATGTATTTGTTGAAGGCATGTGCTCCATGGGGCTCTGAAGAGTATTGAATGAATAAAGAGAAGGCAATCAAAATGTACAAGACATGCTTTGAGCAGAGTAATTGGAACACATTATAACAAAGGGAAAGTTTGACGGAAGAAGGAACACTGGAAAAAATAAGACAATGATAGGAAACTCTATGCAGAGCGATACAACAGGAGGCAATCTGATCATCAGAAGAAGTTCCTCCCATCGAATAAGTGTTTCAGCCCTGTATACTCCTTTACCCTCTAACGGGGGTGGGCCTACCTGGGTCATGACTCCCAAGTGTCTCAGCCTCCTGTTGTCTTGTGTAGAAAATGAACCCATTCCACCTTGGTAGCAGCTTTAAACTCCACAATTCCACAATTGTGAAAGTATCCATTTATTCAAAGCAAAGACAAATTATCACGGTTGCTCCGCAGCACACCACAACCAGGGACAGACACTGACATACCTTGCGAAGCTGACAAGGTGTGAAGCCACTATGCGCTAGCAACTGAACCCCTGCGCTCGACATCTCATATAACACAGCGCGCGCTGCCTGCGAGCCACAGTCCCCTCACCAACACAATTAAAAACTGAGTGTATTGCGGACTTAGAAAAATTCATGATGTTTCCTGTACTGCAGGTGGGGCTAGAGTTTACTGCCCTGAGTTCCATAGCCCACTGCAGTTGCCCCACAGCCAGCATTATGCCCCTTCCGCAGTTTTACTAAACCTCTTCAGTGCCTTGTTCTCGCCCATCCCCTCAGCCCCAACAATCCCAATAAATCATACACCAATGCAGCCACGAGTCCTCCTGCACCCACCTCCACAGCCATGACCCTTGCAGTAAACCCGTCGTGTCTCAGATCCGCGGCCAGATCACCAAACTCTGCCGCCTAGAACGAATGTTGCTCGTCCAATCTAGATTCAAATGGCACGGTCAGTTCAATCAATATAACCTGATGCGATGATGGAGAATGCAGCACTATATCCGGCCATCTTCGAGATTTTCTGATACTCTCTGGATATGCCCCTCGTCCAGGTAGGTCTACCACCATCTCCTAGTCATTTGCACAGTCAAGCAGAGATGGTAAACTGCTACCTGACCCACTCGGTTTGGGGTGTACTGACTTCCCTGCTCTCAGAAAGTATGTATTTGCGGTGCTCAGCCTGACTTTGCTATTTGCCTTCATCCTTACCAGGTCTATTGTCGCAGCCAGCTCACTTAGCACTTTGTTGTGGCGAGATGTGTATTGCCCTTGCCCCAATGACACCCTGCAAGATGAGAGCACCTGTTCAAGTGTCTGCCTCTCCTGGCACAGGGGGCACTGCTCATCATCTGACTTTCCCAATCTCACAAGGTTTGTGGCCGATGGCAAAAGGTCATACATTGATCTAATAATGAAGCTGAGCCTGAGAGGTGCCATATGCCATAAATCATTCCATGTCAAGGACCTTTGCAGGGCTCCATACCACGTAGTCCACTGGCTTTGCTGGGCCTGCTGCACTGCTTTTTGCAACCTCTTATCATTCTCAGCTCCTTGTATCTCCTGAACTACCATGTCTCTGCGCTCCCTGCTTGATGCCTTGGACCACCAGCGTTTACTGGATCCTTTCATAAAACACTTTACAGGGACAGGTAGGTTTATAAAAAAGAGAAGAGGTAAGACAAAGAAAATGCATGGACAAAACACAAATAGAAGGACAGGCAGTGCAGCGTGAAAAGAGGTCACCACCAGAACTCTTAAGCGACTTCAGACATAGGATGTTGTGATGCTACACTGTAATTCTGACTTTCAAGTGGCCCGATTTTGTTTTGAGTCACCATTTCTCTTCTCTTTTGTAATTATATGGGTTTGCCTTGTTTCTTCTCATGTGAATATATCGTGTTCGGTATTTTTGAGGAGGTAATTTTAATGGGTTCATTTTATGGTGGTAGGTTTATTTTTCACTCGGCCAGTTTTACTTTCTTATGATTTTTCGCGATTCCCGTAGATTTCGTTGTTTACGAAAATAATCGCCATTTCCGGCACGCGATATGACGAGTCCGGAAGCACGCGGCTGGAAGCACGCGGCCGTCAGGTAACGTGACGCAATTTTAAGCACGCAGGGTTTGCATGGGTTGATAGTATTGATTTTTCTAGCGCTCCCATTGGTCCGGGATTTGCGTAGGACGGGAATTCGCGTGGGTGTTTTCTCTTGTATATAATGAGACAGAAAATGGGGATTCGGTCTCTATGAAAAATAAGTGCCAGCCGTCAGACTACGTAATTTATCGTCTCCATTGCGGGGAAAAACAGCGATGAATTGGTAGGTAGGATTTTATCTTATTATCGTTTTATTCATTAGAGGGTTCTTTGAGAATTTCGTCCGTAGTTAATTTCTTCGGGGGGACAGTAACTTTTCAGTTTTAAAATAAACGATAGTGCCATCCATTATCATTTTTTGAAGAACGACGTAAATGTAACAGTGTGCTTATTCTTTCTATGATTTTGGCAGTAGATAGGAACGTGCGAAGTTATAAGCTACACGTGTGTTCATATTTGTAGAATGTTATGTAAAACCACCAGTTATTTCTGTGTATTTACTAATGTAATTTTATGGGGAAATCCCTGGTGCGTTCGATAATTTTACTGGGCCTTAAATGTGAGAAATATTGTCGGAGGGTTCAGATTTACGTTGTAAGTGAATTATACTGCTTAGGGGAGGAAACTATTCCTATAGCGAGATTTAATTTAATTTTGGAGCAAGCCGGGAAACCTCATGTGTAAATGTTAAAAAAGGAGACCCCGGAATTTCTGACAAAAGAAGTTCCCGAGTTGGAAATGTTGAAACGTGGGTAGCCACGCGTCACAAATAGATAAGAGGCAGACAGGTCGGGAGGTTCTGTTTACTTACCTGGCAGATTATAGATGAGAGAGAGAGAGAGAGGGAAGAAGTGAGAATGAAGAGACACGTGTATAGAATTATTTTATGTATCGTATATGTTAGAGATAAGCGATTTTAGAGAGGGTGTACATTAGACGCTGTTTCTTTTAATTTCAGCGAGTCTCGGCGAAACAGTGGGGAGCATAATTTTGTCAAATAAAATTATCCACGGCAAAAGACATCTCAGGGTCAGAGTACTCGAGTATCGTCAGGAGCAAAAGAAAATTACCCTATGGTCTCTGGCAGTGAAGTCCCTATGCTTCAGCTGGACCGAGGTTTATTTATCAGACAGCCGAGAGCAGCGCTATTATAGTCTCTAGCAACGGCAGGTGGCCGGGAGACTGGTTTCAATTTCATACAGCCAGAAATCAAGGCTGTGTCTTCCTCTAAATCCGGAGTGGGAGAAAAGGGGAAAGTTTGCTCAGCAGCAGAGAAGCGTCTACAGTTAATCAAGTCCCTCATGCTTGATATCCGAACATCGTCATCACCAAACTCAGGAACAGGTGACGGGGTTACCATACCTAGGTCCCGATAGAAATCGAGAGAAGAGAGTAACGGAGACGCCGCATCATCAGCCCTCGAGTGTTAGAGAGACACTGAGATCAAGAGAGAAAGATAGAGAAGGAGGGAGAAAATAGACAGGACCAGTAGGGTCTGTTCAATATCCATTGGACGGATAGACACTGAGTCTGCGTTCGTAAAACCAAGTCTATTATTTTAGCATTTCTTGTGGTGTAGTTATAGGTGCCTATCGCCTAACTAGTAGAAAGCTGTGTAGCCGTTCGTTGAGGAAGAGTCACCAGGACTGAGACAATAGAAAGCTTATTAATGTTAGAGAGTGGAGGCTAAAGTTGACAGCCCCACAAGATCAAAGTACTTTAAAGCGCTAACCATTTTTATTGTTCCTCAGCAGGGTGACAGGAAGAGTGAATGTGATTGAGGTTTTTTTTGTTGAGGGTCTTGCTATTTAATCGTTACTTGTTTTTCTATTTGCTGGATCAGCTTCTATTCTTTACTATACTTACTCTATGTTGTCTGTATAGTGGTGTTTGTGGTCGTATTTATACACCTTATCTCCTTGTATTTAAAGGAAGTCAGAGGAGGGCGAGACTATAGCCAGTCTAAAGTCACGAAGCGGCAAGGGGAGATTCAAATCCTGGTTCTATCCCTTGAGCCAATAGTCGCGTCTGTCCACAGGCATGTCATTTTCCATCTAAATTCTATTTTCTCAGACCTTCTCATACTAGGGTCTTGCTTTCATTCAGGCACACTCTATAAAATTAAAACCACTTCGTGACAGATGTGTTGTGGAGACAATGATCACCTGTTACCCAGCATGGCACTTGATGATGCTGATGAAAGTACAGTAGAACTTGGATTATCTGTCAGGGTACAGGACCGAGACCATGACGGTTAATCGAATTGATAGATAATAGAATATGTGTTTTAAAAACATTACAGATCTATAACCATACAATAAACCGGGTCTTTTAACGTTTATTTTATTACATTATTCAAAACCTAAATATATAACACAAAACATAATAACATAACACAAAGAAATTAATATAAAGGAGATAAAAGGAAACAACATTTAAAATTTACTATTGTTCTTCCTATTCCATAAACCGATGCTATACTGTCCTTGCACTTTCACCTTTTCTGAGACCATTTACTATCATAATTTTTTGGGATAATCCCAAGACTACTTGCTTACGTTTCTCTGCCATTTCAATGTGTTACCAAAAAAAATGATTAAAATTTGAAATAAGAGCTAGAGAACAACCGTATCGGGTGAGTTGTAAACAAAGACTGAGTGACAAATGGCACCTTTATGGGGTTGGGTGCATGCACAAAATATGAATCATCAAAACATTGTCCTGATGGTTAACAGAGGCTGGTGGATAATCAAAGTTCTACTGTAAAGGACACGAATGTAATTCAGATTATAGTATCACAAAAATTAAGTAATCAATGTTAGGAAGAACACAAAGATTATATATGTACATATGAGACTGACTTTGTATGCTTATGTATACACTAACCTCTCTCTGTCCTCTTTAATTAGTCTGTTCAGGTACAACTGCAGTTCTATTTCTCGCAGAATCTGTTTCTCCTCAGTCAGGTTCCATCTTTTCCTTTTGGCCACCCTCAGGGCACTTGTTATATAACAAAGGAAAAGTTTGATAGAAGAAGGGACAAAGGAAAAAAATAAGACAGAATATAATAGATGGACTGACAGCGCAGCGTGAAAAGAGGTCACCACCAGAACTCTTAAGCGACTTCAAAAATAGGGTGTGTTGTGGAGACAATGATCACCTGTTACCCAGCATGGCACCTGATGATGCTGATGATGATGAAAGTAAAGAACATGAATGTAATTCAGATTACAGTCTCACAAAAAATTAGCTAATCAATGTTAGGAAGAACAGAAAGATAATATGTTTACATATGAGACTAACTATGTTTGCTTATGTATGCACTAACCTTTCTCTGTCCTCTTTAATTAGTCTGTTCAGGTACGACTGCAGTTCTATTTCTTGCTGAATCCGTTTCTCCTCTATCAAGTTCCATCTTCTCCTTTTGGCCACCCTCAGGGCACTTGTTATATCATCTCCAAAATTCAACTTCTGCTCTTTGGCTAATTCATGAGCTGAGAATTCACAAGGCCAAAGATAACATTTGAAATGCCATGTTATTATTTTCTATCAAAATGTTAAACGTCACAAGCAATATCTCAACAATTTTACAAATTCAACAATCTCACTCCTTCAATAATTATCTGACTCTTTCAACAATCTCACTACTTCAACAATCTCACTCCTTCAACAATCTGACTCTTTCAACAATCTCACTACTTCAACAATCTCACTACTTCAACAATCTGACTCTTTCAACAATCTCACTACAACAATCTCACTTCTTCAACAATATCACTCCTTCAACAATCTCACTCCTTCAACAATCTCACTACTTCAACAATCTCACTACTTCAACAATCTCCTAATTTTATCTGGTGTATTTATGTTTACTGAATCCTTTCATAAAACACTTTACAGGGACAGGTAGGTTTATAAACAAGAGAAGCGGTAAGACAAAGAAAATGTGTGGACAAAACACAAAGATATTGCCAATGTTGCAGCCACAAGGCCTTCATCAGGGAAAGGAAAGAAAGTGGGAGCTAAGTAAAAGAAATGACAAAAATAATGAGAACAAAAATGATATCACCCATTTAAAGCAGGCCACCATTCAAAGCATGGTGATTCAATGCTAAAGTGAAAATACTATAAAACTAAACCACAACAAATTTATATTGGTAGATGAAATATTTAACAATACGCATTTTCAAAATGTTCTCATTTCCAAAATAAAAGCAAAAAAAAAAAAAATAAATAAAAATACAATGTCTTCACTGAACAGGGACTATATATGTAATGACTTCCTAATGTTTCACACTCACCTCGTTTCAGTGCTGCAATGGCCTCATCACACAGACCTTGCTCAAAAAACGACTGTCCCATAAAGAAATGACCTTTGACCCAAGATCGGTCAATTTCAAGTGCTCTTTGGCAATCCTGAACAGCTTTGTCCCACTGCCTCAGTTTCAGATGGCATAATGCTCGATTTGTGAAGAACAGTGCAGTATTAGGATTTTTTATCTGAAAGAGAAGTGTACAAATGAAAGATATGATTTACACTTTCATTTAAGTTCACTGCCTTTTGTGTACAACATGCGTTAGTAACGTGAGGAAATAATTACCAGTCACAAACAGCACACTGGTATATTACCAGTAATACACATTATCCCCATACTACAGTCTTTATGAGAGGTTTATAACCAACAAAGAAACAATTCCACAAGCTTTTTGAGAAAATATGGAAATGGCACACATTGTACCATGAAAACTAAATTTAACACTCATTAAAAGAACACACAGACCTTTCAATATTTTCATGGTGCATTGATCACTGACCAACAGTCATGATAAGTTTGACTACAAAGGTACAATGAAGTTGATAGAAGTTGGAATGGAACAGAAAGCATTGAAATGACCACAAGAGAAATAATGCCATAATCAGGAAATGTTGCAGAAAGATCACACCTTTATGGATTCCTGTCAAATGTTGACAGGTTACTTGCTTGTACTATAATATTTACAAAAGAGAAATATTACAAGCAAGACATCTCACACCATTACCAGCTACAACTCTACATGCATTACCAGCATGACAAAATATATCACAAAACATGACAAAGCATATTACCAATACGACAACACACTACCAGCATTACACAACATACTACCAGCAAGACAATAATACACATTACCACCACCTGCAACATTACATGAGATACCAGCATAACACAACATACAATGTCAGCCAAGACTCAGGTATGGTACAAATGAAAGAACAAACTTTATTTTAAAATAGTTGAGAACTGGGTATGAAGGCCCATCTAACATTCTGACCTTTTCTCTCATTTTTTATACTAAATCCATTTATTCTCAGATGCATTTTAAATATTAATTTCAAGGAATGCAACACTGTAAAAGTACACATTCTCACTACTTCAACAATCTCACTCCTTCAACAATCTCACTACTTCAACAATATCACTACTTCAACAATATCACTACTTCAACAATCTCACTACTTTTCTTTTTCTTTTATCCTCGTAAGACAAAATCACATTTTTTCAATTATTTTGTCATACCCATCCATTGTAAAAGTAAACACAAGTACAGTATCTAATTATAACCAGGAAATAACACATGCTGAAAAAGGCAATAATCATAGTTAAATCCTACATACATGACTACATAATGGAAACATAAATCAGTTTAGGGGGCATGTTGGGGTCACTTCATGGTGTGAAACAAATCTTGGTAAAGTTATTCTTTCTTGATTTTTTCACACCATGTCGAACCTCAACTAAGTGTATAAAAGATGTGAATATGCGTTAACAGGATGATGAGAGCATGTATGGAAGCATAAAAAAAAGGTAAAGGATCCCGTTACACGTCCTTTGAGACATATTGGGAATATGGTGTTAGGCCCATATTTTCTTGGCCATCGGCACCTAGGGGTGATGTGGTCAGCATCACGCTGGCCGCCTTAACCTTCCCAGAAGTTGCTCTGGTACCCAATTGAGGCTGGGTCGACCCAGGAGCCATTTGCGGCCTAAAAAAAATCCCACTTCATCTGGGGATCAAACCATAGACCACTGAGCTACGAAGCAAGTGCACTAACCACTATGCTACCGCGGCTCCCATGTATGGAAGCATGATATATGCTTTATTGGTGGAATTCTGCTTAACACTTTAATAGTGTGCAGTCGTGTTCATCTGAGTGGCTACTGCCATTAAGGGAAATGTGCGCTGCCACTAATTGGAATGTGTATACTCAAGAAAGTGTGATAAAAATATCAATAATTCAGAGCATTCATGGGCTAGATGTATTGCCCCATTATATGAAACAGAGTGCTCACAGACTGGATGTATTGCCCAGTTATATGAAACCGGTTCGTCAAACTTATATAGATAAACTGACTTTCAAAAAAAGTAGCAGACAGAATCAATGTGTGTGTCGGTGAACATTGACAATGTGTAATATAAGTATACTGAGCATAAGCAGAAGTTGATTTTGCATGCATGATAGCACTTTGTGTTTAAGTGACATAAAATGTTGAGTCAAATGAGAATAATGCTTTGAGAGCAGTGAGTATTTCAAAATCAGAAATGATCGTTTAAGGAATGCATGTAATACGATGATCATAAGCAGCTCTAAAACAAAAACCATGGTGATATCACGAGAGGAAAGAAGGCATCAGATTAAGCTGAGAGAACAGGTTCTGGAGCAGGTAAACCACTTTAAATACCTCGGAGCTGTCAAAGATCGGTAGAGAGACATCAAAGAAGAGTTGGCTACCCAAAGAGCAGCAGCTGGAAGACTTTTTCAGGCCATAAATCGAGGATTCCTCAGCAAAAGAGAAGTTGGTAAGAAGACGAAGATGGCTGTATACCTTACTTACTTACTTACTTAGTCGTTCCCCTTCTACCGTGAGGTGTAGAGGTTTGGAAGAAAGAGCACCAGACTATTCTATCGGCTGTCTTCCTCCTGGCCTGGTTCCATTCTAGTCCTCGGTCCTTCAAAGATTGTCTAATGTTGTCCTCCCAGCCGACTCTGGGTCGTCCTCGGGGTCTGGATCCTTGGCTCTTTGTTTCCCATGCTTGTCGTGGTAGCCGATCTTCTCCCATTCTGCAGACATGGCCAAACCATCTTAGTTGGGACTGTTCTACTTGGGTCTGTAGGGGGTGGCATTTTAGGCCTTGACGTATCGTCTGGTTGCGTACCATGTCTCTTCTTGTTACTTCAACCACCTTCCTCAGATATCTCATTTCTGAGGTTTGGATCTGGCTTTTATGGGTTGTAGTCATTGCCCATGACTCGCATCCATATGTCAAGACTGGGACATAGGTGGAGCGGTATACAGCCATCTTCGTTTTCTTACCAACCTCTCTCTTGCTGAGGAATCCTCGATTTCTGGCCTGAAAAAGTCTCCCAGCTGCTGCTTTTCGAGTGGCCAACTCTTCTTTGATGCCTCCCTTTCGGTCTATAATAGCTCCGAGGTATTTAAAGTGGTCGACCTGCTCCAGGACCTGTTCTCCCCACTTAATCTGATGTCTTCTTTCTTCTCGTGATATCACCATGGATTTTGTTTTAGAGCTGCTTATGACCATCCCTCTCTTCTCCAGCTCTTCCTTCCATACTTGCAGGTTGGATTGGAGATGTGCCTCTGATTTAGCAATCAGGGCAACATCATCAGCAAATGCCAGCTCTGAAATATAGACCTGTCTCATCTTCCAGTACCCCACTGAATACTTTCTTGTTCTCTCCTTACATGCCTTGATGACATCGTCCATAAGGAGTATGAAGAGGTAAGGTGATAGGATATCACCTTGTCTTACACCAGTGGTGGTCCTGAACTCTTCTGACTTATGGTTTGCTGTCCTCACATAATTGCTGCAAGACTTGTAGAAGCTCTGTATAGCATGAATCAGAGGTGCTGGAATATTCTTCCTTGCCAAACAGCCCAAAGTTTGCTCCAAGGGACCCTGTCAAACGCCTTTTCCAGATCTATGAAACAAAGATGGATCTCACTCTTATACTCAAGGGCCTTTTCACTCAGCTGTCTGAGTGTGAAGATTAGGTCTTGAGTACTTCGGTTTGCTCGGAATCCGCACTGGACCTCATCCAATTGTGGCTCAGCTAGGCGTCGGAGTCTCTGCTCTAGGATTCTAGAGTAGATTTTTCCAGGGACACTGAGAAGGGATATGCCTCTATGGTTTCCACACTGTCGATTGTCACCCTTTTTGAAAATTGGTGTTATTATGGCGATCTCCCAATCCTTTGGTATGGTCTTGTTGCACCATGCTGCCTGTAAAGGACCGAAAAAGGACATTAAGAGTAACAGGTCGCCTGATGCTCCCATGTACTTAACCATTTCTGGTGTTATACCATCATGCCCTGCTGCTTTGCCCATCTTGATTTTCTCCAGTGCTGCCTTCAGTTCTTCCATCTTTATGTCATCTTCATCACCATTGGTTTCCTCTTCTGTGCTAGTGGTTATCATTTCTGATGCTTGACCTTGCTCACCATCAAGGAGTTCTGAGAAATATTCTTTCCATCTTTCCATTACTTCCTTCGGGGCAGTAAGCAATTTGCCTTGCTTGTCCTTTATAAATTTGAGAGGGCATTGTTTTTCCTTCCTCATGTTCTTTAGGGTCTTATAGAACAATTTCTGGTTTTCTTGTGCATCTTTTTCTAGCTTTTCTCCAAATTCTTCCCAGGACTTCTGTTTTGCGGCTTGCACTTTGTTCTTTACTTCTGTTCTGAGTGTCACTTATTCTCTATATTTTTCCATTTGTCCTGTTGTGTTTTTAGCTCCTAAGTATTGTTTCCATGCCATTTTCTTCTCTCTTATTTTCTCTTTGACTTCCTCTGTCCACCAAGGTGTCCTCTTTCTCTGGTTCCCAAGTCGGACTTCACCACATGCTTCTGCAGCAGCTGTCTTTATGATATCCTTGAATTTAATCCAGAGGGTTTCCAAGTCATCAGGTTGTTCTTCTGTGTTGTTCACCGCTGCAGCAATAAGCCCCTGATATCTGGTCTTAATTTCTGGCTCTCTCAGCTTGTAGGTCCTAATGCTCATTTCTCCTGCTCGTTTACTTGGTTTCTTGCGTGATGTTGAGCAGTTCCTAGGCTGAGCAACTCTTTCAGTTGTATACCTCTCCACCTATATTCCAGTCGTGACGTATGGATGTGAGTCATGGGCAATGACTGTCGTGGAACGACTCTCCCCGACTTCTTTCTTCTGTCTATTATTTTTTCCCTCTACGAATTTCTCCTATCATTTGACAAGAAACCTAAAGTCTCTCTCTCTCGCTAGTCTTAGATTTCGCTATTCGCTAGCTCGCTAGCGGATTCACGGCCATAAGGTAATAAATTATTCACTTCGCCAGCGAAAGTCGAAGGTGAAAACCAGTCCTACGAACGACCGGAAGTGACCTGTGTTGGGTTCACGAAGGGAACTCATGAAAAAAAAACAGCCGGCAACGGTGGATGCTAGGGCCAGTTAAAATTGAAGATACTTGATACCCCTGGGACCAGAATAGTATTTGCAACAATGCCACACAAGGCCACCCAAGACACAGCCCATCCCTGCCCGGGAGTCTCATCCTGGAATTGGAGGGAATTATAAGTCATTCTTCTTGTAACCATACATGCCACATGCTATGGTTTACCCATAATCTGTACGGGGATTTTGCGTTTTCGGACGTGTACGGCCCGTACAGACGTCTGTACGGTTTTTTTTTGCCTAATTATTAACCCTTTCAGCACCATTATGACGTACGCCATACGGCATAAATCTTGACAATTTTTGTCGCTGTGCCGTACCGAGTACGTCACGGAAGTAGTGCGATACCTCGTTCCCATACACCTATAGAACGTATGTCCTATTTTAAAAGCACCAGAACTCTTCTGTTTACAATCGTATCGGCAATTGCTGGGCATAATCAGATTCAGCATTGAAAAATCTGGCCACTAAGCTTGAAATAAACAAAATATTTTACTGCTAGCGAATACGGTAGAACTGATAATAGTGATTTTACAAAAGCGAAAGTTACAAACATGGACGCTGCCGTACCGCCGAATCATAAACATTTTGTGGAAAAAGAGCACGAAAATTCTTGTTTGAGTTGAATTTATTCAACTTGAATGATTCTGACAACTCTTTTTACTGAGATTCTGGTAATCTTTACCTTTATTGCCGTCGAGTATGTTTAATATTTGTATTTTCGTACCATTTAGAGTTAAGGTTGAGGTTAGGTTTACGGTAGAAAGTGCGTAAGAAATGTAAATTTGAATAATAATACAAAACAAATTATGGGTAGGCCTAATATCGGAATGACGGTCGCCGAATGCTCTGCATGTATTTTCGTATCATTTAGAGTTAGGATTAGGGTTACAGTTGGGGTTAGGGTTAACCCGAAATCTAAATGGTACGAAAATACATGCGGAGCATTCGGCGACCGTCATTCCGATATGACCAAATTATGAAACTGAAAAAAAAAAAAACCACAAAAGCAGGCAAATTTTGCATCTTAACCAGGTCAGAGAAAAGTTTATTTGGAGTTACTTCTCTTCTTAGTTTTAATTTCGTTTCTTTAAAAAACAATGTGATTTTGCCTTGGGTGATCATCATTACGGTCATCCAATGATTTATATTTATTAAATAATTAATTACTATCAATGTTTGATTGACACTAAAATTCGTATGGGTATAACGGCTATTCCAATTTTTGAAGTTCGGTAGAGAATATATAATATTGCGCCAGTTTATATTTTCATTGCTAGCTTTAAAAAATATATATATATATATATATATATATATATTTTTTAAGATTCCTAAACCTAACCCATAACGCTTATTACTGGTCTCTTTAGATCTATACTTTTATAAGGCACTATAGAACACACACCAAACTGTTCTTCATTTCCACCATAAATTGTATTAATTTTTTTTGCAGAAATAGACTAAATGATGATACAGTCACAGCTTTTCTACAATACCGGTACAAAATAAATTCTAACTCTTGTTGTTTAGGTTTTAAAGCAAGTGAAGACATGCTTAAAAAGGCAAAGGGCGCATGTCACTATGATGGTGCAGAACCATCTAATTGAATATATTTGTACATTAATTAACTCTATTGTTACGTTTTTCAGTCTGTACAGGTTTTGCGGGTCTCTGTACAGGGTTTTTGGATTTGTTGTACAGGTTTTTCATGTCTGAGGTGTGGCATGTATGTGTAACCATCATTCGGAGCAGACAGACTCTGGGCCCAAGTGGGCATTTCATGTTGCAAAATAGTTGTAGTGAATTCGTTGAGCGAAGTAAGTAGATCTTATACTGCTGATTTTATAACATGAATAATCATATGTTTATCAACAGCTTGCATTGCAGTAACTTTTTGTAAAGTTTAAATGCATTTCCATTTTCAGTGACAATAATTGTTATTTGCATATTTACAGATCACTCAAACTAATGTATGAGTTGCTGAGGTCATAGACCTAATTAACTCCTGATCTTTATCTCACTTCCTGGCAGAAATAAGACAGGGTTAAAATAATTGATGTATATTATTGTTGTTACTTTGAGATTTGCATATTGATCCAAGCAAAACAGAAGTGTCTTAGTGGTGCTTCTATCTTCTATTCTCTATAAGACTTCTGTGTTCTCTGTCAAGACTACAAACTTGATAACAGTGTTCTCAATCACTTCTTCTCACTTTGTCACATAAGGGACATTAATGTGTTTTTCATTATGGAAGGTTCTTTACATGTATTTAATGCAATTCTATGCATATACCATGTTTGATGATTGAAGAACTATTTTATTATCAGTTATATGAATGTTATTTTCTACAGGAACCAGGACTTTAAGAATGCTTGCAATTATTTAGCTATTTAATGAATTTACCACTTTGACTGACAAAATGTAAGTCAGTAGTTCTCAAGCCTTGAGACCATGACTACCCTCCAATGATTTACTGCTCGAGTAAGCAAGAATGTAAATCATTGGTTCTCAGACCTTGGCAGCAATGACACCCCACCAAGTTAAAGCAGCAAAGGAAACTATTACCCGGTGGTTCTCAAACCATTGTTGACAGTGACCCCAGAATTAAAATACTGCTCTATGGGCACTAGGTGAACCAGTGGTTCTCAACCATTTGATGACCCCAGCCCCTACCTTACAGTTTGTGAAACTCATTGCCCACATGGGGAAAACCACTGCTGTAAAAAAGCAGACAGCCAGATATAAACTGAGAACTCAAGATACGCTATAATGTCAGTTAAGATGGAGTATTTCAATGATAGTAGATCACACATTGTAACTGAAGGATAGTTATCATTGTGTTAATTTAATTTCTGATGGACGCTACCGGCCATCAGACTTAGGAGATGACTGCTCTTGAAACCACTAATGGGATGTAAAATTGTTTTCCAGTCCACCCAGGTTGCGGTTACGAGGTACTAACCCAGGTTGCGGTTACAAAGCAAAAACTCAGGTTGCGGTTACCCAGTACTAAACCAGGTTGTGGTTACCAGATACCTAAAACAGGTCCAGGGTACAAACCAGGGTACAAGTCCATGGTACCAAAGATTACCCTTACCCACCATAACCCTATCAAATAGGTTACCATACCAAACCACATCCTGCACCCAGTAACCATACCCACACATCCCATATAAGCAGAAGAGGTTATTCAGCAGAGGTGACTTACCCCATCCTTATCTGTGATGTGCCACTGAGTCCAGGGAGAGCAAACTCTGACACCCTCTGAACCCATTAACTGTATTTTTATGAGACCAACCTGCTGGGGCAGACCAAACCAAGAGAGTTCCAAACCAAAATCATCTCCGCAGCTACTACAGGCCTTCGGAGAGTTGAGTATAATACCCACCAGCAACACTACCATAGAAAAGATCTCTGGTCCAAGTGATGACCACACTAGTTGATTTTTTTTTAATTATAAAAACAGTAGAGCTAAATTTTTTTCATATTTATATGTATATAAAGAAATGAAAGATTCTATACCCTTATATCCAATTTAACATAACAGAGTCTGTTGTTATTTTTCTTGTTAACTTTATTTGGGTTGTATTTTGTTTTAAATATAAATCTACACCCTGGGGGCTCAGCCATAATTCAATTAATTTCTATTGGGTCGGGATATTTTAAATGTGGCTGGACACCAAATCTCTTTCTCAACCTTATGTGCTTTACACAGTCCTTTTGTAGGATTCCTGAGGAAGAATTTATCGTCCAGAAAATATCCTGTTTAGGTACCAGAATTCTCTTTTTTAGTAAATTTCTAGTACACTATTTCCCGAGGAGAGGCAGTTTTCTTCAAACTCGGAAGCTATCAATAAGACATTATTATCTTTATTCTTCCATTCCATTCAAGCTGTCCTATCTCCTCAAAACCCTCGCGACAACTGGGACGCTCGTGTCCGGGATAAACTCTTATTTCATATTTAGACACTTGTCTGAGATATGAAAATTCTTTATCTTTCCTAGACCACTACTGCTGTAGGTACTTGTCACTTATTGGTGTCCAAGTCTAGGATTAGATTAAAGAGGGGACATATAAATTACCCTAGACTATAATACATATAAATTTTTGCAAGTAAAACAGATTTTAAGTTTTGTTATGAGAACTCTTCTTGGTGGTACTGCTGGAAATTAGTTACCTATTGTTAACTAATTTTTAATTTGATGGTTATAAATGCTGGTTTGATTTAATATATGGTTTTGTAATACTTTAGTATAGTCAAGACTATAGAAAGTATTTTTGCCTTAATTATTGTTTGTGAGTTAGAGATCTCATACTCGCTCAACGAACCACTATGGATATAATGGAAGAATCTGTAGAGTTGAATGAGTGGAGAACATTCTGGACAGAGTTAGCCATTGAGTGTGAACTCTCCGGAGAAGAACTGGATACTTTTGTTTCACAAAAGATGGAAAAATGCAGGATGAGAGAAGCAGAAAGGAAGAAATGGAGAGCAAAATACACGGAAGAGAATGTGGAACATGAGAGACAAAGACAAGAAAAATCCCTCCAGTGTAAGGAAGAACTGGAAACTAAGTTTCAACCTACAAATATGGAATCCAGGGATAAACTTGAATCTAGGAATACTCATCATGCCACTCCTTTGCCAGGTGCATCACCACCCTCAGCGGTAAATATAACTGCACCACATGAAGCCAAGTCTATGTCTCAGAATTCAGGCTCAGACAGAGCAGAGGTATGTATATCCAAACGGAGACATCTAGACCATCCTGAAAACAAGATTAAGCACAAGAGTGCTGATAATCTGAAGAGACCTTCCTCATCCTCAGCAAAAACTCACAACAGGCATACCAACAACAACCGCACCAAAAACCTGGTAAATAGGATCGCTCAACCAAATAGGATCACTCAACAGAAAAGAATTACGCAACCCTATGGGAAGGGAAGGGATGTTCTTGAACATCACCTGTCGGCCAACTTACATCAGTTAGACTGTATGCGCCGAGACCCAATCCCACAGACTTCTTACAAAGCTAAGGTCCCTACCATGGATGGGAACTTGACGAAGGCCCGGAGTGGATACAGGGATTCTCAAAATGTGGAGACTGCCACAGTAAATGGAGAACAAATCACCTGTTTGTATTATCAAGGTCTTGGGTGTGATGCCCTTGTCTCAGCCTCTGTCATCGACCTTGATCAAGTCACCGAAGAGGATGTTGAGGTAACAGCACCCATGATAATCAACAGAAGGATGATTTTGCCTTTAGCTCAATGCCTAACTCATCTTCCAACATTTTCACTGAAAAGTTGGAAGAGTGCAAAGGGATTGACCACCCCAGTGCACTTAATTCTGAACAAGTTTTGATAGTCTCACCCACTATCTGCATGCAGAAAGTGAAGCCGGGCCAGAATTTCTTGGTACCTGGTGAGATGAAACATGTTTCAGAAATATCTTCCTTTAACATGGGAGAAGCGGCTGTAGAGGAACAGGACTCTCAAGCACTAAGACTTCACTCAATTCCGATAACCTCACCCACTCTCTGGGATCAGAAAGTGAAGCGGGTCCAAATTTCTTTGGTACCTGGTGGGATGGAACATGTTTCAGGAATATCTTCCCTTAACACGGGAGAAATGGCTAAAGAGGAACATGAGCCTCAAGCACTTAGTCTTCAGTCAATTCCGATAACCTCACCCACTCTCTGGGATCAGAAAGTGAAGAAGGTCCAAATTTCCTTGGTACCTGGTGGGCAGGAACAACTGGTAGACTTATCTTTCTCTGTCACTGGAGAAACAGGGATAGAAGATCATACACGCTCTCATACCTGGGAAGATAGGTATGTGTCCTTAGGCAGGTCAAGCAATATGACTAAAATAAGGTTGTGTATGAGGTTGGCAACCTCATCATGCAAAACTATTTGCTATAGACCCAATTGTAAGCAGAGTGTAGGCTTTAGGGCAAGCTCTTTGCCAGGAGGCAAGCTTCAATGGAGGATCCAGAAGGGAGAAAAGAAGAGAGGTATATTTTTGCGAGCAGGCTTGCTCACCCCACCTCGACTACTTATTGAAGAGGAAACGGATAGCCATGTGTGGATTACAGGCATACCATTCGACAGAGGAAAAAGAGGAAATATTTGGATTGAAAAATGGAGGACACGATACATGAATGTAGTGTCTGACATAAGAGAAGAGTCGGCTCGAACTTAGTTGGCCGTTGGCCGAACTTTCAAAAGGGGGCTTATGTCGTGGAACGACTCTCCCCGACTTCTTTCTTCTGTCTATTATTTTTTCCCTCTACGAATTTCTCCTATCATTTGACAAGAAACCTAAAGTCTCTCTCTCTCGCTAGTCTTAGATTTCGCTATTCGCTAGCTCGCTAGCGGATTCACGGCCATAAGGTAATAAATTATTCACTTCGCCAGCGAAAGTCGAAGGTGAAAACCAGTCCTACGAACGACCGGAAGTGACCTGTGTTGGGTTCACGAAGGGAACTCATGAAAAAAAAACAGCCGGCAACGGTGGATGCTAGGGCCAGTTAAAATTGAAGATACTTGATACCCCTGGGACCAGAATAGTATTTGCAACAATGCCACACAAGGCCACCCAAGACACAGCCCATCCCTGCCCGGGAGTCTCATCCTGGAATTGGAGGGAATTATAAGTCATTCTTCTTGTAACCATCATTCGGAGCAGACAGACTCTGGGCCCAAGTGGGCATTTCATGTTGTGAAATAGTTGTAGTGAATTCGTTGAGCGAAGTAAATAGATCTTATACTGCTGATTTTATAACATGAATAATCATATGTTTATCAACAGCTTGCATTGCAGTAACTTTTTGTAAAGTTTAAATGCATTTCCATTTTCAGTGACAATAATTGTTATTTGCATATTTACAGATCACTCAAACTAATGTATGAGTTGCTGAGGTCATAGACCTAATTAACTCCTGATCTTTATCTCACAGCCTGGCAGAAATAAGACAGGGTTAAAATAATTGATGTATATTATTGTTTCAAGACTACAAACTTGATAACAGTGTTCTCAATCACTTCTTCTCACTTTGTCACATAAGGGACATTAATGTGTTTTTCATTATGGAAGGTTCTTTACATGTATTTAATGCAATTCTATGCATATACCATGTTTGATGATTGAAGAACTATTTTATTATCAGTTATATGAATGTTATTTTCTACAGGAACCAGGACTTTAAGAATGCTTGCAATTATTTAGCTATTTAATGAATTTACCACTTTGACTGACAAAATGTAAGTCAGTAGTTCTCAAGCCTTGAGACCATGACTACCCTCCAATGATTTACTGCTCGAGTAAGCAAGAATGTAAATCATTGGTTCTCAGACCTTGGCAGCAATGACACCCCACCAAGTTAAAGCAGCAAAGGAAACTATTACCCGGTGGTTCTCAAACCACTGTTGACAGTGACCCCAGAATTAAAATACTGCTCTATGGGCACTAGGTGAACCAGTGGTTCTCAACCATTTGATGACCCCAGCCCCTACCTTACAGTTTGTGAAACTCATTGCCCACATGGGGAAAACCACTGCTGTAAATAAGCAGACAGCCAGATAGAGACTGAGAACTCAAGATACGCTATAATGTCAGTTAAGATGGAGTATTTCAATGATAGTAGATCACACATTGTAACTGAAGGATAGTTATCATTGTGTTAATTTAATTTCTGATGGACGCTTACCGGCCATCAGACTTAGGAGATGACTGCTCTTGAAACCACTAATGGGATGTAAATTGTTTCCAGTCCACCCAGGTTGCGGTTACGAGGTACTAACCCAGGTTGCGGTTACAAAGCAAAAACTCAGGTTGCGGTTACCCAGTACTAAACCAGGTTGTGGTTACCAGATACCTAAAACAGGTCCAGGGTACAAACCAGGGTACAAGTCCATGGTACCAAAGATTACCCTTACCCACCATACCCTATCAAATAGGTTACCATACCAAACCACATCCTGCACCCAGTAACCATACCACACATCCCATAAGCAGAAGAGGTATTCAGCAGAGGTGACTTACCCCATCCTTATCTGTGATGTGCACTGAGTCCAGGGAGGCAAACTCTGACACCCTCTGAACCCATTAACTGTTATGAGACCAACCTGCTGGGGCAGACCAAACCAAGAGAGTCCGAACCAAAATCATCTCCGCAGCTACTACAGGCCTTCGGAGAGTTGAGTATAATACCCACCAGCAACACTACCATAGAAAAGATCTCTGGTCCAAGTGATGACCACACTAGTTGATTTTTTTTTAATTATAAAAACAGTAGAGCTAAATTTTTTTCATATTTATATGTATATAAAGAAATGAAAGATTCTATACCCTTATATCCAATTTAACATAACAGAGTCTGTTGTTATTTTTCTTGTTAACTTTATTTGGGTTGTATTTTGTTTTAAATATAAATCTACACCCTGGGGGCTCAGCCATAATTCAATTAATTTCTATTGGGTCGGGATATTTTAAATGTGGCTGGACACCAAATCTCTTTCTCAACCTTATGTGCTTTACACAGTCCTTTTGTAGGATTCCTGAGGAAGAATTTATCATCCAGAAAATATCTTGTTTAGGTACCAGAATTCTCTTTTTTAGTAAATTTCTAGTACACTATTTCCCGAGGAGAGGCAGTTTTCTTCAAACTCGGAAGCTATCAATAAGACATTATTATCTTTATTCTTCCATTCCATTCAAGCTGTCCTATCTCCTCAAATCGCTTCGCGACAATGACTATAACCTACAAAAGTCAGATCCAAACCTCAGAAATGAGGTATCTGAGGAAGGTGGTTGAAGTAACAAGAAAAGACATGGTCCGCAACCAGACGATACGTCAAGGCCTAACAACCCAACCCCTGCAGACCCAAGTAGAACAGTCCCATCTAAGATGGTTTGGCCATGTCGGCAGAATGGGAGAAGATTGGCTACCAAGACAAGCATGGGAAACTTAAGAGCCAGGGATCCAGACCTCTGCTGGGAAGACAACATTAGACAATTTTTGAAGGACCGAGGACTAGAATGGAACCAGGCCAGGAGGAAGACAGCTGATAGGATAGTATGGCACTCTCCCTTCCAAACCACTACACCTTATGGTAGAAGAGGAACGACTAAGCAATTAAGTAAACATATCAGTGACATACAAAACACATTACAAGTAACAAATAAGATAAATTAGAAGTTACACTCAACATGATTAATCACTTTCACACACTTCTACTTCTTCAAGAACCATGCCAGTTGGTGTAGGTGATCATACCTCTCAACAACTTCCCATCCCCAGTGCTGTTGTATCAGTTGCCAACTTCTTTCCATACCACGTTATCAAACTGTCCAGTATTTTCTCATTTTGTCATCCTCTACCTCTTTTTCTTTCAACCTTTTCTGTTGTCACAATATATTCCACCTTTCTTCTTCTCACAAAAAAAATGGATTGCTTCATTCTAACATGAGTGAAAAGTTTCCTTTGTTCACTGGCTTCTTTCAGGACATCCTCATTACTTTTTAAAAATGACAATGATATTCTCAACATTCTTGTTAAATCCACATCTCTGTCCTCCATGATTTTTGTTTCTAGTTTACTAACTGTCCATAACTCACTTTCATGTGTTAGTCTATAAAATAATGGCAGCATGGAAAAAAACCAGGAGTGAAGTTGAAAGTTGCAATCAAGGTGGAGTGGGTTCAATTCACAGCACAGGTGGGGAAAAGATGACAAGTGGCTGACCATTGGGAGTCATAACCCAAGTGGGCCTCCCTCCTCCCTCAGAGTGTAAAGGAGATAAAAGTGTGAAACAATTCTCTGACGTGGGACAGCGTCTGATGATCAGATTACCTCCTGTTGTAAAGCTATGTATAGTTTCATATCACTCAAGCCGATCTATGATAATAATCTTATGATCAAACAGGCCAATATGACTACATATTGAGTAAATTTGATGTATCACGTTAAATTGAAGGTGGAAGACCAAATGAATGTGAAATAGAGGTAAGCTACACTTTTAATATGACCACTATTCTGACTTGAAGAAAAGGGGAGTGAAATGAAAAATAGTGGAACTTGTTCGATATGGCTTTAAAATAGAATTGAGTGGCAGTAATAAGGGGTAAGGGTTATGAATCCTAAAATACCTCTAAGCCCTAATCCTAACGACGTGGGCGACTTATTAGGATGGCATGGAACACACGTCCCACTCTTCTTCATTTCAACCGAAAAGGGTAGGCTAACGGAGACTTGCAGACGAATGCCCACAGCCGGCGGACTTGTTTATTGTCGTCGAAACCTACCGAAGATTGTACGAAAGACTGTGCAGTAAAGAGCCACAGGAAGGAAAATCATTGTAACAGACATTCTAGGATTAATTTAATATTACATTCTAGGATTAATTTAATATTACTCACGATTGCCTTAGTATAGCAGGCGATAGCTTCATCGTATTTCCTAGCAGCAAACAACTTGTTTCCTTGATTTCTTAGTTCTAAAGCACTCATGTTAGCAAATATATTTTTCAAACTACAATTCGTATAAACATATGGAAACAGAAGATAAAGTGAGACTGCCCTATAAACTTAAAGCTAGGAAACATTTACGCAAACAAAAGAATACAATAACCAGTCGTCTTTTTGGGAACAAATAGGACAGCGACGTCATGTTTTCTTCCCAGAATTCTTGGAACATTTCAGGGAGAAATCATTAAAACGAAAAAAACTAAGAGGATTGTACGATAATGCACATAATTTTCGAAGCAAACTTCGCTTTTTACCGCCCCTCCCCCTTTTCTTACCCGGTATAACCCAACCCCCTTTCCCCATCTTCCCTTTCTTTCAGAGATTGAAAAATCTACTGGCACTGCCGAGACTTGATCGGTGTGCAATGACATTTTTATTACTGACCTTTCATTTTAAAGCACTGAGTGGTTCATACAAACGATATTAAGACCAAAAAAATATGTTTTTATTTATACAAATGAATTTTTTTTTTAATTGGTGCAGACAAATATGTAAGCCTACCGTTAAATACCTGAAGGGTTATAATTCGGGTATACACCAATCCCCTGGTCTTACGCTGTTCGATTAGCGCTTTTTCGATATAACGCTGTTTGTATTTTAAGCCATATTTCTGTTGTACGCTTTAAAAATGTGATCTTACGTTGAGATCTAAACTCCATGGGAGGCGGGAATATAACTTTCACGTGCTCATCAAGTTCACCCGGGATGGTCAAGAAGCATTGTTATGTCTAGAATAATGAAGCATGATCCCAAAATGGAATGCAGCTCTATGTTAAAACATAGAACAAAATCTTAATTGCTTCTTGGTGTTTCTTGAAGAGAAAAAGAAGGAGGAAAACAAACCCTCGATTCTTTTTTCTTTCTTTTTAGATCTTTTTTTTTTTTTAAAGATAAAGTATCCCTTTCAAACCTTGATGGGTTATAATTAGGATATATAATGTAATAAATTCAAGATAATACCATCTGATTTCAAATACCTAAATAAAGTATCTTCTCCCTCTCCCCCCCCCCTCCCCCACTCCACTGACTCCAAATACAGTAAAACAAAACTGTAAAATTGTGTATATGTATGTGTGCGTGCCCTCCCCTTTCCAAAAAAAAAAAAAAAAAAAAAGAATTAAAACACAGTGTCTTATAAAATATAACAACAGCTTTGGTAGGGAAAAAAGATGAGCGCTATATTACGGGATATTAGTCGTCCACAGGTGATTTGTTATCTGTTGCAGATAAAAGTTAACTATTGTGGATAAAAGTTAACAAATGCGGATAAAAGTTAACTATTGCTGATATAAATAAAAATTTAATTTATGTAAGAAGCGAGTTTGACTCTTATATTTTTTTTTGTGACGACACATTTCCCCCCCCCCCCCATATTGCCACACAAAATTTAGCCCCTCACTGCGTGACGTCATATGTGGACGACCCCTTTGCTGTGCAGTTCCTTAAACACCAAGGGGAGGGGGGGAGGGGAAGCAGTTGAGAGCTATCATTTCAAGGGCGCATCATTTCTATAGTCAGCGATGATTATTATTTGATATTGATGAAGAAAAAATCAACCTCTTCTTCTTCTTTGATCCTTAGCTGCCAATTGTCAAAGTAGTCAGTGGCCATCACACCTGGTGGCGTCTTGTAGGGCAGCAACAAACTGCTTCCACTTTGTTCAGTCGGCGGCCATTCTTCGTAAAGTGTCCCAACTCTGGCTCATTCTTTGCATCTCACCTTCATAGTTCTCCGCCAAGTTGTGTTTGATCGGCTTCTCTTTCGCTTTCCTTCAGGGGTCCATAGCATAGCTGTTCTTGTGACGGCATCGGGGTCTCTTCTGAGGGCGTGGCCAACCCAACTCCAGCGTCTGCCAGCTATGATGGTGTGTGCATGTCCTCTTGGTTACTCTGAGTAAGTAGTTCTTGGTTGATGATGGTATTCGCCCAAAAGATTTGGAGAATTTTCCTTACGCAGGTTTCGACATTTCCTTCTCTGTTACTCTCCAGCATTCTGCACCACAGAGAAGCACAGAAAGAACACAGCTCTCGCATAATCTGAATTTGGCGTTTGTGTTGTACTGTGAAGACTTTCAGATATTGTTTAGACTAGCAAAGGCTGATCTCGCTTTACACATTCTGTTGTTGATGTCTGCTTGTTCCGCCTTTTGGTGTTACTATGCATCTTAAGTTTGTGAATGTGTCCGTCTGTTCCAGCTTCTGGTTCTTTATTGTTATGGGCTGTCACATAAATATTGTGTCGATCTCTTTTCCTCTCCGGCAGTATTTAGTTACATTTTTTGAGTGGACTAAATTGCGTGCTTTTCTGTGGTCGGCACATTTTCTTTCTCTGCTATCAAGCAGATATTTTGTACTTTCAAATCATCTTACACTCCTCTCAGTGATAAGTCGTCATGTTTGTTTGTTTACCCGTTCATCCCTGCTGGAAAAGGAGACGGATGAAATAATATTAACCGACAGTCATGTTGGAAAATTTCAGGTGTGCCCGACATCAGGCTATGGATTAGCACTAAAATTGCCCAGCAAATTTGTTTAATCGCTGATAAGGCTGATGTGCCTTCCTTCACCAGATGGGTAAATGTAAAATTTTGTTTGCGCAATTGAGGGGTAGTTAGATTACTCGCCTGCGTGACACATTTCTGGACAGACAAGAATGACATAATCATTTCCTGTACATCTTGTTACAGTAACGCGCAGAAATTGTCATGTGGAAATAATTTGAATTACCCCACAAAATACGCATGTTTGAAACGATTGGCAGACATTTGGAATGAAGGCACTACACCCCGCCCGATTGAAGCCCTGCTTAACATCATAACAAACTAATGCGGTGGAAGACTGGCAATATAACCTGACACTTTAGCCAGATTCAACTGTGAAAATTCACTCGTGCCAAGAAGACAACCAGACCTTGCCAGAATTAAGACTAAAATTAGAATTCATTTATCAGACCGGACTTTGTTGGATCATATTGAGGACTTAGAGCCCAGGAAAACGCTACCATTTTAACACGGAGAAACCGGAATCTGGGGGAACTGAATAACAAGTCGAAAGTGGGAACTTATTGCTAAAGTAACAACACCCCAGACCAAGTGTAAGAGGCCACTACAAGTGCTTTTATTTTTCTGATCCAGCAGTCTGTGAGCCTAAAGATTGGCGTAAGTTGTACATTTTAAATTCTATATTTTGCATTATTAACATGTGAAGTAATTTGAATATATTGTCATGCGAATATTATTATGTGAAAATTGCTAGTGGATGATCAAGTCATTTGAGGCTTGCAACCTCAGCATACAGAATGATGATTTCATGAACCACCACTGCCAGGGCTGGTGACTGCTTTATTGCGAGTTTCTTATAAAGAACCAAAAGCAGAGGTAGTCCCAAGTTCCCTATGGAGCAGGAAGGGAATGATGAAAGAAATGATGTACATACTTTTTATATCATTAACCTTTTCAACCAGTGTAAATGTAAAACATATCCACTCTAAATGTAATGAAAGTTTCAACCTTTTCAACCAGTGTAAATGTAAAACATATTCACTGTATCTGTAATGAAAGTTTACAATCTTTTTAACCGATATAAATGTAAACGTATTCAAATTATATTGTTAAAATTTTCAACTAAAGTTAAATATACAACTATTCATTTTAAATGTAAAGATAGTTTTCACCCACTGGGATTAAGATTAATTCTCAGAGAGGGTAAGAGTTCTGAGATAGATGGGATTGTGGAATAAAAAGAGGGGGGGGCACATCAGTATGTGACGGGAAACTCAATACTCTGAGGGTATTCGTTTTTCTTCTTTTAGCATGCTAGTGGTGGTACCAGTTGAGGGTACTATTTCTGGAACAAGTGAGGGTATAAGTGGCCTGAAGTCGACGCTAGAAACCATCATCAGACGGGTCTCAGAGACGCAGGACCAGCTTTGCATTTACTCTCTGATTCTACTTGGAACGTGCTGCAACTCTTAAATCTTGACCAGGGACATGAGTAATCCAGTCATCTATCTGCAAAGACCCAAACATCAGCGGAAGCAGAAACAACTATTGTCAGCTAAGTAAAACTTAAAAAGCTGCCAAGTGAACTGTCCATTTTCGAAAACCATAACATCACACTGTGATGAATACTTTTTTTCTAAACAATTATTGATTTTTTATAACTGTTAACCATAATTGATTATTAAATTTGTTACTTGTATAAAGACAAATCTAAAGTTGATTTAATCATTTTGAATGTACTACATCCGTATGTCTCAGACCATTTCTTAAATACACTCAAACAGAGCTATAAATAATAATAAGAGGAAATTCGCTGAATTAACTCAGCTGGGGGCTTGAACGAGCAAAAGAATTATAAAATAACTCTGTTCTTCACAAAAGTTGACGGCAGATATTAGAGTTAACGTGCTCAGCCAATGAAGCATTGTTCTCTCTTTTCTGAATATCTTGTGAACACTACCTTGAGGTAGAAGCATCATTATCCTTCTATCTACAACTCTGCCACGAATAATCTTGTGCAAAGGTAGACCCACATCAGTTACTCTTGAGTTTTGGCCACTGTTGGACCACTACTGCAGAGCTAAGGGGACATGGGCTCAGGACTGCCCATATTGAGTGGCATGACCTCTGTCTTCTTTAGAACGACGTTCAGACCCACCTGTTGGCTATACATATTCAGTCCATCTGTTTTGTCTTGGACTTTCAACCTCTGATAGGTTATAATTGGGATATATATAGTGTTTCTATGTTCATATAATATGTTCAGTGGCCGATATGCGAAGGTGGCATTAAATCTCCTGTTCAATGAATGTAATGCTGTAAATGGAGAAAATTAAAATGTTCATGTTGTGTTTGTGTGTCGTTCTTTAACCCCAAAATGGTGGTCTCGTCATACCTGTCATTACACACCAACAACAAAAGAACAATGTCACGAAGTGGTTTTAAGTTTATAGAGTGTGCCTGAATGAAAGCAAGACCCTAGTATGAGAAAGTCTGAGAAGATAGAATTTAGATGGAAAATAACATGCCTGTGGACAGGTGAGACTATTGGCTCAAGAGATAGACCCAGGATTTGAATCTCCCCCTGCCGCTTCGTGACTAAAAAAAAAATGGCTATAGTCTCCCCACCTCTGACTGCCTTGAAACACAAGGAGATAAGGTGTATAATTACGACCACAAACACCACTATACAGACAACATAGAGTAAGTATAGTAAAGAATAGAAGCTGATCCAGTAAATAATATATGTATATATTTATTTACATACAAGAAAACATAAAATGGCATCATACGTCATCAAGTCAGTCAATAGCGTGCACTGTTGCACGGCCTGGAAAAACCAAGGTAACAATTAAATTGAGAGACACTCAACAAAAAAAACCCCAAATCACATTCACTCTTCCTGTCACCCTGCTGAGGAACAATAAAAATGGTTAGTGATTTAAACCAAATCTAATTTGGTGGGGCTGTCAACTTTTAGCCTCCACTCTCTAACACTAATAAATTTTATACTGTCTCAGTCCTGGTGACTCTTCCTCAATGAACGGCTACACAGCTTTCTCTAGTTAGGCGATAGGCGCCGATAACTACACCACAAGAAATGCTACAATTAATAGACTTGGTTTTACGAACGCAGACTCAGTGTCTATCCGTCCAATGGATACTGAACAGACCCTACTGGTCCTGTCTATTTTCTCCCTCCTTCTCTATCTTTCTCTCTTGATCTCAGTGTCTCTCTAACACTCGAGGGCTGGTGATGCGGCGTCTCCGTTACTCTCTTCTTGATTTCTATCAGGACCTAGGTATGGTAACCCTGTCACCTGTTCCTGATTTTGGTGATGACGATGTTCGGATATCAAGCATGAGGGACTTGATTAACTGTAGACAAAACTTCTCTGCTGCTGAATAGCTTCCCTCTTTTAACCCGCTCCGGAGTTAGAGGAAAAAACCACAGCCTTGATTTCAGGCTGTACAAAATGAAACTAGTCTCCCGGCCACCTGCCGTTGCTAGAGACTATAATAGCGATGCTCTCGGCTGTATGATAAATAAACCTCGGTCCAGCTGAAGCATAGGGACTTCACTGCCAGAGACCATAGGGTAATTTTCTTTTGCTCCTGACGATACTCGAGTACACTGACCCTGAGATATGTCTTTTGCCGTGGATAATTTTATTTGACAAAATTATGCTCCCCACTGTTTCCGCCGTGACTCGCTGAAATTAAAAGAAACAGCGACTCATGTACACCCACTCTAAAATCGCTTATCTCTAACATATACGATACAAAAAAATAATTCTATACACGTGTCTCTTCATTCTCACTTCTTCTCCCCTTTCTCTCGTTCTTCACAACAATACATAATACTATCCCACGTGGCACTAAAATCACACTCCTTCTCTCGTTCTACTAAAATCTGCCAGGTAAAACAAACAATAGCCCAGACCCGTCTGACATGTTACATGGCCGTTACGCATGGCCGATCACGTGTTCAAACTTGACAAAAATAGGGAAATCCTTTTACCCATTAACACAGGAGTTTCCCCGGCTTACTCTTATTAAATTAAATCTCGCTATAGGAATAGTTTCCTCCCCTAAGCAGTATAATTCATTTACAACGTAAATCTGAACCCTCTGACCATATTTCTCATTTTTAAGGCTCAGAAAAATTAACGAACACACCAGGGATTTCCCCATAAATTTACATTAGAAAATATACAGGAATAAATGGTGGTTTTACATAACATCCTACAAATATGGCACACGTGTTTCTCACAACTTCACACACTCCTATCTATTGCCAAAATCATAGAAAGAATAAGCACACTGTTGCATTACGTCGTTCTTCAAAAATAGTAATTAATGGCGCTATCGTTTATTATAAAACTGAAAAGTTAATCTTTACCTAAGGGCGAATTTCTGAAAAACCCACTAATAAGTAAAACGATGAATAAAATAGTTACATACCGATTATCGTTTGTTTTTCCCACAGTGGAGAACGATAAATCACGTAGTCTGACGGCAGGCAATTATTTCTTCAGAGACAATTGCCCGCAGTTTCCTCTCTCTTTATATACAGGAGAAAACACCCACGCGAATTTCTCTTCCTACGCATATCCCGGACCAATGGGAGCGCTAGAAAAATTAATACTATCAACCCACGCACTTCCGGCCTCGTCATATCGCGTGCCGGAAATGGCGATTATTTCCGTAAACAACGAAATCTACGGGAATCGCGAAAAATCATAAGAAAGTAAAACTGATGCCAGAATAAAATAAACCTACCATCATAAACGAACCCATTTAAATTACCTTCCCAAAAGTACCGAACACGATATATTCACATGAGAAGAAATAAAATGGTGAAAAAGCGTGCCCGAAAATAGCGATTTCCGTAAACAACGGAAAATCGCGTGATCAGAAGAAAATAAAACTGGTGAAAATTCAAAATAAAACCACAGAATCGGGCCTGTTAAAAGTCAGAATTACAGTGTAGCGTCACATAAGTCCCCCCTTTCAAGTACGGGAACCGTGCTAAATCACTGAAATCTCTGGGTTTCATACTGGCCCGTATCTAGATCTACCTCTCGATCTAATCCCTGTCATAATTAGCATTATCATACAGGCCCATCTCCATATCCTTGAAAATCTTGGCAAGCCCTGGATCGTGAGGGTCACGCCATGGGATTTCCTCCTGGCGACTGCAGCCTGACTGGTCGCCCTTCCTCCTCCCTCTCATGTGTTTCCTCCGCCCACGAATTTTCCTGGCGGCGCGTGGTAAATAATGATTACCAGCTGGTGCGACCTCCCAGTGTTTAGAAACAGATTGACTGGCTTGGCCAGGCATCGCCGTAACAGGGCGTAACTGTTTGCGGTTGACTGAAGAACCGTGCACATGTTCCTTCTTGTCAGTATTTCCCTCCCTTGAGAGATGTAATACCATCGGGGGCCTAATTCCCGACGACAAATAAGGTCCTTCCGAAATCAGAGACGTTGCCGCTGTAAAACCTTTAGGCTTACCAGGGATGACAGGCGAATACGCCTCTGTAGATAACATTCCACTGTCTTTAGAGGCGTCTCTCCTCCTCATAGCAAGACAAGGATGTTTGAGCTCCCGTGGGGCTCCGTGAATTTGGGGCTTTCCCCTTTCACTTCTCTGGCCTGCAGTAGGCCCCCTTGCGTTAGCAAGGATCGGTGTGGTTGGGTTCCCCAAAACTAAGTAAGGGCTTCCCAGGATGAAATCATGTGCTGGCTGTGCCATTACAGCTGCCTTGATTGTGCCAGACACAAACTTGCATTTCACCTCAATATTGGCTACAGGCAGACGCTGTGAGATCCCTCTTCTCAAAATTCCACCAATCTCAACTAATTCTCCTGTCCACTGCCCTGGTTTCACCAAATGACGAGCGATGATACTGGGGTAAGTAAGCCCGCTGTCAAACAAACACATAGTGGCTGTCCCATTCACTACGGCTGGTCCACTGTTAGAGAACAACTTCTCTGCCTGGACTGGTTCCCATTTATTCCCTTTAGTCCACTCACCGGCCTTAAACAAGCTGCATGGTGAGCTGGGGGTTTGTTCATGCACCGGGATGTCCAGTGGGAAGTGGTTCTACAATTCTGACAATACCTCTCATTATCTCCTCTGTTCCTAGCAGGTTCCTGAGAGGTTGTTGTCGGTTCTCTGTTATGCTGCTGGGGGCGCAAGTTATAACCAGAATGAGGCTCCTTGCGAGAAGGACCTGGTTGCTGATGAGCTGGGGAAGTAGCCGGCTGCGATGATGAAGCTCCTTTGTCTGGGGCTGGCAGGTCTGGGTTTTTCCGTTTCTGTCCCAGTACTTCGGCCTGTGCTGTCTGGTACCTTTCCGCGAACAGAATAATTTGATCTAGTTGCTGGGCCCCCTGCTCTGCCAGATACCGCCTCAAGTCGGGGGACATGTTTGCCTTGACTTGTTCACACAGAACTAACTCCTCCAACCCTTCAAAAGTCTTCGCCAGTCCTGACAGTTCCCTCCAGCGAGTAAGGTAATTTCTCACCCGCTCGGCAAACTGTGCGAAACTCTCTCCCTTCTCCGGCCTGCTCTCCCTGAACATGGTTTGGCATTTCCGGGTTGTCCACTGAAATCTTTGCAACAAAGCATTTCGCAGTGCCTCAAAGTTGTTCTGGTCATCTAGGAGCATCTTGTTGTAGACTTCATACGCATGACCTTTGAGCGATTGCGATAATTTTAGGCACCAAAGACTCTCATCCAACCCGTATGCCTTTGCCATTCTTTGAAATTTCTCCAAGAACACGTCAATCTTTTCATTCCCGTTAGGGAACGAGTCAAATGGGAAGCTCATGGCTGCCATCCGGGGTCCTCCGTTTCCTGAGGTGTCTGTCGCTCCTGCTCCGGGTGAATCTCCATTAGCCGAACTGCCCTCTGAGGATCGGTACTGTAGTTCCAGAGAACGCAGGGCAAGTTCATGCTGTCTCTCCGCTGCCTTCTCCCTCTCCTGTGCTTCCAATTTCCGAAGTTCCATCTCTGCTGCCTTCTCCTTCTCCTTCTCCTGGGCTTCCAATTTCCGAAGTTCCATCTCGGCCTGCCTCTCCGCTGTTTTTGCGGTGGCTATCCTTTCCTCTTTCGCTGCTTCTGCGGCGGCTGCCCTGTCCTCTTTCTCTTTCTCCCGCTGAATATGCCTATCATTTTCCCTTATCAGGTAGGCCTTAGTCTCCTCCTTATCCATTCCCATGTCCTGAGCAGCTTCTCGCCAGGCCGCTCGTAACTTGGCCATATCCGCCATCTTACCTGTAAACTGCTGTAAGTTCACAAATACAGAGAAATGACAGAAAAGGAAAAGAGAAGGAACAACCTGTTACAAAATATAAAATACTCCCTCTATAACCGCGGTTCCAAAAACCCGACCTCAGACTAGCACTAAGTCTGAATAATAACCTGGAAAAAAAATTTAGTTAAGAAGCTACCAAAACTAAATTACCTTCCTGTTAAAGAAAAATATGGCGGTATGCCATCAATTACCTTTATGTCATATACATCAAAATTACCACAAATCTACTAGACTGCAACCTGTGGAAAAACCTATACTGGATCAGTTCTAGTAGCTCAAGTCTAGGGGATATTTAAAGAAATTCTATTCTCAGAAACTTCCTAGAGACAATCTATGAATGTAGATCACAGAATTGATCTCAACAGAATGATCCACCGGACGATTGCCGCCCACTTGTCACGAAGTGGTTTTAAGTTTATAGAGTGTGCCTGAATGAAAGCAAGACCCTAGTATGAGAAAGTCTGAGAAGATAGAATTTAGATGGAAAATAACATGCCTGTGGACAGGTGAGACTATTGGCTCAAGAGATAGACCCAGGATTTGAATCTCCCCCTGCCGCTTCGTGACTAAAAAAAATGGCTATAGTCTCCCCACCTCTGACTGCCTTGAAACACAAGGAGATAAGGTGTATAATTACGACCACAAACACCACTATACAGACAACATAGAGTAAGTATAGTAAAGAATAGAAGCTGATCCAGTAAATAATATATGTATATATTTATTTACATACAAGAAAACATAAAATGGCATCATACGTCATCAAGTCAGTCAATAGCGTGCACTGTTGCACGGCCTGGAAAAACCAAGGTAACAATTAAATTGAGAGACACTCAACAAAAAAACCCCAAATCACATTCACTCTTCCTGTCACCCTGCTGAGGAACAATAAAAATGGTTAGTGATTTAAACCAAATCTAATTTGGTGGGGCTGTCAACTTTTAGCCTCCACTCTCTAACACTAATAAATTTTATACTGTCTCAGTCCTGGTGACTCTTCCTCAATGAACGGCTACACAGCTTTCTCTAGTTAGGCGATAGGCGCCGATAACTACACCACAAGAAATGCTACAATTAATAGACTTGGTTTTACGAACGCAGACTCAGTGTCTATCCGTCCAATGGATACTGAACAGACCCTACTGGTCCTGTCTATTTTCTCCCTCCTTCTCTATCTTTCTCTCTTGATCTCAGTGTCTCTCTAACACTCGAGGGCTGGTGATGCGGCGTCTCCGTTACTCTCTTCTTGATTTCTATCAGGACCTAGGTATGGTAACCCTGTCACCTGTTCCTGATTTTGGTGATGACGATGTTCGGATATCAAGCATGAGGGACTTGATTAACTGTAGACAAAACTTCTCTGCTGCTGAATAGCTTCCCTCTTTTAACCCGCTCCGGAGTTAGAGGAAAAAACCACAGCCTTGATTTCAGGCTGTACAAAATGAAACTAGTCTCCCGGCCACCTGCCGTTGCTAGAGACTATAATAGCGATGCTCTCGGCTGTATGATAAATAAACCTCGGTCCAGCTGAAGCATAGGGACTTCACTGCCAGAGACCATAGGGTAATTTTCTTTTGCTCCTGACGATACTCGAGTACACTGACCCTGAGATATGTCTTTTGCCGTGGATAATTTTATTTGACAAAATTATGCTCCCCACTGTTTCCGCCGTGACTCGCTGAAATTAAAAGAAACAGCGACTCATGTACACCCACTCTAAAATCGCTTATCTCTAACATATACGATACAAAAAAATAATTCTATACACGTGTCTCTTCATTCTCACTTCTTCTCCCCTTTCTCTCGTTCTTCACAACAATACATAACACTATCCCACGTGGCACTAAAATCACACTCCTTCTCTCGTTCTACTAAAATCTGCCAGGTAAAACAAACAATAGCCCAGACCCGTCTGACATGTTACATGGCCGTTACGCATGGCCGATCACGTGTTCAAACTTGACAAAAATAGGGAAATCCTTTTACCCATTAACACAGGAGTTTCCCCGGCTTACTCTTATTAAATTAAATCTCGCTATAGGAATAGTTTCCTCCCCTAAGCAGTATAATTCATTTATAACGTAAATCTGAACCCTCTGACCATATTTCTCATTTTTAAAGCTCAGAAAAATTAACGAACACACCAGGGATTTCCCCATAAATTTACATTAGAAAATATACAGGAATAAATGGTGGTTTTACATAACATCCTACAAATATGGCACACGTGTTTCTCACAACTTCACACACTCCTATCTATTGCCAAAATCATAGAAAGAATAAGCACACTGTTGCATTACGTCGTTCTTCAAAAATAGTAATTAATGGCGCTATCGTTTATTATAAAACTGAAAAGTTAATCTTTACCTAAGGGCGAATTTCTGAAAAACCCACTAATAAGTAAAACGATGAATAAAATAGTTACATACCGATTATCGTTTGTTTTTCCCACAGTGGAGAACGATAAATCACGTAGTCTGACGGCAGGCAATTATTTCTTCAGAGACAATTGCCCGTTGTTGTTGTTGTTGTTTTGATGAGGTGATGGGTGGAGGGCGGGCACTTAACAGCTGACTGTTATTGCCTCTTCTCGTTCCATCTTGGTCTACCCTGTTCAACCTGAAATTTGGTTATAATTGGGGTATTTAGTGTCATTTTATTTACTAATTTTGTATTCAATTTAACTAACTGTTGTCTTTTGCAGTTACTGATTTTTATTTATATTGGTATTTGTCAATTTTATTTACTCTTTTGTATTGTTTATAGATATCTATTGCCCTTTACGCTTGGTTTTAATTTGTATTAGTATTTGTTCATTTTGAGTTATTGTCCTTTTTTTTTTTTTTTTAAACCTTGTTGTCTTTCCTTGTCCTATGAGTAGTTTTTTGTTAATGCTTTGAAAGTTCTTGCTGCTTAATTTCTATTTAGTTGGATGTTTTTCCTGGGGTACTAACATTATATGTTTTCCTTTGTTTTATGTATATATCTTTTAAGTATTGATTGGGCATCTCTTGGGGCATCTATACTTAAAACCTTATCACCTGTTAAGTCTATATTGTGATTTCTATAGTAGGTTTTTAATTCAAGCCTTTGTTGTTCATACTTTTTACAGTGGATCAGGTAGTGGTCTATGTCATTTTCTTCCTGACATTCTTGGTAGTGTGGTTCTTCTACCATAAAGTATGCTGCACCGAGACGGAGACGCCACAGTTTTTTGTTTGATGGTATCTTTAATTCTTCTCTGACCTGGCACGTCCTTGTTGGTTCTTTCAGCAGTTTGAACGCGTGTCTACCTTTTCTACTTTTCTTCCATGTTGTCTTCCATTCCTCGTTTATAGTTATCTTCACTTGGCTCTTGATCTCCGACCTTCCTAGTCCTGCTTTTATATTGTTTTTACTTGTTCTTCCATTCTTGGCGTTCTGGTCTGCCAACTCGTTGCCAGCAATACCTATGTGTGCTGGAACCCACACTAGCCTCACACTACATCCTCTGTGTCCTAGTGATGTATTAATTGCTAGAATTTCCTCCTTTATGTCTGGCCGGCTACATTTACCTGGGTGTTCTAGTGCTTGTAGTGATGATAATGAGTCTGTAAATATCGTAACAGCTTCTGGAGGGTTATCTTCGATTATTTCTAAACTTTTAAGAATTGCTACCATCTCTGCGGTAAAAATCGAAGCCCCTTCTGTTACACTGTAGCTCTTTTTTATTCCCCATTGTGGTATTACAACTCCGGCACCTAGTTGTCCACTATCTCCTTTGGATCCATCAGTGTATACAGCCAGACTTTGTTTAGTTAGTTGATCTATGAACTCTCTACTTATCATTTTGGCTTCCTTATCTTCTATGTTTTGTTTGATCTTTTCAGTAAGTGAGTAGTCTATGATTGGTGTTTTTAGTTCCCAGGGTGGTATTTTGCTTCTGTATTTATTACTATTTTCAATTGTGTTTGATAGTTCTTTGAACTGCGTTAGGTCTTCTATCGTTCTCCACCCTGTTGGATATCTATCTTTATTTAAGGGGACGTCCCATACACTTGGTTGGTTTTTGACAAATGCTTTATGTGCTAGATGGGTCACTTCTTGTGCTACTTTACTCCAATAATTTATTCTCAGTTCTTTCCGTCTTAGATCAAGGGGAGGTATGCCAAGAGCTACTTCTAGCGCTTCTACTGGTGTCGATATAAATGCACCTGTAATGGTTCTCATGGCTGCATTTTGAATCCTGTCCAGTTTTGCTTTGTTAGAAGCTGCAGCTGAGTCATAGACTATGCTGGCATAATCCAGTTTCCCCCTGATGAAAGACTTGTAGAACATAAGCATTATTTTATTGCTGGCCCCCCATCCATTACCTTTGACAATCCTTAGTATATTTAGGGGTCCCCTACAGCTTTCTACCAAATTGTCTATATGTTTATTATAATTTAGTTGTTTATCTAAAGTTACTCCCAGAAATCTTGTTGTTGAGGAGGTACATATTTTCTGTCCTTTAATGGTTATATTGATTTTGTTATTTTTTTTTAAATTTCCTTTGCTGAAAATCATACCTACTGTTTTGTTTACATTAATTTGGAAGCCCCAACTTTTCATCCACTCTGAAACTTTGTCTATTTGATTTTGAAGTTTTTTGAAAACATGGTCCAAGTTTTTTCCAGATCGCCAAATGGCACAGTCGTCTGCAAATTGAGATACTGCATTCTTAATGTCGTTAAATTCTTCTGCTAAGTCATTTACAGCTATAGTGAAAATTGTAGGTGAAATCACTGATCCCTGAGGAATCCCATTCTGTTGTTCATATATATCTGACTTATCATTGTTTACCTGTACCGCAAAATACCTGTTTTGTAGAAAGTTTTCTATATACCTATAGGTTTTACCAGTTATGCCAATCTTTTTCATTTTGTAAAGAGTTCCATCTCGCCAGCATTCATCATATGCTCTTGCGACATCTAGAAAAACTGCTACTGTTTTCTCTTTTCTCTTGAACCCTAGTTTAACATCATGTTCTAATCTTACAAGCTGGTCTACTGTACTTCTATCTGCTCTAAACCCTGACTGGTTTGGGCTATATAACTGATTTTTTTTCCAGGTAGAATTTTAATCTTTTGTTAACAACAGTTTCCAGTATTTTACCTAGTTGTGATGTTAAGGAGATAGGCCTATATGAACTTACATCATGGGCTTCCTTATTGGGTTTTAGGATGGGTACTATCATAGCTACTTTCCATGCTTTTGGTATCTTTCCTAAGCTCCAGATTTTATTATAAAGGGAAGTTATTATGTTTATAGTTCTTTTGGGTACTTTCTTAAGGATTTCATAGCTAAGTATATCTTGCCCTGAGGCAGTATTAGATTTATCTTTTATTGCATTAGTTATCTCTTCCTCTGTTATATCAGCATCTAAATAGTTTGTTTCGTCTATCTGGTCTGGTAGTTCTTTTGAAAACTGTATCCTAAGTCTTTCTCTTCTCTCATTTTCTTCCTGTCCAAGACTACTTTTTGCACTGACTTTATAGAAATACTCGGCAAGGGCATTAGCTTTTTCTTTATCTGTTTCTGCTCTCTTTGGTAGTTTGATTGTTGGCATTATTGTTTTCTTATTGTTCCCTTTGATTGCCTTAAGCTTTTTCCATACTTCTTTAATTTGAGTGCTAGGTTTAAGTGACTGACAAAACTCCTTCCAGTTAGTTTCTTTGGCTTTAAATATTATTCTGTTAGATTCATTCCTAATAAGTTTATACTCATCATAGTTTTCTTCTGTTCTGTTATTTCTATATTTTTGTAAGGCCCTTTTTCTTCTCTCATGAATTTCTGCACAGCTTTTATTCCACCAGGCAACTGGTTCTTTATTCCACTGAGTTTTTCTTTTCTTAGTAATGTTATTTATTGATTTAAGGTGTTGTGGCATATTTTTATTAGGTATATATTTTATTGCTACTTTCAGAATTTCATTGGTCAGTGTTTCCGCCCACAAGTCAGTATCATCTGATTCCATGTCTTTATATTCCATCACCTCCAGCTCTGATTGGAAAGCTTCCCAGTTTGCTTTTTTATAGTTGAAGGTAGGTTTCTCTGGTTCTGGGTTTGGAATGACATTTTCATGCATGGTTATTACAATGGGCAGATGATCTGAGTTTGTGTCTTGTAACACTTCCCAATTTACATTCGCTAGGTTGTTAGTTGCTATACTTATGTCTATTGCTGAGTCTGCCCTATTAGCTTGTGGATTAATTCTTGTTGCAGATCCATCATTTAGTATTAGTAGTTCATTGTTTTCTATGAAGTCAAGTAGGCATTTTCCTGCATTATCTGCATGTTGTCCACCCCAAGCACAGTGATGGGAATTAAAATCGCCTACTATGATTGTTTTGGGGCCTAGTCTGGTACTTATGGCTAGTATTTCTTCATCTTTAATTGTGCCATCTTTAGCATATACATTTAGAATTGTTAGATTGTTTGGTTCAGCTGCTATAGTAGCCTGGATACCTTCTATATTGGTTGTATTAAATACTTCCCAGTCTATGATTTTAAATTTTTCGCTAACTAAGACTGCTACACCTCCTCCTCTACCTTCTTTCCTATCGTGTCTAAGTATCTTAAAGCCCTTACAACTATATCTATTATTTGGGTTTAAATGGGTCTCTTGAAGAGCATATATATCAGTATTTCCTCCAGTCTCTGATAGTAGGGGTGCAAAATTTTTTTTAATACCCCTACAATTCCACTGGATAATTCTAAATCTTTCTAAATTGAATTTTATCATCATCTAGTATACCTTTTATTTTGATTAACTATCAAATTTGCTCTTATTCTTTATTTCCTGTACTTGTGGACCCACTATCCATCAAGTTCTCAAGAAAATCCTTATTTAAACTTGTCATTATTTCCCTAACTTCTTCCGCTAAGTGTGGTAAAAGTCCCTCAAATCGTTTTTTGATAGTTTCTATGATAGTTTCTTCTAGGTTGCTTTTGTTCTTTTTGACCACTTTCCTATTTTCATCCAATGCTATATTCCCTTCTCTCCCTATGTTAAACTCCTGTTTTTCACTTTCCATTCTTTTTAGTATTATTTCACTTTCTTCTTTTTGTTCAGACAGTTTGACTAGTATCATTTCATTTTCTTCTTTCAGTACAGTCAGTTTAGCTATATCCTGGGAAATTTGGTGCTGTATGGCTTTCACTTCTTGAAGCACTGCCTCTGCACTTTTCAGTGAATTCACATTTTCCAGTGTTGTAGCTGAACTGTCTGGCTGGCTGTTTTCTTTTGTTTTGTTAGTTATTTTCTGCTCTTTTGACTGCTGCGTTTTAATAGTTTTGATTTCTTCTTTAAGAGACTTGATTTCTTCTACAACTTTACTGTTTGTGTTTTTGCCGTTGTTGTTGTTGTTGTTTTCGTCTACTATGCTGCTGTAATACCCTGTTCAACCTGAAAGTTTGGTTATAATTGGGGTATATAGGGTGTTATCGTCTTCACTGGTATCTCGTTCGTAGTCCTGGAGGTGATTGGTCCTGAAAAGGACCACTAGCTGGCTGTCTGGGTTCCTCTTTGTCCGTTTGTGGTGCCGTATCGCGCTCATGGTGTTTTTTGTGTCCTGCCTCAACTATCTGGCTTGTTTGATTTTGTGTGTTTCATTCGTTGTGCGTTGTCCCATGACTGTCTTTATAGTGTGTTTGGTAGGGCCTCATTCATGGCTGCACATGCTCTTTCTTGACTGCGTAGCATTTGTTGTACGATTTCGATTCTCATTTTGTCTTTCGTTTCTTTGTTTTGTTCTCTAGTTTTTGTAAGGATATCCTCAACGATCCTTCTCTCTGTTTCAATTCTTTGGAGGATTTCTTCGTTCTCTTCTTTTAGCTTTGTGAGTTTGGCGATGTCGACTTCTATCTTGCGTTTGATGGATTTTGTTTCCTGTAGCATTGCCTGGGCGCTCTGTACCATTTGTCTGACGCTCTGCATATCTACTATGTCTTCACCTCTGTCCTTGTCGTTTTCGGCGGCCTGCTTGCTGTTTTTTTCGATTCGCAGTTTCATTTTCATTTCTCTGACTTCAGCGGTCAGCTTGTGTAACTGTCGTCTGTCTATCGTGCGTTGTTTTTCTGCACCATCCGCAGCCACTCTGTGTTTTGCCTCCTTGAAGGGAATGTTTTTGGAAACCGCTTCCTTCAGGATGCTCTTGGTTTCCTGGAACATCGGGCAGCCTCGGTATCTAGCCCCATGGTTTCCGAGGCAGTTTGCACAGGTGCGGTTTGAGTTTATTGTTTTGTAGTTGTTGTCCTCCTTCGCCTTGGGACAATCGCGGTATAGGTGGCCACCCGCACAATATCGACAGACTGCATCCCTCCTGCACGTCTTTTTTGTGTGCGAGAACTGCTGGCAGTTGGAGCACTGCATCACCGGAGGGATATAGGCTTCTGTCTTTTTGGTTGTGGTTTCGAGCGTCAGTCTCTCGGGTCTTGTCGATCCTTCTACCGTAACTATCATCAGATTGGTATCTTTCTTGGCCCAGGTTTTTAGTCTCTCGACCTGCTTGATTTTTAGATTTGCGTTTTCATCCTGAAGGCGTCTGTGGACCTCGGCTTCGGAACAACTGGTATCCACCCCTCTGATGACCAACTTCTTTGTTGTTATGTATTTCTCCACCACCACTTTTATTTGGTGTGGCAACTGGACTTCTTTTGGACTAGATTCCAGTTCGGTCATCAGCGAGGTGGTTTTGTCTGTTTTGTTGAGTGAAAGCACGACTCCCTTTTCGTGCCTCCCTACTTTAGCGATACCTCTTCTTCCAGTTATCACCTCGAGGATGTTGATCACTTTGTTGTCGGGTAGGGCCCTGAGTGAGGCCTCACTTCCTGACGTCTGGGTGATCTTTACGATTCTCTCCCGTATCGCTTTTGCGTTATTGGTCCCTTTGGTGTTTGATCTTTGTTCCCCTCCACAGTCTTGGCTAGACTCTTTCTCCCGTTCTTTGTTATAAGGTGTTATATCTTGCTTCTGGGCCCTTGAGTTGTCTGCTGTTGTTTCCTTAGGACCAGGAATAGTAGCTTCATTCTCGGTGTTTTCGATGTTCAGCACTCCTGGGTCTACTTCTATCGCTTCTTGAAGAGCGAGTCTAAGGAACTCGTCTCCGTCGTCAATTCTTCGAAGTGTATCTATATTGGTCTCTTCGATATCTTCCTCTTGTATCTGTCTTTGCTGAAGAGCTGTCTCTGTCAGTTCTTTCATGGTGCTTGCAGGTGGGTCGGCTGTCATCTCGGCATCGTGTGGTGGTGTCAACCGTATTTGGTGCAGCATCTCTGTGGTAGATAGGGTTTCTGCTGACGATTTGGGTATGTGCGGTGGTGGCCCCGTGGATTCAGGCTCCTGTCTTCTTTTCTCTCGTCTTTCCTGCATCTGCTTTATCTGTTGATGCGCTCTCAACATGTCTTTATATTCTGGGTCTACATAATATTGGCCAGAGCCGTGTGCTTCTGCCCTTTTCTGTATTCTTTCCGTCATCTGCTCCAACTGTTGCAACGCTCTCAATATTTCTTTACGTTCTGGGTCTTCATCATCATCTACTTCCACGCTAGCACTTGGGGCCGCACTGCTCTCCGGCAATCTGCTCTTGTCCTTTTCCTTCGAAGCTTTGGGTCGCTCATCGGTTGTAGTATCAACGTATGCTTTGTTTGCCTTCTGAGAAGGACTGGCCACGAAGTTGGTAGTATTCTTGCTCTCTGGTTGACTCTGTTTGTTCTTCGTTGGTTCTTGATTGATGCTGCTGACAAGTGTTTGAGGGCTTGTGTATACTTTCCTCTTTTGGCTTGGTACGAGTCATTTTAGTGAGTTCTGATGGCTGTGTTCGTCCTGAAAAGGACGCTCGTTTTAGTATAGTGCTGTCTTCGAACCCTGTGACAAGAGTTATGGTGTTTTTGCCGTTGTTGTTGTTGTTGTTGTTTTCTTCTACTATGTTGCTGTGATACCCTGTTCAACCTGAAGTTTGGTTATAATTGGGGTATATAGGGTGTTGTGTTTTTGCCGCAGTTTCCTCTCTCTTTATATACAGGAGAAAACACCCACGCGAATTTCTCTTCCTACGCATATCCCGGACCAATGGGAGCGCTAGAAAAATTAATACTATCAACCCACGCACTTCCGGCCTCGTCATATCGCGTGCCGGAAATGGCGATTATTTCCGTAAACAACGAAATCTACGGGAATCGCGAAAAATCATAAGAAAGTAAAACTGATGCCAGAATAAAATAAACCTACCATCATAAACGAACCCAGGGGGCAGGGAAATTACCTTCCCAAAAGTACCGAACACGAAAACCAAAAAAAAAAAAAAAAAAAGAAATTGCCTCGGATCCTCAGTGTTATATTAAATCAACTTTAATTTCTCATAATGTAATATGTTTTATAAGAATACAGTTAGACCAATAATGGTTTGCTCATTTCATGAGAATGGACAGCGATAAATTACCACTACAACAGTAAAAGATCTGGTTTCAGAGCACGGGGAAGACAAGGAGGGAAGTGGATAGACAATATCACAAACATCCAACAACAACACGGACTCAAGAACACAAACTTCAGCTACCCATCATGCTTCATGGCAATAGTGGAAGGATAAGGTAAAGTATCTAGTGGGGAAAAAGATGCGCCAACAAATATTTGATAAACAGCTTTAAAGACAGGATGTTGTGGAGAGTTATCACTGCACCTGGCTGTCGATGTGACACTTGGTGAATATATTCTATTTTTTATTTTAATGATGAAAAATATTCCGTTCAACCTCTAATGGGTTATAATTAGGATATTTAGGCTAGTGTTTTCAATTCCAAATAAGATGAATAACTGCTGATACGGGAAAGTTGCATCACATCTGTCAAATCACCGTAAATATGGCAAATCTTACTTACTTACTTAGTCGTTCCTCTTCTACCGTGAGGTGTAGAGGTTTGGAAGAGATAGCGCCAGACTATTCTATCAGCTGTCTTCTTCCTGGCCTGGTTCCATTCTAGTCCTCGGTCCTTCAAAGATTGTTTAATGTTGTCCTCCCAGCGGACTCTGGGTCTTCCTGGAGGTCTGGATCCCTGGCTCTTTGTTTCCCATGCTTGTCGTGGTAGCCGATCTTCTCCCATTCTGCAGACATGGCCAAACCATCTTAGTTGGGACTGTTCTATTTGGGTCTGCAGCGGGTGGGATTTTAGGCCTCGACGTATCGTCTGGTTGCGGACCATGTCTCTTCTTGTTACTTCAACCACCTTCCTCAGATACCTCATTTCTGAGGTTTGGATCTGGCTTTTGTGGGTTGTAGTCATTGCCCACGACTCGCATCCATATGTCAAGACTGGGACATAGGTGGAGCCAATATGGCAAATCAAAATGATTAATTTTGCTGGTATGTTAAAAAAACAAACCAAAAAAAAAAAAAAACAACAACAAAAAACGAGACAAAACAAAACAAACCCAAATAAAATTAATATAAAGGCCTGTTGTTTCCAGTTAGATATTTAATTGAATTTCACTTGTCATTGTAATGTTATGATGTATGTATATAAGCATTACCTCGTCATCTACACAAGCACACACATGTTTCAGAAGGCACTCAGTAAAAGCATGTTCAGTTTGTAGCCATGTTTATTTACAGGATGTCGTACATGTCAAGATTCGCATTATATTACAATGTGTGGTTTCGTATTTATGTATTATATTACATCCCCCCTTTTTTGAAAAAAAAAATGTGTGCAAACATTTCCAACGAAATGTTTCATGTGATAAAGGATAAGTATGTGTAATGCTCAGTGTGAGTATATATGTCACTGTCTGTATCGGCTGGGAGGTGTCACTGTACGGCCAGAACGAGTGGTGTAAAGTGCTGGTGGTTCTGCGGAAGTCCCTGGTTTAGCTTGAGTTGGTTGTGATTTCGGCCTTGGCGCTTGTTGGTTTTGTGGGGCACCAAGGTCTGGAGTTACTGCATTGTCTGTTGAAAGCATGGGAATTCTCTGTTCTGTTGTATTCTGTGGGATTTCTCTTATGTCCACTCTGTTTCGCCTCAGGAGGTTGCTGCTGCTGTCTGGTCTTAGAGTATAGCTCCTTGGTTCAGGGTTTCTGGAAATGATTGTTGCTTTTGACCATGTGTCATTGTTGTGGTTGTAGGTAGTCACATGCTGACCAGGATATAATGGTGGTAAGTCTTTAGCACATTTGTCATAGTTGGATTTCTGAACTTGCTGACGATGCTGAAGTTGATCATATGTGCTGTCTCTATGTTGTGGACGGAAGTGGACCTTAGATGGTAGGAGGTCTTTAATTCTTCTATCAAACATAAGTTCTGCTGGACTGTCGATCTTACTGTCTACCGGTGTTGTTCTCCATCTCAAGAGTGCTAGGTGTACATCCTCTGTTCTTGTTTTCTTCATGATTGACTTGATAGTTTGTATCTGTCTCTCAATGAACCATTAGATTTAGGGTATCTAGGTGATGATGTTGTGTGTTTGATCTTCCAGTCCTTAGTGAAGTTTCTGTATGCTTGACCTGAGAAATGTGGACCGTTGTCTGATCTAATTTCATCTGGGATGCCAAACATGCTGCAATACTTCTTTGTAATGTCTGCAATAACAGCTGATGGTGAGGGTTGTGGAAGTTTCTCAATGATGGGAAATTTGCTGTAGTAATCAGCAATAATAAGATAGTCATTATTGTCGATTGAGAAAATATCAGTTCCTATAATGCTCCAAGGGCACAATGGTATGTCTGATGGTATGAGAGGTTCTCTGCACTGCCTATTTGCATGTTCTTGGCAAATTGAACAGTTTTTTACATAGTGTTTCTATGTCCTTGTTTATCTGTGGCCAGTAAACATCTTTCTTTGCTCTCAGTTGTGTCTTCACAATACCAAGGTGACTATTATGGAGCTGTTTAAGGATGATATCGCGTTGTGTTTCTGGTACAACAATGCGATCTCCTTTAAGGATCAGACCATCTTCGATGCTTAACTCGTCCCTCATCGAGTAGTATGGGCGGATGTGTGTTGGAACTTCCCTGATAGAGCTTGGCCTTCCATGGTATATCAGTTCTTTGAGAGAGTTAAGGATAGGATCTCTCATTGTGTCTTCTCTGATGTGTTCAAGCCGATTATCGCTAAACTTGATGATAAGGGTGGATTTGTGCTGAAGTGGTAACTTGCCACCCTTATCGACACCTGGTGTTAAAGTGTAAGATGTAGGTGTCTTCTCTGATTTAGGATGTTGCTGTGTATGTGGTAGTGGAACAGTTCACAGGGTTATCACACAGGCAACATGACGTGTAGAGTCATAGAAAGGGTAACTTCGTTGTATAAGTTTCTTTCATTTATTGCACGCCACAAAACAGTCATGATACTTATGACATCAACATGGTTAACGAGTTCAGCAAGATGATATGGCACATTGAAAACAATTTCTGTAGTCAGCAATGATAGCTGTTGTATATATGCGTCATAAGACATCACAGTTCAATAGATTCAGAAATTCATCAATCATCGAGTGCTAGTTCGTGAAGCTGTATAAATAATAATAATTTCTATAACTTCTGCAACAGTGTCAGCTACAGATCTTCAATGTTCATAAACAATAATAAATGCTCCCATTCTGATGCTAGCAGATCAGTTGTATACAATAAGTCCGTTCACTGTCTGCACGTGAATAGCATACATGGGCTACAGGTCAGCTCGACCTTTATAATGTTCCTAAGTCTAACCATCTGACTTGGACGTGATCTCTGATATAACGAATCCTGGAACACAGACAACAGTCTTGTTGGTCTAGAGCGACCCATATATATTTAACTAGTTCAGGTATACAGATACTGGTGACTTAATCCTAGTCAAAGTACCTCTCCATTTTGCATCACACAGGCGAGCAAATAGGCGACAAAATGACGAACCTCTAGACGATAGCATAAAGTTCGATACAAGAGGAATTACCTTATTTCGGAAAATCAACCATGAACATATGCCTCCAGGCAGGCTGCATAATACTGGGAAATAGTCTAGTTAGCTAACTAACTCACTAAGACACTGTATTTCCCTCAGAGAATCACAAGACGCAGTTGCGTCTGCTCGCTTCTTAAACCATTTCTAAACTGCCCCAACTGGGCGGAACACACAGAACGAACTCCCGTTTTTGACATGCGCAGAACGACAATCTCTGAGTTGCCGTTCACAATAAGACGATTCGAAGAACATTCGAGATAAAAGTCTTACACAGTCGCGCCTTTTATGGTCATGAAAAGAAGCGTTAAGAAAGGTTTCAGACATCTACCATAGTTGAATGATACTACCAAATAAGGAGATGTGGTCACGCTTCGTTCAAGAAATTATAGACCGAACGTGTCTCTATACAAGAGAAGGCAACTCCTAAAAAAATTGTAGTTTCGATAACTCGGATTATGTCCCTTTGACCATAGAAAACATAATACACACTTCAGTCAAAAAAATGATCATACATATGAAAAAATGTTTATACAAACGAAAAATAATAATGATCCGTGCGTAACATTACCGCACCCTCCCTGGAAAAAAAAAAAAATGAAACATTTTTTTTTTTTTTTTTAAATCCTGGAGCCGGAAAAAATCTAGGCTCCTAACGCACGTATGATGCGTGGATATATACCTAACAAATTAGCTCAACGCATGGAGCGACACTGAGATCATATCTCAGATCCTTAGAGAAAAAATTTATCTAAGTATACGCTGATATATTCCAGGAAGGTGCCACCAACACACGCCACAATGATGGCAACAACATAATGACAATCAAATTATACTCATACCAATATATGAAATTAAATATATTATGTGTTATCATACAATGTGTTGCAAATAGCGGTGTAATTTACTAATATACCGCACTATATTATTACATTATATAAAGTAACAGTAATTAATAAGTAATACATGTGTTGCTCTTCGGTGACACAAAACATTCAATAGAAGAAGATGTGGACATCATCCGCTCCCAATGTAGGACAGGACTTGATATCCTCAAAGTTCCACAATGGACATAAACTCGCAGACTTCAATGATGTGCTGCGAAAATATCAATAACACAAATCTTAAAGACAACTGGTAAATTTCTTAATACAATCCTGAAAATAATTTATTTAAATGTGGCCGAGTGATCTTTTGGCCCGTATATCACTAACTAAGCCTTCTTAGATAATTACATGGTACAATGTTATAAATTTCCCTCAAAAAAAAAAATGAGACAAAATCTACTAACATGTCATTATAACATTGGACTGTATATCAGGAAATATATATATATGACAGAAGAATCATGTGGAATCGTGTGGACATCTGGACAGAATGTCTGCCATTACATTATCCGAACCACGGATAGCTCGAACCGAGAAATGAAATGGTTGAAGAGCTATGGCATAACGAGTGGACCTCGAGCTCTTCAAGTTTTTGCTCTGAATAGCAGTAAGCGCTTTCTGGTCGGTTTCCACAATGAAATGTGCGCCTAGAAGAAATCTTTGTAACTTCAGAATAGACCATACCATAGCCAATAACTCACGGTCTAAAACCGAGTAATTCTTTTCTGCAGCGTTTAATTTCCTAGAGATATACATCACCGGATGCAAAGTATCAGAATACTCCTGCATTAGTGCTGCCCCAATCCCTGTTGACGAGGCGTCACTTCGAAGAACAAAAGTCTTCTCAATAGTAGGTAACTTAAGAATAGGTGGAGATGAAAATAGGGCTTTAACCTGGTCCAATGAGGATTGACATTCTTTAGACCAGCGGATCAGATTAGGCGACCCTTTCTTCAATAAAGTAGAAAGCGGTGCCATAATGGAGGACAGATTCGGAATGAATCGTCCGTAGAATTGAATCAAACCTAATAGACTCCTTACTTGTTTCTTCGTCTTAGGGACCGAAATGTTAAGTATTTTTGAAACATTGTGGTCCTCTGTCTTTAAAAGACCATGACCAACCCGATGACCTAGGAAAGAAATCTCGCTAAATCCTATAAAGGCTTTAGAGGGTTTTGCAGTCAAGTTATACTCGCGAAGAGTAGACAGTAATTCGTATAAACCCAAATAATGATCTTCCCAAGAATCACTGAATAGACAGATATCATCTAGGTATGCTATGACATCTGTACGATATGCGAGAATTCGCCGCATCATGCGTACGAATGTAGCAGGGGCGTTCATAAGACCAAAAGGCATGAAATTCCATTGGAATAAACCCCTAGGTGTAGAAAAAGCTGTAAAAGGTTTGGCACGTTCAGTTAGCGGGACTTGCCAATAACCTTTAGACAAATCTAGTTTGGTAAAGAATCTAGAATTAGAAAGTTTATTGAGTAGCTCTTCTAATGAAGGCATAGGTTCAGCATCGAACTTCGTAACTTGGTTCAATTTGCGATAATCTACGCAAATGCGAATGTTATTATCCTTCTTTCGAACAATAACCATAGACGAAGAGTATGCTGAAGTGGATGGTTCAATGATTTCCAAACGTATCATTTCATCCAACTCTTTTTCGACTTGAGACTGGAAATGAATAGGTATTGGATATGGTCTGACTCTGATAGGATTGTGATCAGTTAGCACAATGTCATGTTCTATGACATGTGTGTGTCCCGGGATGTCTGTAAGAACATCCTGAAATGTTTGCAACATCGAAGAAACTTGTCGATGTTCCTCAGCGGAAAGATTTGGAGAAACGGTCACGTTTTTCCAAGATTCCGTAGAATAAAGTGGGACCATAGAAAGAGGAAGATTGACATCAGAAAAAGTAGTTTCCTCATCCTGTATAACTGACAGAGATGAGTACTGACCATGAGTTGCTTGTGAATTGTCCGTAGCCTGGAAAATAGGCTGCAAATAGTCAGGTCTTTCATAAAATTCTGTGAGCATATTTATGTGGAAAGTTTTATGCTTTCCATCAATATCGACAACATAGTCGACATCAGAAATTTTGGAGACTATTGCATATGGACCTTTCCATGCAATTAGAAGTCTGTTCTCCCTTGAAGGAAGTAGAACGAGAGCTTTGTCACCTGGACAAAGTTGTCGTAGACATCTATTCTTATTTGCAAACTGCCTTGCCTTTTCTTTAGCAAATTCTGAAGACGAAGTTGCTAGTTTGCATGCCTCGATGATCTTTTGCCTAAGAGCAATGACGTACTCATAAGAAGATTGAGTCTCATCGCTAATATTATCGGCAGTGATTAGATCGTGAAGTAAAGACATAGGGCCGCGCGGTTGCGCGCCAAAGACAAGTTCAAAAGGGGAAAACCCCGTATGTTCATTGGGGACCCCTCTATACGCAAAGAGAGCCGCGGGTAAGACCCTGTCCCAATCCTGAGGATGATCCTCAGTTATTTTACCAAGTAAAGTTTTCAGAGTCCTATTTAAACGTTCGACCAACCCATTAGACATTGGGTGATAGATACTGCTGAGAGACCTTTTAATGTGTAGCATAGACATTACCTGTGACATAGTGTCTGATATAAGTTGAGTGCCATGGTCTGACAATATTTCTCCGGGAAAACCCAAGCGAGAAAATATCAGCCAAAGAGCGTCTGCGATATCAGCAGTTGAGATGCTCTTGAGAGGTATTGCCTCTGGCCAACGTGTGCACATATCGACACATGTAAGGATAAATTGATGTCCTCTAGCCGACTTAATTCTAAAAGGACCGATAATATCTATTGCCATTTTTTGAAAAGGGCGAATAGGAATGTCAGCAGCCTGGATAGGCGCAGCATGTCGTGGTCCTTTAGATTTGACCTCCTGACATACTTTGCAAGAGCGACAGTACATTCGTATGTCCTTGCTCACAAATGGCCAAAAGAAAGCCGCAAGAACCCTCGACTTTGTACGGGAAAAACCCATATGTCCAGCACATTGCGAGTCATGAGCATGTTGCAATATTTGCAATCTCATGCTCTTAGGCACAAGAATTTGTGAATGAGTGGACGTAGTCGAGTCTTGTACCATACGTACAAGTACGCCGTTCTTCATAGAAATCCAAGATTTCCTATTAGTGTTCTGATTAGGATCACCTTTTTTTGCTAGAATGAAGAATTTTTGTAAAGAAGGATCTTCTTCTTGCAATTTGATAAATGAGTCACGTGTAATAGTCAAGTGACTATCTTGGTCATTTACTTCATCATTATTAGTTAATGAAGTTTGAGGTGGATCCAGAGCATGTGCTCTTGTGACCACCGCATTGGTAGCTTCAATGTTTTGCTCTTCCCAAACAGCAATCTGCTGTGGGGTACATTCCCTAACTCCGTGAATACGACCAATAATAAGGTCCGCAATAGGGTTTGGAAGTAGACACGCGTGGACCTCTCCCGTGAAGAAAGGAGTAGCAATGTGTATTATAGCAGTAGGATACTTTTCTAACGTGCCACCAAATGTGACACATTTGATGACTTTTCCTGTAGCACAGGATGGATCTACAAGAGATTGCCTAACGCCGACAGTAGTACATCCAGAATCAAACAACACTGAGACTGGATTACTATTTACTAGCCCCTTATGTAATATAAGAGAACCTCTCCCATCATGAGCAACATTAGCAGGAAGAGCGGGCAAAGGATGACCACAGCTTAGAGTACTAATGGTTTTCGGATCAAATAAAGTACTGCATTGGATACATTTATTTGCCCTACCAAAATCAAAAGATGAGCATCCGATAGCATTATGGTCTTTATCATTATTAACCTGTTTATCTGCTCCCTGAGATTCTTGTTGAACAGAATTTGTCTGTTGATATCTTTTTCTCTTATGTTGCGATCTACCGCGACCATTATTGCCTCTGCAATTATCATTAAAGTCCCTACTGTAATTTTTATCCTGGTTTGAGTTCCAGTTTCCATAACTGTCATTACTATCTCTATGCTGTTGAGAACCTCTATTATCTTGGTATTGAGGTCTCTGCATAAAATATTTTCCTCTATACCGATTACCTTTGTGAAAATTTCTAAAGTTAACCGGAGTAGAATAACGTGTAGTATTAGGTTGTCTCCAGTTCTGGGAAGAAGAATCACCCTGGAATTGATCACTATGGTTCTGGGCATAATTACGATTACTCTTTTTATTGAAATTTTTCTGGCTACCCTGAAATTTACGCATAAAATTTGGGCCATAAGGTGCTGCCGAAGCAACTGGCAGACCTTCTTTCACCTTAGAGTTACTAATGGTTATGTGCGGATGCGCAGTAACATACTGGCTACAGTATTCTTCCATTTCTTTTATGTTTTTAGGCTTACGCTCATGAAGAAAAGATAGAAAAGCTTCATTAACAGAAGACATAACCTTATCTCTAAGTAGTAAATCCATAAGAGCTTCAAATGTATTTTCTGTCTTAGACAACTCAACCCATCGTAAAAAAGTAAGACGGATGCCTGAGATGAATTCAGAGAATTCAACTCCAGTTTCTGGTAACATGGTTTTAAATTTAAGACGATATCCGTCCTCGTTAAGTTGGTACTTCTTTAACAATGCCGCCCTGACAACCTCATAGTTGTTTTTGTCAGGCACATCTACCATACTCAACAAAGTCAAAGCATCACCTCTAAGTATCTTGGACAGATGATACACATATAATGTTTTATCTATATTATGTACATTACATGCACTTTCAAATCTATCTAGATAAAATGTTATATCATCGATTGAGGGATTAAATGCTGGTAGATTAAGCTTGAAATCCTTAGCATTAGTCTTATTTGACACCTTATTTGCCTCATTAGCATTACCAGTGTTCAATAACTTTAACTTCTCTAACTCTAAAGCTAAGACTTTTTCATCATGTTCCATTTTTGCTTTTCTCTCATCAGCCTCTCTTTGTAACCTTCTTTCTTCAGCCTCAGCCTGTAACTTTCTTTCTTCAGCCTGGGCCTGTAACTTTTTTCCTTCAGCCTCTATTTCAAGTCTCTTATTTTCAGCTTCTTTTTCAAGTCTCTTATTTTCAGCTTCTTTTTCAAGTCTCTTATTTTCAGCTTCAGCCTGGGCCTGTAACTTTTTTTCTTCAGCTTCTTTTTCAAGTCTCTTATTTTCAGCTTCTCTTTTTTGTTTTTCCATTTCCATTTGAAATCTTTTTTTCCTCCACCTGCATCTGCAGTTTCTTTTGTTCTATTTCAGCCTCTATTCTCTTTTGTTCAGTTTGTTCTTTCATTTTCTTTTCTTCCGACTTCAATGCCTTGGCATATTGAACAGTCGCAAATTCTTCTAATTTATCACCTGTCTTCCCAAGGGCTTTACCCTGCTCAATAAAGTACTCAAATGTAGACATGATGTCCAAAATGTGAGTACAGAACCTGAAATAATTAATTATCTTATTTCAATGTTAAATAGCAACAAGACTTAATAAAGTGCTTGTATAATCTCTATGTTGAACCCAATCTCTGTGGGAAACAGGAGTTGACACCAACTTGTATTATCAAATGTATAATAATATCACAAGTCACCTCTTAATTAACAGTGCACTACCCAAATCAGTGCATAATCATCAGTTATTTATCATAACTGCACTACAATAGTGCATAAGCAAAAACACCAGTTTGTTATGATAAGTGCACTATAGACCAATAGTGCATGAGCATATATCAACAATAGTGAAAGCTAACTATGCAAGAACTATGTAAACAATAACAAGACAATGTAAACAATAGCAAAGGTCATCAACAATGTAAACAATAACAAAGATCAAAGTCAATGTAAACAACAACAAAGATCAGAGTCAATGTAAACAATAACAAAGATCAGAGTCAATGTAAACAATAACAAAGATCAGAGTCAATGTAAACAATCAACAAAGATCAAACCATACGAAAACATTCGCATAAGTCAAATACACAAACAGCAAAACTAAAAAGAAATATGCGAAGATATGACTAACAAATGACGCTACAGTGTATACACAAAAATATACGTAAAGAACTGAATAATAGCAAAGGGGAGACCTACAAATACAAACAATCGAAATCGAAACTAAAAACACAAAGAAAGAGAGAGAAGAAAAAAGAAAAAAAAAATATATATATACAAGAAACAGAAATAAAGCACAACTCGTCACAACTAAACAGATATAGCAACGATTGTCGCTAGCAAATTTCACTGTAGGAAATTCGCACAGTCCCTAACGAAAACGCTAACAGTAGAACCTCTGTGACGTGGTATCTTCTACTGCAAGACTCCGCCCAACCGAGAAAACCCGCTGAAATATAAACATATAAATATACAAATAACAAATAACATATAACATATAAACATGTATCATGAAAACAATACAGAAAGTGTGAAAGTACAGAAGGCTCAGTTAGAACATAAGGGCACAGTTCACAAACAAAACAGGCCACTTAACTTCTATAAATCCAGCGTCAGCACGGTGCAGAACAGGATGTAATCAGCATTCTGAGGATAATGATCCAACGTTGATTAACTTCTGCTCCCATAAACAGCCATGACGAAGGAAATGAGCTTCTAATACTGCAACAGTTGTTACGGCACTTGACCTTCTGAATCTTCTAAATTGATTTAACCGGCACTTGACCTTCTGAACCCGCAGCAGTACCCCTGAGACCGGAACAGTTGTTACGGCACTTGTCCTTCTTTTCACCAGATCAGGAAATCCATTCGCTCGGTACTTGTCCTTCTAATTTTACATAAACTTCAATATTGCCGAGCAGCGCCGGGTAGTTTCAAAATCAGCAACTGTCAGAAAATCCGGATACTTTCAATAAAATTTCTTGTAAGGTGGTAGTTGATGCTGTAGTTGTATCTAGTATGATGATGATGTCTGGGTTTGCTGACCCCCTTGATAGCTGGAATCAGAGTGAACCAACCTATGGCCACCAAAAATGATATGGTGCGCCAAAATATCAGATGATAGAACCAGCTCTGGCCACCAAAAATGATAAGGGTGGATTTGTGCTGAAGTGGTAACTTGCCACCCTTATCGACACCTGGTGTTAAAGTGTAAGATGTAGGTGTCTTCTCTGATTTAGGATGTTGCTGTGTATGTGGTAGTGGAACAGTTCACAGGGTTATCACACAGGCAACATGACGTGTAGAGTCATAGAAAGGGTAACTTCGTTGTATAAGTTTCTTTCATTTATTGCACGCCACAAAACAGTCATGATACTTATGACATCAACATGGTTAACGAGTTCAGCAAGATGATATGGCACATTGAAAACAATTTCTGTAGTCAGCAATGATAGCTGTTGTATATATGCGTCATAAGACATCACAGTTCAATAGATTCAGAAATTCATCAATCATCGAGTGCTAGTTCGTGAAGCTGTATAAATAATAATAATTTCTATAACTTCTGCAACAGTGTCAGCTACAGATCTTCAATGTTCATAAACAATAATAAATGCTCCCATTCTGATGCTAGCAGATCAGTTGTATACAATAAGTCCGTTCACTGTCTGCACGTGAATAGCATACATGGGCTACAGGTCAGCTCGACCTTTATAATGTTCCTAAGTCTAACCATCTGACTTGGACGTGATCTCTGATATAACGAATCCTGGCACACAGACAACAGTCTTGTTGGTCTAGAGCGACCCATATATATTTAACTAGTTCAGGTATACAGATACTGGTGACTTAATCCTAGTCAAAGTACCTCTCCATTTTGCATCACACAGGCGAGCAAATAGGCGACAAAATGACGAACCTCTAGACGATAGCATAAAGTTCGATACAAGAGGAATTACCTTATTTCGGAAAATCAACCATGAACATATGCCTCCAGGCAGGCTGCATAATACTGGGAAATAGTCTAGTTAGCTAACTAACTCACTAAGACACTGTATTTCCCTCAGAGAATCACAAGACGCAGTTGCGTCTGCTCGCTTCTTAAACCATTTCTAAACTGCCCACCTGGGCGGAACACACAGAACGAACTCCCGGTTTTTGACATGCGCAGAACGACAATCTCTGAGTTGCCGTTCACAATAAGACGATTCGAAGAACATTCGAGATAAAAGTCTTACACAGTCGCGCCTTTTATGGTCATGAAAAGAAGCGTTAAGAAAGGTTTCAGACATCTACCATAGTTGAATGATACTACCAAATAAGGAGATGTGGTCACGCTTCGTTCAAGAAATTATAGACCGAACGTGTCTCTATACAAGAGAAGGCAACTCCTAAAAATTGTAGTTTCGATAACTCGGATTATGTCCCTTTGACCATAGAAAACATAATACACACTTCAGTCAAAAAAATGATCATACATATGAAAAATGTTTATACAAACGAAAAATAATAATGATCCGTGCGTAACACTTGACAAAATCAACTTTGATGTTTGGGGTAAGATCTGCTGTCTTGTTGGGGTTTGGTAGCCTGCTGAGAGCATCTGCAAGACCTATATCCTCTCCTGGGATATACTGAATATTAAAATCATAACCTTGTGTTTCCAATAACAGAGCTTGTAGTCGTGGTGGTGCTGAAGCTATTGGTTTTTTATGAATCATCTCAAGTGGCTTGTGATCTGAGAGAATTGTAAATGGGCGGTTGAAAAGAAATGTGTGGAAGCGTTTGATTCCAAAACGTACAGCTAGCATTTCTCTTTCAATGTTTGCAAGTTTCTTTTCGCCAGAACTTAATGATTTGCTTGCGTAAGCTACAGGACGAAGTTCTTTGGCATAGTGTCCTTCAGGATTTTTGTCTGGTTGCAAAAGTGCTGCTCCTAGGCCTTTCAGACTGGAATCAACCATGAGAAAAGTGGGTGCTTGCATGTCATAGTATTTCAAGCATGCATCAGATGATATGAGGGTCTTCAAGTGGTTGAATATGTGTTGGTAGTCTTCTGACCATTCATACGGAGTTTCATTCTGTAGTAGAGATCGCAAAGGTTCTGCAGCAGCTGACAAATTTGGTATGAATTGTGCTAGGAAATTGACAGCACATAAGAATTGTTGCAGTTCCTTCTTTGTAGCTGGTGTTGGCATGTCATGAATATCTTCAACCTTTTTAGGGTCTGGTTTTACACCATTCTGGGTGTACAGCAATCCAAAAAATTGTATCTCCGTTGCCTTAATTGTACACTTTTTGCTGTTGAATGTTAGCCCATTGGCCTGTGCTACATGCATCAAGTTAATCAAGTTACGGTCGTGTTCTTGTTCTGACCTGCCGCAGACTACAATGTCATCCGCAATAGCCACTGTACCAGAACATTGCTCAACAATGTTGTCAATCTTCTGTTGAAAGATGTCTTGTGATACATTCAAACCAAATGGGAGTCTCTTGAAACAATATCTGCCGAATGGTGTTCGAAAAGTTGTAAGGAGTTGACTTTCCTCTGCTATCTCAACACTCCAGTATCCGTGTACAGCATCTAGTTTAGAAAAATATTTGGCATTGTGGAATCTGTGAGTTATCTCTTCCACTGTATGCATTTTGTGTGGACAGCGCTTTAGACTGTTGTTTAAGTGTTTTGGGTCAAGGCAAACCCGAAGAGAACCATCCTGCTTCAGAACGGTTGTGATACTACTACACCAATCAGAATGCTCTTCAACCTTTCTAATAACATCATTCTGCACCATCTTTTCTAGTTCTGTGGCAAGTTTCTGTTTAACATGTATAGGATACTTTCTAGGTGGGTCTATCTTTGGCTCAGCGTTGTCTTTTAAAAAGAATCTTGCCTTTCCTGGAAGTTTGCCTATTTTGTCGAACTGTTCTGGGAATCGCTGTTTAAGGTCATCTACTCCAGTGACGTGTAGAGTAAGATGTTCTTTTTTGTCAGCTTTAATGTTGTTAATAGTTACCACACTCAGCTTTTCCGCACATTGGTAAACCCAAAATTGCAGGTCCTTCAACATCTACCAAGTAAAATGTTGACGATGTCCATTCAGAGTCTCTATATAAACATTCAAGTGTTACTGCTCCGAAACAGTCTATACTTGTTCCATTGTAAGCTCTTAGCTTTGTCCTGCCACTCTTACTTTTTACATCCCTTGTGGGAAATCCTTGCTCATCCACCTTGTCAGGCATGATCTGTCTGAATATTCTTAAGGGTAGAGTGTTACCTTGGGCACCTGTGTCTATCTTGAACCGAATATATCTTTCTTTGTGCCTTTTAATTCCTGGTATTCGGAATTGTACCTTGCAGAAAGCCTGCGTTCTCTTTGGTTCATTACTGAAAGTTAGTATCTTCACAGTATCAAATGTGGAAGGATCACTTTCTTCACTGGAGTCAAGGTCCTCAGTCATCATAAAGTGTGTTTGTTTTGATGACTCTCTGCTGTGAAGGTTGTGTTGAGCACTGTCTTGTTTCCTCTTGAAACATAATTTTATCCAGTGGCCCCTCTTTCTGCAATAATGACATGTAGAGTCTTTAGCTGGACAAAGGTTTTGTATGTGGTTTAGGCCACAACATTTACACATAGCACCTCTGCTTGTGTTGTGTTTTTCTTGTTGCTTCGAACCAGTTGCTTTGTTTTGTTTGGGTTTATAGCTTTTTACTGCATCCACCTGGGCTGTTACTGTACCTTGCTGAATTTGTTTAATGTTTAGTGCTTGTGCCTCGTGTTTCCTGCCTTCATCCAGAAGTTGTTGTAAAGTTAGTGTATCACTCTGGCTCAGTATCCATTTCTGGAACTCTGGCATTGGTGTGCTGAGAAGGATCTGTTCGATAATTCGCTCTTTTTCTTCTTCTTTGTTAAATTTGCATACACTTGTTTTCTCCTTGATGCGAGTGAAAAAATCATCTAGACTTTCACCAGGTTTCTGTCGCAGGTGGTGAAGTTCTAATCTTGCCGCTCTAAAGTTCGTGTGCTTTATTATCAGACGTTTTTCAAATTCGTCCAATATGGCTGCGGGGTCTGTCGCCGACTCCACAGGCATGGCGGTAGCAAAACTGTTGTAAATTTTCAAACCTTCATCGTCCAATGCTTCTAGGATATATGGAGTTAGGGTTTGTCCTTCCAGACCAGTGGTCTTGGAATATAGATCTATGCGTTGGCGCCATAACAAGAAAGCTTCACTCTTATCATCTTGACCGGCGAATCTCATTTGCGGTGCGTTGCGATATTGTTTCGCCGCCATGGCTGACCTCGATGACGAAAATTAGCCGAATAAACTGTACTCACGTGTTATCGTGTAGCTGTTTTTGCGTCAGTCCGGTATCGACCGCTGCCACCATGTAATGTTATGATGTATGTATATAAGCATTACCTCGTCATCTACACAAGCACACACATGTTTCAGAAGGCACTCAGTAAAAGCATGTTCAGTTTGTAGCCATGTTTATTTACAGGATGTCGTACATGTCAAGATTCGCATTATATTACAATGTGTGGTTTCATATTTATGTATTATATTACAGTCATTAGTCATATGTATTGTAAGAACATCATTAGACCTTCACCTTCCCAATTACTATACATTAACTTTTGTTCTTGTTAAATACTGTTTGACTAAATTATGCAGTTCCCTAGGTCTGTCTATTCTTAACACTTTTTCTATATTTGTAGATAAATATGATGCCTACAAATAATCTAATATTGGGATTCTCATTTGTTCATACCTCTTACATTTTAACAAGAAATGTTCTTTAATAATGTCTTGAAGACATCCTGCCCAGTCATCATCATCATCAGTTGCCATCTCCACAACGAAGGTTGGCTGTAATGGATCTCCAACGTCTTCTGTCTCTTGTCTTGGTGGTGCACTCTGATAGACTCTTTCCTGTCCATCTCTTGATGTTATCTTCCCACTTATAGCGCTGTCTTCCCCTTGCACGTTTGCCTTCAACTCTCCCTTCTGTTATGGTCTTCTGCAAGGTGTTATGCCTTTTTATGTGGCCAAAGTATTATAGCTGCCGAACTTTGACCTCCCTCATTAGTTCTCTTTTCATACTTAGATTTTCCAGGACCTCCTTATTTGTTTTCATCTCTTTCCATGAGATACGCCCCATTCTTCTATATATCCACATTTCAAGAGCCTCAATTCTTTCTTCCAAATGCTTATTCATCGTCCTTGTTTCTACACCATACAGAAATGCAGAAAATATATAACACTTTATGATTCTCAGTTTTAATTTGTGAGATAACTGTTTGGATGTCAGTATATTTTTCATGCTGTTGAATGTAGCTTTGGCCATTCCTATTTTCTTCTTGATTTCTGTTTCACATCTGCCATCTTCTGTTATTATATGACCAAGATATACGTAGCTCTTGACTTGTTCCAGGATTTTCCCATTTACGCTTATCATTAATGTGGGTTTATCGTCTGTTTTGCTTATTATCATAGTTTTTGTTTTCTCAATATTAATGTCGAGTCCATATTCATGACTTATACCGTACTGTTCACTTGCTTCACTAGTTCTTGTAACTCCTGTTCGCTTTCAGCTAACAACACGGTATCATCTGCATATCTAAGGTTGTTTATTGACCTTCCAGTGATGTTCTGTCCTGGTATTTCCTGTATCTGTTTGAAAATTTTTTTCGGTGTATAAATTAAATAGGCAGGGGGACAGCACACAACCTTATCTGACACCTCTTTTTATGTCTATGTATGGTGAATAATTCCTTCCCGATCTTACTGTGGCAGTTTGCTCCCAATAAAGGTTACTGAGTATTCTTATATCTTTTCCATCAATACCTATGTCTTCGAGGCATTCAATTATTTTCTCATGATGGACTCTGTCAAAAGCCTTCTTATAGTCAATGAAGCACATATACATACTTTTTTGGACCTCTGTATATTTATCTGCTAATATTCTTAGGCAAAATATTGCCTCTCTTGTTCCACTGTTCCGTCTAAAACCAAACTGTTCTTCTTGGATTTCGCTGTCTACTTTACTTTTTATTCTTTCCTGTATGTAAGGTTCTTCTATTCTGAAATAACCTTTTCCCAGCTGTAATCTGAGAAGTTTCTTATTAATGGGAATTTTCAATTCCCTAGATATCTGACATTTTCTTGTTGGAGCCTTGAACATCTTATATGCATGTCTTCTTTTCATAATTTATCCCACTCTGCTTTCCATTCATCTGTTATTATTTCTTTAATTAAACTTTTAATCTCTGATTTAATCATCCCTACATTTATTAGATTTTTATCAAATCTACCTTCCTTGGCGTCTTTTTCTGCCTTTTTATTTACCTCTATGTCAACATGTAAAGGTGTCCAAACTATTAAGACTGAACATCCTCTGGAACATAAGTATGTAGTTGCCAGAAATATCCCCTCTGCTAAATCAGGTCTACTGCATTCTCGTAAATGTGCTTGAATTGTTGAAAGAGAGTCTGTTAATATTGCTAGTTTCTTGAGAGTGTTGTTAGAGAACATTTCTAGTATTTTTAGTATTGCCACCATCTCTGCGGTGAAAATGGATGTATATTCCGTGACACTATACTCTTTTGCCATTTTCCATATTGGAATATATATTCCTATCCCCAATTTGCTATCCGCTGCCTTGGATCCGTCTGTGTGTACAGTAATGCTGTCCTTTGATATTTGTTGTATATATTTTTCGGCTGTGTTTTTAATATTTTCTATATTATTTGTTTTTTGAAGTATTTTTGCAAAGTGGTAGTCCGTGTCTGATTTCTTCATCTCCCAGGGCGGAAACACGACTGGCTTGTATTCCCAAAGGTTATTACTTGATGTAATTAAAGTACCCAGGTGGACAATTTCCTCCATACATTTCCATCCTGTAGGGTATCTGTCGGTATTTATTAGATTGACCTGAGTTGCTAGTTGACATTTGGTAAACGCTGTATATGCTGGGTGAGATCTATCTAACATAACTTTGTTCATGTAATTTAGTCTTAAGTCCTTTCTCCATAATTCCAAGGGAAGAATTCCTAAAGCCACCCCTAGAGCCCCTGTTGATGTTGATCTGATTGCACATGCTATTGTACATAAAGCTTGATGCTAATTTAATCTTGTTACTGTGTGCAGCAGAATCATATATTATACCTCCATACTCTATATTTTCTATAATAAAAGATTTATAAAACGTGAGCACTGTCTTAGTGCTTGTACCCCATCCATTACCTTTCAAACATATTAACAAGTTAGTCAATCCTCTGCAAGACTCCACTGTGTTTAATCCAGTTTAGCTATTGGTCCAATGTCATTCTTAGATATCGAATAGTTTGTACTGTATTAATGCTTTGCCCGTGGATATTTATGTTTATAATTTTTTTTTTAACAACCCTACTTTACTGAAGGCCATTCACATTGTTTTATTTGTATTCAGCTGAAATCCCCATTTTGTTATCTATTTACATACTTTGCGTATTTGCTTTCGTAGATCCTTATATCATTTTAGCAGATTTCCCCCAGTTCTCTATATAGCAACATCATCTGTAAACTGTGATAATTTATTTTTCATATTAAATTCTTCATCTAAATCATTTACCATTTTTGTAAAAAAAAAATGGAAGGTGATATTACTGATTCGTGAGGTATTCCATTTTGTTGTTCATACGATTCTGATCTCTCATTGTTTACCTAAACAGTAAAATATATACATATATTTTGTAGGACGTTCTCTAAATAATTATATATTTTAACTGTTACTTCTTAATTTTAAAGAGAGCACATTCTCTCCAGCATTCATCATAAGACTAGGCTATATCTAAAAATATAGAATATTTTCTACATTTTCTGTAATTTAACCCGACCTGTTCAAAGGTCAAAGTTTACTTAAGGAGGCGTGTTTTATTTGCACAGAGTACTGCCAGATCTGCTATTAGAATAACAAACAAAGACAAAAATGGATATTCCATTTGAATTTGACTCAAGAAGATCAGTAGTTGTTTGCAGAAATGGATGCGTCGCGAGCAGTAACCCTTTGGCTTCTCAAGTTGGTTTAGGTAATTCAAGTGAGCTGAGCGGCATTAATGTTTCATAGTTTTTTTTCTTGGTTTGTTAATTATGTTATAATTAGGATACATAGGCCCCTAGTATCACTAGTTCCAGATAATAATTTTGATTGTATATTCCTGATCATTTAGCCTTTCCCGTTAGTGTAAACTGAGTAAATTAAAAGTGTCCCATTAATTATGTGAATGTAGGCTACACGTGTGTATGTATTCCTGTGTCCCAAAATGGTAGTATAGTATGTCATGTTAATAATGGTGAGAAGCACGGGAAAGCTTAAGATGACACCCAGTTCACTATTCATCTGTCATCATCAAAATGCATGAACTATAAATGCCACCCCTCCTCCATTTTGGTTATTTTACCTATCGTTTCGAAAGATTGTATTTTCAGAGATGGCTAAACGTTGTTGGGAGATTTGTCTCTTGAATGGCACCTTTTTTTTTTTTTTTTTTTTTTTTGCGCTTGTACAATTCCACTGTACGAGTCTAATGTTCTGGCCTACTTCCATTGTTTATTCTTTAGGTTTATTTTAATATAGGGCCTAGTGTATTAGGCTAATCTTTTATGTAGGCCTTTATTATATTTTGATTTATTTGCTGATATGCTACTCTTTCAGTTTTTCTGCTGCTCTATTTAAATGGGCTTGAAGTTCCCTTTGAATTTTCTGTAAGAATGCTTTCACTATGTTGGTTATAGAATCAGTAAAATGCTGGCAATCTGCAGTTGGGTTTTCCATATTTTCCTTCCAAAATTTTCTAATTGTATCTTTTTATCTTCTTCTTCTTCTTGTTTGCTAATGCTTATGATCTGTCTCAATCAGTTATGCTAATCTAGCAACATCCTTAGCTATTATGTGAATTGTTTTTCATGATTTCTTCTGCTTGTCTTATTGAATTTTCTGGTACTGTTTGTGCATGGGGCTGGCAATCTCATCATATAAAACAAGTTGATACCAAAACCACTGCTGCAAGAGCAAGTGAATGCTTTGTGCAGAGGGGGACAGCTACAGTGGTGGATCCAAGTTCCCTGGAGCAAACAGGAAAACGATGATGATGTTGACTTCCCGAGCAGCCAACTGGCCAGGTTTTGTGTCTATAAAAAGTGAGATTAAATCTTTCTTGGTAGTATAAGGAAAAGACAACATTTCTTGTAGATAAAGTGTGGCCGAGCATCTTTCTACATTTGTTAACACTATGAATGAGCATCTTTCTACATTTGTTAACACTAGGAATGAGCATCTTTCTACATTTGTTAACACTAGGAATGAGCATCTTTCTACATTTGTTAACACTATGAATGAGCATCTTTCTACATTTGTTAACACTATGAATGAACATCTTTCTACATTTGTTAATGATATGAATGAACATCTTTCTACATTTGTTAGCACTACGACTGAACATCTTTCTACATTTGTTAACTCTATGAATGAACGTCTTTCTACATTTGTTAACACTATGAAAGAACATCTTTCTGCATTTGTTACACTATGAATGAGCATGTTTCTACATTTGTTAACACCTAGGAATGAACATCTTTCTACATTTGTTAACACTTTGAATGAACATCTTTCTACATTTGTTAACACTGTGAATGAGCATCTTTCTACATTTGTTAACACTATGAATGAACATTTTTCTACATTTGTTAACACTATGTATGAACATCTTTCTACATTTGTTAACACTGTGAATGAACATCTTTCTACATTTGTTAATGATATGAATGAACATCTTTCTACATTTGTTAGCACTATGACTGAACCTCTTTCTACATTTGTTAATGCTATGAATTAACATCTTTCTACATTTGTAACATTTTGAATGAACATATTTCTACATTAGCTAACACTATGAATGAACATCTTTCTACATTTATACTGAGCAGTAGATTTTTGTCAGAAGAAGGTTATGAAGACAGTAGTTAAAAATAATAACTTGTTTACTATTACTTTTTAAATGCCTTGTGAGTTTCTTCCTAAACATATCTAAATGTAATGGCCTAAAACCACCTGGAACAGAAAGAGTTAAAACTGTTTGTACAAAAGGCTAAAATTGACTTGAATGCCATGTTGTGAGTCTGAAGCTTAAACATTTTTGTGTATTTCTTTTAGCCCTTTAACTTTGTCCTGACTTGTAATCTGGCCCCTAAGGTCAAGTGTGTAGATCAGCCTGCCGAGATGAATTTAAAAAAAATATTCATAGTATAAAAAAATGTTCATCCCACAGACATACTGAAAGCTGGTGGAAATGCGGCTGATGCTGCTGTTGCGGTTGCTGCAGCCCTAAATGTAATGGAACCAACATCTACTGGGATAGGGGGTGACGTTTTCTGCATGTTCTATGACAGTTCCACGAAGACTGTGAAGGGCTTGAATGGCAGGTGACATATATATATTGATGATGACAAATAAATAGTGACTTAGGTATCATCCCTAATACCCCAGGCTTTCACACTGTCCTCCTTTTTATTAACACCATGACAGATATGGGGAAATGACATTTTTAGGATAAAAGAGGAAATACATGCGCCCATCCACATAATTTGACACTTTAATTTACTTAGTTTACAATAACTGAGAAGGAGAAATGGTACCATGATTAAGTATCGGCAACTCAAAACACTTACTAGAATTAGAAACACTATATATCGTAATTATAACCCATCAGAGGTTGAACAGGATGTTTTTCTTCATTTAAAACAAAAGTGTGCAGAAGTCAAGTGAAGAGATATTACGAAACTGAAGCAAAAAAGAGTAATGGTTGAAGTAATTTGTAAATGTATCCGGCAAAGCAAAGATAAAAGGGATTAAATGTTCATAAATGACGTGGATTTAGAAAATATTAGAGGCTATATTGTTAAAAATAAAGCTGAATATGAGAAGATAAATGCTCTAAAATGCTAATAAACTGAACTTGTGCAAGATGGTGATTCAAGTGGTATGGCAAGATCAAAGATGTAGTTGTACATTTTTCCAGTAAACAAAAATCTATTGATGGGCTGCCTTAACAATCAAAAATGTGGAACTGATGACAAGAATCAGACAAGTACTAGTGGATCATTGTTATTGTTGAACAGAATTGGCATCATCACACTCCGGGCAAACCACATAGGTGCTCAGTCTCACTCAGTATATGTTGAAGGGTATCATTGCTAACTGTTCCTGTTTTTCGCTGGTTGTAATACACGATGGATGCATCCTCTGATAAGTTGATCCCCGCTTGCCTTACGTTTGATGCCAAATTTCAGCAATTTTAGTCTTGTTAATTCATCTAAATTGCAGTGTTGTTCTCTAACAGGCAATCATTAATTGTCTTCAGTATCTCCCCCTTATCTATATCCAGTGTCCCCACTAAGGTTGCTCTTGAGGTTAGACTATCGGCTCTCTCATTACTGTGTAACCCCATCATGTCAAGGACAGTAGATCCACACCAGTTCCTGAAGATTCAAAGCTTCTATGGATGTTTTCCATTCATGCCGTAGCCATCCATTTTGAGCCTTCTGATGCATGAACTGAGAGTCTGACACAATAACTGCCTTGGTTGATGGAGTCTCAGACAACCACCTCAGAGCTGCAGTAACTGCCTGTATCTTCATTTTCATGATGAAGGTTGATGTCTTGTAAGCTCTGCTCTGTTCGGCGATGATCTTACCTTTTATTCTGGCCTAGAAGCCCCAGTCTGATTTCTCACCATGGAGTACAGACCCAGACAATGGCATTATCGTCTCCCACATGTAGCAGTTGATTAATTTCCAGCTCTGCATTACCATTGCTCCAAACTCTGCACTCCTTGCCAAGGCTGATGTTGACTTGCTGGTAGTTTGTCCAGTTATCACCTGACTTACTCCAATCTTCTCCCTTTGATATATTTTCAGATGTGGTTACCTGTCTAATCGTAGCCTGTGCCAGCCATGACATCCCTCTCTTTATTCTTGCTCCCTTGATGTCAGCTATGTTCCTATGCAGGGGGTGACTTCTGTCTGGGGTTATTTGCATATCAGCTTTTATCTGGGTCATCGCATATCTGGATCTAATCATCAGCACTCCAAGTGGGTATCTCGTGTACAGCCCAAGACTATACTCGTTCTTTCATTTTGAATGCTTTCCAGTCATTCACATTGTGTTACTGACAGCGTAAGTATTCCCAGCCCACATACAGTTACCGATGTGACTAGTTGATGATACAGTAGAAATAGTAATCTCTGCTCTAAGTGCACAGTGGCTATAGTTTTTAAGGCCACCAGTACTCGCTTGCACTTCTGTATGATTTGCTCAACATGGAACTTGGACAATAGCCGACGATCAAACACAACTCCAAGATATTTCTGCCTGTCTTGCATTTCAAATTTCTGCCCATTGAGAGTAATATCTGGAAGGTCTGCTTTCACTATGGAGTTCTTCAAGGAGCATCATATCACACTGGCCTTGTTGGGATTGACCTTGGCGGGTTTTTTTTTTTTTTTTTTTTTTTTTTTCAACAGGCATTGGTGGGCGGTAGGACACACACTATACCTTGAAGCGGTATGGCAGCTTGCGTACCCTGACAATCCCCAGAGCTATGCCAGTGGGAGTTTTACTCCTGGTAGGTTCAACCAAGCTGGACTGGTCTGTGTGGGTAGGGGTCAGACAAAAGCTGGTACCCTGGTCCTCCAGGTTGGGGGTTTTAGCATAGGGCTGACACCCCTGTCTATGTAAAAAAAAAATAATGAAGTTACGGAAACAACATCAAATGAACAAACTTTGCTGCGGGATGGACATTCGGAGTCTGTGGCTCGTATGACTGTCAGTGGTGAAAGCCGAAAGGAAGCCACTGACATGAAAACGGATGTCCTGACCGCAAAACAGGATACAAGAATAGGATTTTGGAATGTCAGGACAATGTACGAGACAGGTAAACTAAGACAGGTCACGGCAGAAATGAGAAACTATAGGTTACACATCCTGGGGATAAGCGAGAGCAGATGGACAGGGGCAGGAAAAGTTAAAACAGCAACAGGAGAAACAGTACTTTACTCTGGAAGAGAGGATGGACAGCACAGTGAAGGCGTAGCCATTATTCTACAGAAAGGGATAGAAAGGACATTACTGGAATGGAAACCCATCAACAACAGACTGATACGATTGAGATTGAGAGGGAGATTCACCAACACTACAATAATACAATGCTACGCACCAACGAATGATAGCGATGAGGAGGTCAAGGATGAATTCTATCAACAACTGCAGAAAGAAATGGAGGACACACCTAGATATGATCTTGTTATAGTAATGGGAGACCTCAATGCGAAAGTTGGTACACACAATACATATAATGAAAGAACAATGGGGAAATGCGGCAGCGGAATAGCAAACGAAAATGGGGATAAGCTAATAAGTTTCTGTAGCATTAACAACCTGGTCATTGGAGGAACACTTTTCCCACATAAGGAAATTCACAAGTTAACATGGGAATCACCAAATGGTCGGGACAGAAACCAGATAGACCACATCATGGTTAATGGTAGATGGAGACATGCATTACAAGATGTGAAGGTAAGAAGAGGTGCAGATGTGGGAAGCGATCACCATTTAGTAGTAGCAAAACTGAAAGTGAAACTAAGAAGGGCTGGACCAACTGTAACTACACAGAAAAGGTTTGACATCAGCAAATTGAAGGACCCCCTTACCAGAAAAGCTTTTGCGGCCGACATTAAGAAACGATATCAATTTGCCAAAAGCCAGGAAAAGACATTGACTGATGATATAGACCAGAATTTCAACACCATTTCAACAATATATAAGGAAAGTAGCAAATCATGCTTAGGATTCCAGGAAAGGAAGAAGCAAGACTGGATAACACCAGAAACACTAAACACCATAAAGATGAGAAAGGAAATGAAAAGAAAGAAAACAGAAGCGAAGTCCCCCAGGTTAAAGCAACTATATAGCGAACAGTACAGTCAACTGGACAGGGAAGTTAAACGCCAAACCCGAGCCAACAAAAGGAATTTCCTAGACGATCTTGCAAAACAGGCAGAAGAGGCAGCACTGAGAAATGAACAAAGCACAGTATACAAAATAACTAAATTCATCAGCGGAAAACAAGGTGCAAACAATATTACATTAGTAAGAGATAAGCAAGGAAATCTCATCAAGACAGCAGAGGGACAGGAAACAAGATGGGCAGAGCACTTCAGAGAAACTCTGAACAAGGAAATACCAGAGACACAATTGAATGTTCCTGAGGCTGAAAACGATCTAGATGTAAATACAGACATTCCACGAAAAGAAGAAATCATCACAGCAATCAAAATGTTAAAGAACGGCAAAGCTCCGGGCCATGATAACTTAAATGCAGAGCTATTTAAGACAGACCCTGAGCTAGCAGCAGAACTATTAGAACCACTATTTGCACAAGTGTGGAAAACGGGGACAACACCATCAGAGTGGAACAAAGGAATAATTGTCAAATTGCCCAAGAAGGGAGATCTTTCAGACTGCAATAATTGGAGAGGAATCACTCTTCTCTCAGTTCCCAGCAAAATACTAGGCAGGATAATTATACAGAGAATTTCAAAGGCAGTAGACTACAAACTGAGGAAAGAACAAGCAGGATTTAGAAAGAACAGAACAGAAGATGTGTAGACCATATATTCACTCTCAGGAACATTATAGAGCAGTGCTAAGAATGGCAAAGACAGCTTTACATAAATTTTGTTGATTTTGAAAAGGCTTTTGACAGCATACATAGGGACAGTTTATGGAAAATACTGAGGGCTTATGGAATTCCAAGCTGCATAGTGTCAATCATAAAAAGCCTCTATGCCAACTTTACGTGTAGTGTTGGGCAGAGCAACCTAACCTTCGAGGTGAAGACAGGAGTACGACAGGGATGCCCCTTATCAACCACTCTATTTTTAACAGTCATAGACTGGGTGATGCGCCAGACAACAGAGGGCAGTCCAAGAGGAATAAGATGGACTACATTTTCAACATTGGAAGATCTGGAATATGCAGATGACATTGCACTGCTGGCACATTCACATCAACACATCCAGGAAAAAACGGATAGACTTAATAAATTTAGCCAGCAGGTGGGCTTGAACATCAATTTAAAGAAGTCTGAGGTCATGACGCTCAATGTGAGCAACCCTGAGCCCATATCAGTAAGGAATCAGCAACTGGTACAGACAGATACCTTCACATACCTAGGAAGCATATTAACACCAGACGATGGGGCAGGCAAAGACATCAACATCAGAATGAATAAGGCAAGAACAGCCTTCTTTAGCCTAAATAACATCTGGAAGTCCTCCCAATACAGCACAAGCACAAAATTAAGATTATACCAGAGTTGCGTGCTTTCTGTGCTTCTCTATGGTGCGGAATGCTGGAGAGTCACAGAGAAGGAAATGTCAAAATTGTCCTCTTTTCACACAACATGCTTAAGAAAAATTCACCGAATCTTTTGGCCGAATACCATCACCAAGCAAGATCTGCTTACTCGTAGCAAGCAAGAGGACATGCATACCATCATAGCTGGCAGACGCTGGAGCTGGGTTGGTCATGTCCTCAGAAGAGACCCCGATGCCATCACAAGAACAGCTATGCTTTGGACCCCTGAAGGAAAGCGAAAGAGAGGCCGACCAAAAACAACTTGGCGTAGGACTGTGGAGGCTGAGATGCAAAGAATGAACCAGAGTTGGGGCACTGTACGAAGGATGGCCACCGACCGTGCAAAGTGGAATCAATTTGTTGTTGCCCTACAAGACGCCACTAGGCGTGATGGCCACTGACTGCTTTGACGGTCGGTGGTTAAGGATCAAAGAAGAAGAAGGACACACACTGAAGAAACCTGTTGATAGTATTACAAGGCAGTCCTTCTTCTTGAATCTCCAGGGTAATGGAGGTAGAAGGAGACTTAAGAACACATTGAGAAAAGAATTGAAGATAGACGTGAAAGGAATAGGAGACTGATATTATGTTGTGCATATTGTACAAGGAGACTGATATTATGTTGTGCATGTTGTACAAGGAGACTGATATTATGTTGTGCATGAGGCACAAAACTGTTTTTGTTGACTTCAAAAAAGAATTTGACATGATTGACCACACTATCTTGGTTCAAAAGTTGGAAACCCTCAGAATAGGCCCTAATCCACTATGATAGGAAACTCTTTACAGAGCGATACAACAGGAAGCAATCTGATCATCAGAAGAAGTCCCCCCGTCCGACAAGTGTTTCGGCCCTATATACTCCTTTACACTCTAAGGGGGGCGGGCCCACTTGGGTCATGACTCCCAAGCGTCTCAGCTTCCTGTTGTCTTGCATCGAAAATGAACCCATTTCACTTATGGTAGCAACTTTAAATTCCACAACTCCGCCAGCCGTGGAGGCAATTGTGAAAGTAACAAAGAGAAGACAAATTATTCCGTTCGTTCCGTCGCACACACTGAGACACCAGCGCGAAGTCAACGAGTCGCCACTGTGCGTTCCCCACTGGACTCTTGATACTGACACCCCTTATAGTATACACCGCTTGTCGCCCCTGAGTCGCAGCCCGTTCACTAGTCCACCACAAACCTCAGCATATTGTGGACTTAGAAAAATTCCTGGTGTTTTCTGTACCGCAGCGTTTATTGTTACGATCTCCATTCCCCATTGCGGTTGTTCCACAGCCAGCCTGATGCCTTTTCGGCAGTTTCACTAAGCCTCTTCAGGGCCCTTGTTCTCGACTGTCCCCTCAGCCCCAACAGTTTCAATAGATCATACACTGATGCAGCCACAAGCCCTCTTGCGCCCACTTCAACAGCCATGACCCTTGCAGTGAACCCATCGTGTCTCAGATCCGCGGCCAGATCACTATACTTGGCCGCTTTGAACGAATGTTGCTCATCTAATCTGGATTCAAATGGCACGGTCAGTTCAATCAGTATGACCTGAAGCGTTGCTGCAGAATAAAGCACTATATCCGGTCGTCTCCGCGATTTCCGGATACTCTCTGGATATGCCCCTCGTCCAGGTAGGTCTACCGCCATCTCCCAATCATTTGCACAATCAAGAAGAGATGGTAAACTGCTACCAGGTTTATTCGGTTTGGGGTGTGCTGACTTTCCTGCCCTCAGAAAGTATGTGTTTGCGGTGTCTGGCCGGACTTTGCTATTCGCCTTCATTCTTGCCAGATCTATTGTCGCAGCAAGCTCATTTAGCACTTTGTTATGGCGCCAAGTGTATCGCCCTTGCCCTAATGACACGTTACACGCTGAGAGCACGTGTTCAAGTGTCTGCCTCCCCTGGCACAGGGGGCACTGCTCATCATCCGACTTTCCCCATTTCACAAGGTTGGTGGCCGATGGCAGCAGGTCATACAGTGATCTGACAACGAAGCTGAGCCTAAGAGGTGCCATATGCCATATATCATTCCATGTCAAGGACCTCTGCAGGGCTCCTTCCCATGTAGTCCATTGGCCTTGTTGGACCTGCTGCACTGCTTTTTGCAACCTCTTATCATTCTCAACTTCTCGTATCTCCTGAACTACCATGTCTCTGCGCTCCCTGCTTGATGCCTTGGTCCACCAGCGGATGTCTCCATGACCAAATCCCCGTCTATTCGTTTGTGTGTATCCGATTACCTCCCTCAGTTTGAGTGACTCTTGGGCAGCATCAACAGCTTCTTCCACTTTCCACTTCCTTCCCGTTTTCAGTGTGGGCTGAATGGACTTAACCACGTCATCAGCTGACTCGCGTAGCATCATTGCAAGCCTTGCCTTTCCAACTTTGTACTCTTCAACAACTGACTTGAAGGGAAGCAGAAGTTTTGACTTTTTGCAGTACAGTGCTACATCTGACAGACCTGGTGGTACTCCTAGCCATTTTCTCATGAACTTGTTGACCTTCTGCTCTATGGCTTCCACTGTACTTGTGCTTATTTCATATATAAGCAGTGGCCACAGCAACTTTGGTATCAACATGAACTGGAGGCACCACAGTTTGAACTTCCCCAGGAGTCTGCTTTGGTCTATGATCTGTAGCCCTCTGTCTGCCATTTCTATTGTCTGTTGCACTGCCTTTGAGTCTTTTAATGAGGCATCGTACACCCTGCCAAGACTTTTAACAGGTTCCTCAATGACAGTAGGGATTCTTTGGTTGGAAACCGTGAATATGACCTCTGCTATCTTCCCTTTCCTGACTGATAGGCTTCTCGACTTCTTGGGTTTGAAGCTCATTCTGCACCAGCTGACTAGTTCATCCAGGCGTGCTAACATCCTCCGGGCCTGATGTTCATCTGATGTCAGAATTGTTGTGTCATCCATGAATGCTTTGAGCGGTGGCATGAGACACATTCCACCGAGCTTTGGACCTATAGCCATTCCTTCAGCCGCATTGAGGATTACCTGCATAGCCATCACGAATAGTATCGGAGAGATGGTACATCCCATCGCAATTCCAACTTCAAGGCCAATCCACTTCGTTGTGTACTCTCTGGTTGAAAATCTGACAGCAAACCCTGCGAAATACAGCTTCAGCATTGCTGCAATCTCTTGTGGAACATGATACATTTCTAGGGCCTGCCACAACATCTGGTGTGGAACGGATCCATAAGCATTCGCTAAATCCAACCAGATTACATGGAGGTTTGTTCTGTCAGACTTTGCCTTTTGGATTGCTTCCCATATCATTGTGGCATGCTCTAGACATCCTGGTGTACCTGGGATACCTCCTTTCTGAATGGTAGTGTCAATGTACCCATTTGCCAGGAGATATGTAGTGAGTCTTTTCGCCATCACTGAGAAGAATATCTTCCCTTCCACATTGAGTAGTGAGATTGGCCTGAACTGACTGATGTCTGTGGAATTTTGCTCCTTCGGGATGTAGACTCCCTGTTTTTGTTGACTTCAAAAAAGAATTTGACATGATTGACCACACTATCTTGGTTCAAAAGTTGGAAACCCTCAGAATAGGCCCTAATCCACTAAACATCATCAAATCATTTCTGGCAGATCGACAACTATTAGTGCTTCACAACAACTTGACATCAGATTTCTCGAAGATAGATACAGGAGTACCGCAGGTTCTATTTTTGGGCCCCTACTCTTCGCAATGTTCATCAACGACCTGCCACTACATCTAAAATATTCAGCATGTGACCTCTTTGCAGATGATTGTACTATCTACACTAGTGATAATGACTGCATGGCACTTGAAATGACTCTTCAAAGCGATGTTGACAATCTAAAAAAATGGAGTAATATGAATCGTATGCCAGTAAACACAGCAAAAATGAAATCTATGTTGATTACCACCAGACAGAAACTCCTAAACTGCACCAAAAGATCGCTACAGCTACATGCTGCCTTTGTGAATGAAGTTTCAGATATCCACCTTAAGGCTGCTGTGACTGCCTCTTCCTCCATTCTCATGCTGGAAGTTGTTATCTTGTAAGCCCCGCTATGTTCCACGACGATTCTGCCCTTTACCCTAGCAAAGAAGCCCAAGCCTGATTTCTCACCACGGATCATAGATCCATCTATATACCCAATGGCATCATAATCCCCGGCATGATTATAGAGTATCCTGTTCAACCCTTGATGGGTTATAATTAGGACATGGTGTACTAATTCAAGAAAAAATAGTCCGATTTCAATGTGACTTTATTTTCTTGAATTAGTACACCATGTTTGTTGCGGATCTTTTCCCATACCAAATGTCAAGATATCCATTATTTCCTTTCTCTGTGTTCCTTATTTCTCTTTCCCAGTGATGTATTTTCCTCTTATATAATCATACCTAAGCATTTAAAATTGTGTGCTTTTTTTAAAAATGTTGTTCCATTTATTATTATTCTGCATTTATGTGGAGCTCTTTGATTGGAGACAACTGTTGTTACAGTTTTCTTACTGTTCAGGCTGAGTCCTTTTTCTGCACTTTCTTTCACTACTATATATTAACATTTTCTGTAGTCTTTTCATTTTCTGTTATTAATACAGGTCAGTAAATCAGAATCTAAACATCCAAAAACTGAAATATTCCGAAAATTGAAAGTTTTTTTGGCCGACTTTTGACAGATTTGTGGGTGAGTTGGGCTACTTTTTGGGCAACTTGGGCTACTTTTGTTGGGTGACTTGGGCTACTTTGGGCTATTATGTGTAGATTTTTATGTTACTTTGGGTGATTTTTGGGCTACTGTGGGCAATTTTAGAGCTACTTTGATCGAAATCCTAAAACCTAAATAAATTCAACAACCAAAACACAGCCTTTCCTGAGCATTTGGGATTCTGGGTTACCAACATGTACTGCTTCATCAGCACAATGCAAGTTATTTGTAACATAACATCCAGCTAATATTCTTGGTTCATTTTGATTGACTTCATGATGGTTTTGCTGCATGAAGGTAATAAATTAGGTCAAAGAACACATCCATGTTTTATTCTTACTCCTTGTTTTATTGGTTGGAAACTGCTCAGTTTATTATTAACTCTTACATCCACTTCTTGCTATTGGTACATGAAGCATCTTTCTTTCTATGCTTACTATACACATTTTAATATATGTAAATAATGCTGTATTTGCTGTTTTTGTTATGTACTACCTTTATTATGTGGTTAGCTTTTTTTCTTATGTGGGAGCCGCGGTAGCATAGTGGTTAGTGCACTGGCTTCCTAGCTCAGTGGTCTATGGTTTGATCCCCAGATGAGGTGGGATTTTTTTAGGCCACAAACGGCTCCTGAGTCGACCCAGCCCCAAATGGGTACCAGAGCAACTCTGGGAAGGTTAAGGCGGCTGGCGTGATGCTGACTACATCACCCCTAGTGTGCCGACGGTCAAGAAAATATGGGCCTAACACCATATTCCCAATATGCCTCAATGGGCGTGTAATGGGATCCTTTACCTTTTTACCTTTTTTTTTCTTTTATTCAGTTAAAAAAAAAAATTCTGGTTTTCACCATACTCCTCCAAGTCTTAATGCTTTAGTTGGCAATATAAATCTACCAATGCCCATAGTTATCTCTCAGATGACCCCATCACCTGTTGCTATCCATTTTAAGAGTTTCAAGAAGCAGGATGTTCAAGACATCCAGGTCACTGTGATCAGATCCTGTGCCTCGCATAACAAACGTCAGTTTAATCTTGAACAACATTTAATTTACCTTTTGGATGCCTTAAGCAAGACTAGCCTCCCTTCCCATTTGCTGCTCCTTTAAAAAAAATGTTGCTCTTAGTTTTCAGTTGTCGTCATGTGCGCCTTTTCTTACTGGTATTTCTTCGAGTGGCCACAGTGTTCAAACAGAAATTCATGAGAGTGATAACAGCTATCTCCATTTACTTATTATTTTAAAACAAAAATTTGTTTGACTTATTTCTCATTTTCTTTTCTCTTCTGTTTTTATTGATTTGTCCCTGATGAAGACCTAGTGGGCACAACGAATGCAGTTTTCTTTGTCCTTTGTTTTAGTAAGATGCATTACTTATTTTTGTTTATCCTGCCGGTTTTCAGTGGCAGATCAGCAGCAGCTGCATCCATAGAGAGGCTGAGTGCAGAAGGATATGATAAGACACACCATTATTCCACTATACATGGTCACTCAGTGACTGTACCAGGAGCCGCTAGTGCTTGGGTGGATACAGTCTCACATTTTGGAAGTCAAAAGGTAGGGGGAAAGAGAAACTTCAAGGGCAATAATTTATTAACTGATTATTTCCTTTCAGACATAGAGGGAGACTAAAAATGCACGGAGAAGACAATGGAAACATATTTGAAAGGGATATAGAAGAACCTTGAATAGATGGCACAGGTCAGCAAGGCTTGCATGTTTTTGTTGAGGACCTGTGCTCCACAGGGAGCTGAAAGATATTGACGATGATGATGATAATGATCTCCTTAAAATTGTTCTTCAAGCTTCATCATCTTGCTGAACAAAGAATGGCACAGCTGGTTCTGATTTTAAATGGTTTAATGGACTATACAAATCTATTCTTCCAACATTATCCTTTCCCCAGTCGAGAAAGCTAGGCCGTTCAGGTGTTAAATCTTGTTAACTAAGAAACAATAAAAAATATTTAGACTTATGTACATTTTGTTACACATTACTGTTTTTATTTTTTCAAAAAGTCTGGCAAACAAGAAAAAAATTATTAGAAACTTTGTAAGAATGGTAAGGTTAATTTTCATTGATTTTGTTAGCTCTTGTTTGTATGTAGATCAGACAGTTGAGTTAACTCTTTCAGGACGTAGGGGTTTTCCCATGTTTTACGCAAGGAATTTTTTGCGACTCAGATTTTTCATATAGTGTTACCATGTAAGTGTCAGTTATTTCAAAGTTTTTAACAAATATAGTCATGTTATATATATTTAAAAAGGAAAATGAATGAGGATTCTGAATATGTTCAGTTTATAAATTTAAAAAAAGTTTTATGAGTATAAAATAGTTGGAGACTGGGAAGAAAAAAATTTGACCAAAAAAGAAAAAATATCAGAATTATCCATTCAAGATAGCTAATGCATCACTTATGTTATCCAAGATACAAATATTTGTAAACTACATTCATTTTGGAAATAAAATACATATGGCTCAAGTTTATACTCTAACTACTTTTCAATTGGCTTCAAGAAAAGGAAAGACACTCTTTTGTCACAAATTTTCTGCGGTACAGATTTTTCATATACTGTTACCATATAAGTGTCAGTTATTTCAAAGTTTTTAACAAATATAGTCATGTTATATATATTTAAAAAGGAAAATGAATGAGGATTCTGAATATGTTCAGTTTATAATTTTAAAATATTTTTTATGAGTATAAAATAGTTGGAGACTGGGAAAAAAAATTTGACCAAAAAAAAACAAAACAAAAACATATCAGAATTACCCACTCAAGATAGCTAATGCATCACTTATGTTATCCAAGATACAAATATTTGTAAACTACATTCATTTTGGAAATAAAATACATATGGCTCAAGTTTATACTCTAACTACTTTTCAATTGGCTTCAAGAAAAGGAAAGACACTCTTTTGTTAAAAATTTTCTGCGGCACAGGTTTTTCATATACTGTTACCATATAAGTGTCAGTTATTTCAAAGTTTTTAACAAATATAGTCATGTTATATATATTTAAAAAGGAAAATGAATGAGAATTCTGAATATGTTCAGTTTATAATTTTAAAATATTTTTTGTGAGTATAAAATAGTTGGAGACTGGGAAAAAAAATTTGACAAAAAAAAAACAAAACAAAAACATATCAGAATTACCCACTCAAGATAGCTAATGCATCACTTATGTTATTCAAGATACAAATATTTGTAAACTACATTCATTTTGGAAATAAAATACATATGGCTCAAGTTTATACTCTAACTACTTTTCAATTGGCTTCAAGAAAAGGAAAGACACTCTTTTGTCACAAATTTTCTGTGGCACAGGTTTTTCATATACTGTTACCATATAAGTGTTAGTTATTTCAAAGTTTTTAACAAATATAGTCATGTTATATATATTTAAAAAGGAAAATGAATGAGGATTCTGAATATGTTCAGTTTATAATTTAAAAATTTTTTTTATGATTATCAAATAGTTGGAGACTGGGAAAAAAAATTTGACAAAAAAACAAACAAAATAAAAACATATCAGAGTTACCCACTCAAGATAGCTAATGCATCACTTATGTTATCCAAGATATAAATATTTGTAAACTACATTCATTTTGGAAATAAAATACATATGGTTCAAGTTTATACTCTAACTACTTTTCAATTGGCTTCAAGAAAAGGAAAGACACTCTTTTGTCACAAATTTTCTGCGGCACAGGTTTTGCATATATAAGAGTCAGTTATTTCAAATTTTTTATCTGAATATAGTCATGTTATAGATATTTAAAAAGGAAAATGAATTAAAATTTTGAAAATTCTCAGTTTTAAAATTTACAAAATTTTTATGAATATAAAGTAGTTAAAGACGAGACAGAAAAATATTTTACCAAACAAAAAACAAAACAAACATATCAGACTTACCAATTGAAGACAGCTAATCCACCATCCAATATAGAAATCACTGTAAACTATATCCATTTTGGAAATAAACCACACATCAAGTTTATACTCTAACTACTTTCCATGTGTCATCCAGAAAATGAAATACACTCTATTGTCACAAATTTACAAATAATTGAAAAAGATCACAAAATGTGATATATATGCTGAACTGCTCTCACAAAGAACACTCATTACACCCCAACTTATATCTACAACTTAACTTTAGTGTGCCATTTTAGGAAACATTCATCTATGTGCAGATGGGGGTGGCCAGTGCATCCGGCACAATAATAGTTTGTCCTTTTCCTGTCGTCAGGTGTACTGCAAACTTTACACCTATTGAACTTGGTGCTTCTTTGCATTATATGTTTTGCACCCTCCAGTCTTTCCAATGGGTTATCTGATAATTTACTTGGCCTTGGAGGATTTAGCATGCGGCTGATTTCAGGCATTGAAGATGCGGCCGAAGCACACAATTCTCTGATCAGTGTTTGTTTGAACAACTTTAACGTAAGCTGCGATTTTCCAACTCCAACTGGTCTTGTCAATTTGTACAGAATGTAAGCGTTACAGGTGGCTATTTCTAATATCCAAAAGAAAATCTTCTTCCACCACTTCAAGAATTTTCTGTTGAAGAAGCCGTAATACAACTATCATCTGATCTGCCTTGTCGCAACCATTCATGTTATGGTTATATTCATGAATGATAAGAGGTTTCTCCTTTCCATTCACCATGACAGGCACAGCAGACCCATTTGTGGTAATAATTGTGACAGGTTTTTTAGCTTTTTTGTCCTTCCAAGCAGCAACTAGCATCTTTTGCTCAGAATTGATATAATACTTAGTCTCCATATGTTTTAGGTTCAAAGACTTCAGCTGCTGTGGGAATCCGACTCTGTTCGCTTGAAGTGTCCCAGTGTAATATTGTTTCCATTTAAGCATTTCATTTACTAAAAGTTTTGTAGTGTACCACCTGTCAGCATAAATGTGATAGCCAGTTCCCAGACAAGACAAAAGTGTTCCAAAAATGTTTACGGAATTGGCACCAGCAGAGTCCCTTCTGACTGAAGGATCATAGGAGGTGTCTGATCCAAAATATGTTAGCAAGTTTAGCACATAACCTGTTTCACTGTCCACAAGCCCAACACTTTTAATGTGGTATTTGTGTGGTTTTTTGCGTTATATTGCTTATATTTCCACCGACCTTTCCATCCTATAATCATCTCATCAATAGCTACGTCTTGGTTTGGAGTGTATGCCGCAACAAATTTAGAGCATAACATTTGAACGAAGGGCTCTATTTTATTTTTCCCTTCTGCAACAGGCTCACAGATATGCAACATAGTTTGCAATATAGACAAAAATCTGTCTCTCTCCATCATTTGGGAATAAAATGGAGTGTGAAACATAGGCTCTTGTGAGGAGAAATAATCTTTTATGCTTGGCCTTTTGTCGATACCCATTGCTTGATGCAGAGCAAAAAATTTTAGCTGCTCATAATCGCTTACTGGATTCCATCGATTATATCTTGATCTTTTCAGTGACGGTGTATGCTTCTGTACTTCAATTTCTGCAAAGCAGTTTATGCTTTTTAAAATTTCCTCCCTTACAGCTGATGATACAAGGCTTTCAAAACACTGGATAGGGGTAGATGATTCATTTAGGCCTAAATTTGCGGACACACCCACTGCTCTTCCGTCTTTAGGTTGAAATCTAAAGCTATTCGTTGTTAGTACACCCAAGTTTGCTTCGTGCCATTCTATATTTCTGACACACTCCTGTTTTCGTCTTTCCCCTTCTTGTAAAACTAAATTAGGTCCTACTGGGTCTGATGTTGAAGAATCAAAGTTAGGTGATAGAACCACGCCCACTCTTTCTAACATAATAGGCCTACCTTCATTCTCTGAATCGACATCACTGAAAGACGAATTATTCATCAAATTAGCACTAAAATCACTACTGCTATAGCCGTCCTCATCTTCGCTGAAATTTTCTAGCAAACTAAGGGCCTGCTGAGCACTTAAACGAGCAGGTCGCTTTCGAGAAGATGAATTCGATGCCATCGAAAATATGTATCGAAAATAGGTAACCCAAATTTCGTAACAAAAACACGAGGATGCAATCGGAATCGGTTTGAATTTAATAGAAAGAGTGACGCTATAACTCTCCCGCTTTAGAAATAATAATAAAAATGGCTATACTTCCGCTTCCCAGTCATCGAAAACTTCTAACTGTGATGAAACGAAACAAAAACTTAGTTCAAACATGTCGACCAAGATTCGGGGCTTCCCGTCATCTAAGGCTAGAAACATCGACCAAGAAAACTGGTCGATCGTCCTTTAAGAGTTAAGTTCCACTCATATTTCTATTTAGTATGAGGAAATAAAAAAATTTAAAAAAACCATCTTGTTTGTTATAAGTAAGTAGAGTGGTAAGGTAAAGGTAAAGAATCCCGTTACATGCTCATTGAGGTATACTAAAATTCTCGATTTGCTCCAGAACCATTGTAGCTCATGAAGCAATGAAGTATTACATACGTTCAGATTCTGGAACACACCTCTTCCAAGATCCTTTTAATTCTTTTTTGACTGAGCTGAGAACTAAGGCAGATTTGTGCAACTTTAACGACAAGGATCGTATGATAAGAGACAAAATTGTCTTTACTGTCAACAAAAGGTTACAAGAGAAGCTCTTGAGAGAAGCTGACCTCGATCTAAAGAAAGCCATTCACATATGCAGAGTCTTCGAGCAAACTGGAAAAGACATAAGTGAGATGAATAATACAGTACAACTTCTGAAGCAAGGGTTGAAAAGGTACAGAAAAAATCACTCAACCATAAACCTCCCAAGAGAGACACTGGGCATGCTGCTGGTAAAGCCTGTCAAAGTAACACTGACAGTGGGTTTTTGAACCTAGAAAGGAGTGTCATTACTGCGGACAGAAACATCTATTAATTAAGAAAAAGTGTCCTGCATTGGGGAAGTTTTGTTCAAATTGTGGGGGAAGAAACCATTTCAAAGTTAAATGCAAGAAAGTTCATACTGTTCACACAGAGTCAGTGGAAGATTCTGAAGTTTTTCTTAATTATGTGAAGTCTAGCAAAGCTTGTACATCTGCACAACTCATTGTCAATGGAAAAATGGTAAAATTTCAGTTAGACACAGCAGTTGATGTGAATACAATCTGTCAACGCTTTGTGAGGCAAGAACAACTGTTACCCACTAAACAGAGGCTTGTTATGTGGAATGGTACTAAGATGACTCCACTGGGAGAAGTTCTATTAACTGCTGAGAATCCTAAGACTGGGACAAAACACAATATAAGGTTTACTGTTGTGAAAAATAGATTCACATGTTTGCTGGGCAACAACACACTGCAGGATCTACAGTTTGTGACAGTCAACACAAACAAATTTATTGCTAAGGTGGCTACTGACAGTTCAGATAATGATCATAACTCTGATAACCATCTAGGGGTCCTGGGTGAAGCTGTGTTGCATATTGATCCTAATATTCGTCCAAAGGCACTGCCGTGCAGAAAAATACCATTTTCTCTAAAGAGCAAGGTAAAGTCAGAGCTTCAAAATCTAATGAACAGAGGTATATTAATACCAGTAGAGGAACCGACTGATTGGGTTAACCAAATGGCTGTTGTTGAAAAGTCTGATGGTTCTTTAAGAATATGCATTGATCCTAGACCCCTGAATGAGGCTTTGCAGAGAGAGCATTACAGATTACCAACTTTGGATGATGTATTGCCTGAACTCAATAATGCCAAGATTTTCACAAAGCTGTATATCAAGGAAGCATTCTGGCATATCAAACTTGATGAGAAGTCTAGTAAACTTACAACAATGATTACACCTTATGGTAAGTTCAGATGGTCTAGATTACCATTTGGCTTGAATGTAAGCAGTGAAATTTTCCAGAGGCATCTAGCACAAGCTCTTGAAGGTCTTCATGGTTGCATCAATGTTGCTGATGATGTAGTTATTGCAGGTTGTGGATCAAACAGACAGCAAGCAATTAAGGACCATGATCTGAAGCTTAAAGCACTGAAACATAGGTGTAAAGAGAAAGGCATTAAACTGAATGACGCTAAAGCTCAGGAGAAGAAAAAAGAAATTACCTTCATGGGTCACCTTATTACTGCTCGAGGTGTTGAACCAGACAAGAAAAAGGTTGAGACAATACTAAACATGCCCGTTCCTAAGGACTGTCATGAGGTTCGCAGATTTTGCGGCATGATACAGTATCTAGCAAAGTTTCTCAACAATCTTTCAGAAGTTCTTCATCCAATAAGAGAACTTACACATAAGGATACTCCCTTTATCTGGTCTGCTGAATGTGAACAAGCTTTCAAGAGAGTCAAGAAACTGATTACTTCTACTCCAGTACTCGCATACTATGATCCTGATGAATCTTTGTGTATTCAAGTTGATAGTAGCAGCTATGGACTTGGGGCTGTCCTCCTACAAAATGGTCATCCAATAGAGTTTGCTTCAAGAGCTCTAACTGAAACTGAACAACGCTTCGCTCAAATTGAGAAGGAACTCTTAGCTGTTGATATTTACCGTCGTGTGTAGTAATTATTGTTAATTATAATGAGACGTGGCTGGCTGTCATACATACTCACGTTACGAAGCATAATCACGAAGGCGAACACACTGAATACATAACGACATGTTTAATCGACCATCTTAGAAACAGGAAGTAGGAAGAAGAAAGTAGAAGTATAAGGGCAAGTAACTCTAGTAGGAAACAAGATAACCATGGAGATGACCCCATCAACATTAGGAATATGGTATTAGGCCCATATTTTCTCGACCATTGGCACACTAGGGGTGATGTGGTCAGTATCACACCGGCTGCCTTAACCTTCCCAGAATTGCTCTGGTACCCTCTTCATAAGGCTTGGTCGACCTTGGAGCCATATGCAGTCTAAAAACCCCCACCTCAACTGGGGATCGAACCATGGACCACCGAGCTAGGAAGCCAGTGCACTAACCACTGTGCTACCATGGCTCCTTAAGTGGAGTGGGAGTACTCCATAAAGTCTCATAAGTTTCCAAAGTGATTCTCTGTCATCACTGTGTAATGCCTTTTCATAGTTCAAAAATTCAAAGGTGAGTTCAGGTCCAAACTTTTTTTCACCCTTTATTCGTCGTGTGGCTATCTGATCTGTACAGGAACTGTTTTATTGAAAACCTGCTGGTTCATCTCTCAGTTGTCTATCTAAGGACTCTTTTGATCTGTCAAGGATAATCCTGTTTAATATTTTCCCAGGCACTGATAGTTTCATTATTTCTCTGTAATTTATGCACTGTTGCAAATCTCAGGCAGAACCTTTGCTTGAGGATTCTATTGATGTTTTCCATTCCTGCCATAGCCATCTGTTCTGAACTTTCCAAAGCATGGCTTGAGAGTCTGACAATATAACTGCCCTGGTTGATGGAGTTTCAGACAGCCACCTTAGTGCTGCAGAAACTGCCTCTACCTTCATTCTCATGCTGGAGGTTGTTGTAATGTAGACTCCAATCTGTTCAGCTTGTCCTTTTTTCAATTTGTATATCTGAAGATACATAATTGTGTATTCTGTTCTCTACAGATTCTCAGCCTATCATAAGTATGAATACTGCTGTTAGTGTCATTTATCCTAACACAGTGTTATTTTCTTTACAACACCTGCAGTGAATTGTGGTGATGGTTACTTAGTCATTGGTGAATAATCTTCAAAGAGTGATGTATGTTGAAATATCTGCTATCTAGGAACCTCTTGAATGAACCAATTCACTCACAGTATTGAGTGCAGGTTTCACCATCCTTTGTTATGTCAATGTTATTATAATTATGATTTGGTATTTCATGATTTTCGTGCAATTTTTGTTAAGAAAGGGGAAGGGGGCGCCAAAGCAACTAGAATCTCTTGAGCAGAGATTTAAAAAAACATTCCAAAATATAAATTAGTGGTGAGCAACAGTTGTAGCCCTATAGGCCTACTCCATGGGGAAGAAATAAGGATGGATGGAGTGCAATATTTGCTGTTCTTAAACTCTGTACATTCTGCTCTCCAGCTCTCACTGCTTGAAATCCTTAGACCAGCTATAGAGATGGCTGAAGTGGGCTTTCCTGTTCAGGAACTAACAGCAGCCTTTTGGGCCAGAGGTAATGGATTTTGATGTTACTGTTGATCAAATCTACATCATTGCACTCCAGGCAAACCCATAGGTGTTCAATCTCCCTCAGCAAATGTCTTCAGGTATGAATGTTAATTGCTCCTGTAGTGCGCTGGTTGTATACATGAAGAATGCACCCTCTTATACATCCATCCCTGCTAGTCTTACGTTTGATGCTAAATTCCAACAATCTTAACCTTGTTGATCAGTGTTGTTCTCTAATAGGCGATCATCAGTTGTCCTTAGTATATCTTCCTTACACCATATCCAGCATCTTCACTATGGGTGCTCTCAAAGCTAGTTTGTCAGCTGTCTCATTGCTGCGTACCCCTGTATGACCAAGATAGTAGATCCACACCAGTTCCTGAAGACTCAATGCTTCAATGGATGTTTACCATTCATGCCTTTGCCATTCAGTTTGGACCTTCCACAGCATGGACTGAAAGTCTGACACAATAACTACCCTGGTCAGTGGAGTCTCAGACAACCCCTTAGGCCAGAGGTATGTTTTATATAATACAGTGACTTTATGGCTACAGGTGTATACACAAGGAGAGGAAGGATAATCATGGTGCTGATCATAGATAGGCATGTTGAAAAAAAACCAGTCTAATAGACAACAAATAGTTACACATTTATATCAATATTTTAGACACTGGCAATATATAGGAAACTTATTGATAGCATTACAAGACAGTCCTTTTTCTAGAAACCCCAGAGTGTGAGGTAGAGAAAGACCAAAAAAACATAAAGAAAACAGAGCTGGCAACAGAAATGAAAGGGATCAAGAAAATATGGAAAGATCTACAGGACAAAAGGCACAGGACAGAAGGCCCTAGCATAAATTTGTTGAAAGTCTATGTTCCATGGGGAGCTTAAAGGTAATGAAGATGATGAATATTTCATAATATACTTTCAGATCCTGGAAATAAAATTTTAAACTCTAACATGGCTCAGGCAACTGAGGTAAGGCATGTTTCAAAGGCATGTTAAAGATGACTGAAGGCTAGTGATTTGGCTGTCAGCGCACTGGCGAGATAAATACATTGTTATCTAGAAAGAAAATGCTGCACCAGATAATCAGTATACATGTGGAGCTACAATAACATAGTAAAAAGAGCACCATTTGGAGGAATAATACAGACCAATCCCATTAACTTCAACTGTCTGAAAATAATTTACATTATATAAAAAGGCATCTTAGTTTTACTGAATGATTCATAATTACAGTTGATGGTTGATAGGAGCATGTGGCATGGAAATATAGGGAACACCTAACAAAACAAATAAACGAAAAGACAAGGCAAGAAAAAATGGTTCCACTGATGCACTTTTCCCATCAGTTCCACATTGAGAAACTTGTCATACCAAATGTAATCCTATTTTGTATATCACCCACTTATGAAAGTCTGATGTCTTAGTTGTTATTTGTGTTCTCCATGTTCCAAAGCCATAGATAAAACTGACATGAAATTTGAGTTAAAAGTTCTAATGTTTGTGTTGAATTTTTTCTTTTAATTCATTTAATTCATCCAATGCACTTAAAGAATTTCTTGCCTTCTGTATTCTTATTTTTATATCACTGTCTGTTTTTTTTTGTTTTGTCCTTTTTTAAAGGTGCGCATTTGCTACAAAGAAAGGACAATATTCATGGCTCTGATTTGCTGTTGAATGGACAAGCCCCACGTCATGGATATATAATGAGAAACCCTAATTTGGCTAAAACATTTAAGGTAATGGGCAGCTAGAAACCTCCAAGATTGTGCATTTGATTTTGCAAATTTTCTCTCAGTTCTTGAAAGTCATTCCTGTCCTTCCTAGCCAGTGACTGATAATGTTACCCATAATAATGCTGCTTGCGGTATCCAGTAAAATTCAACTAACATAACTCATTACTGGTTAATCTACAATAAAGCTTTATACTGGTAAATATTAAATCTACCATTTTGAATAATATTTAACTCATTCTAACTCACGAGCTACGTCATGCGCCATGTTACTCTATAGATCTACCCGTGGGCCAATATGATTCCGAATTTGGACGAAAAATTTAAAAAGTGACCATAAGCTTGTTTAAATCATGTAAACACTTCCTATGGACCACATGTTTTAAACTACTAGTGAAAGAAGTATTCTGGTGCTTCATTTTTGTATAATTTTTTCAATTAGTATTGTCAGTAGGCTATTTTTCTTCAAACAGTGCAGTCACAGATATGACAGTCATAGATTGTCAACTTATCAACCGCAATAGATTATTTCTAAATGAATTTTAGTAATATGGATAGTGATAATAACCTATTTTTGATTTTCAGAAGGATGTTTAACAAATTAATTATAAGTGTTATTTTTCAGTGAAAAATTACTTAAATTGCATGGGAGAGGACAAGGTAGGTGAGATTCTAGTTCAGCAATATGTGATGTCACAACAAAAAAATAAAAATTTGAATTTTCGTTTGTTTGTAATCAGACCTCTTGGATTAATTTTCCCCTGGATATATGTTTTAATTCTGGACCTTTTACAGCCAAGGAATTAAATAGAACTGAAATATTCACGTGTAAGTGCACAATTTTAAATAATATTTTCTTTTAACTTTTGAACGTTTCTATGCTTCACAAGATGTAACAAACAATTATTACATCACTTAAGAGCTCACTACATTTCACAACATTCTGCACTCAATTTCCTAAGTTTGATGCATATTACTTATGTCTGCTGAATTAATATATATGTCTACTGCCTGTTTTTAAAACATCACTTGTAGAAAAAAAATTCTTCCATTTTAGGGCCAGGGTAAAACCAAAAAACTGCCTGGGATAGAAAGAGTCTTACTTACTTACTTAGTAGTTCTCCTTCTAACGTGAGGTATAGAGGTTTGGAAGAGAGAGCGCCAGACTATCCTATCGGCTGTCTTCCTCCTGGCCTGGTTCCATTCTAGTCCTCGGTCCTTCAAAGTTTGTCTAATGTTGTCCCCCCAGCGGACTCTGGGTCGTCCTGGGGGTCTGGATCCCTGGCTCTTTGTTTCCCATGCTTGTCGTGGTAGCCAATCCTCTCCCATATAGAAAGAGTCAACGTAATAAATAGTTATATGTTAACATTACCCATAATGAAGCTTCATGCTAGTAAATATCTAATCTGCTGTCTCAAATAATACCTAAAATACATAGATCATTAACATTACCCATAATGAAATTATAGGATATGTTGCCCTGGTCATGCAGAGGTATGCAGCAATGATAGAGCTGACAGACTGGTCGCGAGAGCACCGATAGTGGGGACATTGGATATGGATAAGGAAGAGATACTATGGACAATTAGAGCCGCGGTAACGCAGTGGTTAGTGCACTAGCTTCCTAGCTTGGTGGTCCATGGTTCAATCCCCAGTTGAGGTGGGAATTTTTAGATCGCAAATGGCTCCAGGTTGACCCAGCCTCATGAATTGGGTACCAGAGCAACTCTGGGAAGGTTAAGGCGGCCGGCATGATGCTGACCATATCAGCCGAAGGTCTAGTGTGCCGAAGGTCAAGAAAATATGGGCCTAACACTGTATTCCCAATATGCCACAATGAGCGTGTAACGAGATCGTTTTACCTTTACTATGGACAATTACTGATCATCTGTTTTAGAACTATTCTGCAATCAATGAATCAAGCGTAGTTCAGGCGGATGGAATTTTGCATTACCCGTAATGCTAGCTGGTATGGACGTATTAAAGGATGAATCAGGTGTGTATACAACCAAAATGCTATAGGAACAATCAATATTCATAACCTTTGACAATTGGATAACTTAAAAAAAAAAAAGTTTATCAAGAGACTTGCTGAAGCTGTTTTCAGGGAAATATATGCTGGCATAAAGAACATGCCAAATGCCACATAATCCCTTTGGAACTTTCCATTTCTTCTTCTTCTTCTTCTTCGTACACTCTCAGACGTCCACTTGAATGTTCTCAAAGAAAGCAGTAGTCAGTTTGAGGCTATTTGAGTCCCCGTAAAGCTTTTCCATGAAAGGAGCTGGCGTCTGCCATATGCACTTTCTCTGTACCACATATAAGGGGCAACTTTGAAGCAGATGTTCAGCAGTCATTTTATCAGTGCCACAGTTACACTGATCGGTAGTTCCTATCTTTAGCTTGTTGAATAGATGGTATCTCAATCTGTTGTGGCCAGTGCGGAGTCTGAAGATTACCACTTGTTCTCTTCTGTGGAGCTTGTGATCTTGTTACTGTTAAATTATTATTTTTAGAATTCTTTCCCCTGTTATTACATTATTCTTTAGTTCTGGCCTTCCTAAAACAAATTACCAACACATTTGGCATAAAGAACCTCTTGACACAAACCACCACCATGTTTGACATAAAGAACCTCTTGACACAAACCACCATCACATTTGGCATAAAGAACCTCAATAGGGAGAAGTCAACAATACAACTGCTAGCAACCTCCAGAAATTAAAAGTTGTGTAGAGCCTACATGTGTCAATAAATAATACACACATAAAGATGTGTTTCAGGCACTTGTGAGAAATAAAGAATTAGAAAAGTCAGCACAGTATTTGAAGAAGTTAAAGTAATCTCACAATATTTTTACCATTATGAATGAGTCATGTTTGTCAAGTATTGTTCCTGTCACACTGTCATGGGCAAGTCTGACTCATCTACAGTCACATTAGACTTATCCTACACTATCTACCCATCATCCTTTCTTACCTTGAATAATATAGTCCATCAATAAATAGGTCATTAGTTTGGTTTGATTTTAAGGACTATCTTCATTGCACGTGGACAACTTTCATCAGTGCTCCAATCTCCTCCCTTAGATCACACAAGGAGGATCTCAGCATAGTGCATGAACTCCGTAGCACCGGCGAGAATCCCAGTGTGTGTATATAGGAATCACACATTCTATAAATATTTTTGTGGTGGGTAGGTTTCTAATTTTTAAATTTTGCCAGGGCAGTGGCCATATGGCCTACTCTTTACGATTTCCAACTGCTGTGGTGTTTTTAACATGTGGAACTTGCACACAGGACCTCCTATTTTTCGCCCTTATCAGAGAAAGCTAGGCATCTGATTTCACTACCCAGGAGATCAGGAGGAAGTATGACATCATAAGAATCACAGGTTCTGAAAAACAAATTTCCATAAATTATGTTATCTCTACTGGGAATCAAACCCGGTACGTTTAGAATTTGAGGCAGACACCATACCTCTTAGCCACTCCAACCCCCAAGAACAATGTCATTAGAATAATGCCTAAGGGCTTCAGAAAATTATCATAATCGCCCTTCAGCTTCCCAAGGAGCATAAGCCTTTAGCAGACGCATGCCAAGTACTCCTGACCTGTGCCGTCTGCTCAACATCTTTCCATGTCTTCTTCATCCTTTTCACTTCTGTCTCCTGTTTTCTTTCCCAATGTGTTTTCCAGTCTCCCTCTACCTCTCTTGTTCTGTGGATTCCAGTACATTGACTGTCTGGTAATGATATCAGCACGTTCCACCAATGAGTACTATCAGTCATGTGTTACCAGGGCCCAAAAGGAGAGGGAAGAATAGTAACATTGTAACCTACCAAACATGACATAAAAGGTGGCTAAGGAGAGCTGGGCGTGGGCTCGCATACCCCATCCTATAGAATTCTTAAACTACTAAAATTTCAACAAACACTTGATGTATATAAAACACTCAAAAACTCGTGTTAAGTAAATCAGATGTGCTGAAGAGTTATATCAAGAGGCACTGACATACAAACTATTATAAGAGTAAAGGGAAAGAATTCTGAAAAAATATAACAGTAAAGGGGCATAAAATGTTTATTTTCACAGTTGATTCTTTTTTGTTAAGGAACTTGGTGTCCAAGGCAAGAAAGGTTTCTACGAAGGCAGAATTGCTAGAGCAGTTGCAGATGTGGTACAACAGCATGGCGGCTTGATCACCTATGAGGATATGGCTGCTCATGAATCTACTTTTGATGACCCCATCAGTATAGACTACAAAGGTTGCCGAGTCTGGGAGCTCCCACCTAATGGTCAAGGAATGGCAGCATTATTGGCATTGAATATTTTGGAAGACATTGATCTTAAATGTAAGTAAAATAACTTTTTTAACAGTTTACTGTATACCCAATAAAATATTGTATTGGTTTATAGAGAAAATTATCTGTAAATAGAGCTCTTTCAAATATTTAATGCTGAAGCAGTATAATGCTTTGTTCAGTTAAGATATTGCTTACTCTGAGATGATTCAGTGGTTAGTACCAAATTTTCACATAGCATATGGAACAGTGCTCCATGCAGTTCAAATGATGATGATGATGACAATGTTGATGATGATGATGATATAGAACACTGAAGTAGGCTTGTCAAGTATCTTTTCTTACATGGGATTTAGTGTTTTTGCAGAATGAAAAGAATTCTCATATAAATTTTAACGGGAGTCCAAAGTCCCATGTTTCAAATCTTGTGATGTTAAGATGTAAAAGGCACACGCTCAATCTGGACGAGTAGTACTTATAGTATTACAAGCAAATATTACAAGTATGTATAAGACAGATTATGGAATTCTCTTTTGATGAGAAAACTAGAAATGTAAAACAGAAAGAACAAGGCATGGTATAACAAATAGAATATTTCTAAACCCTTAACAGCATTCTAGAAAAAAGAAAGAGAGAACTAGAGATAACATAGTTGGGTTCTCAACAGAGAAGGTATGATGATGTTGAATTCTGATGGTGATGATGATTGACATATGTGTTTCTCTACAATCCTTAGCAATGGGACATAACTCAGCAGAATATCTTCACCATGTGATAGAAAGTCTCAGGCTTGCATTTGCCGACACAATGCAGTATTGTGCAGATTCAGGTCTGGTAGATATCCCGATTAACAAGCTCCTGTCCAAGGATTATGCAGCTAAACAGAGGAGTCGTATTTTACCTGACAGGTAGAAAAAATTTGCTTCACTATCGCTTACTCCCTAAAAGAGCATAGGCTTTAAGCATATTCATGCCAAGTCTTTCTGTCCTATGTCATTCCTGCAGTGTCTTTTGATCCCTTTTAAATCTGTCTCCAGTTCCATTTTCTATGTATTTTTAGTGTCTGTTTTTCTTAACCTGAAGATGCCTGTACTTGTGGTAGATTGCAGTGGTACTATTCTTTGCTCCCCCTTTTAGGCCTCGATAATACTCAGGCATTTTACAAGAAGTATTATATGGCAAATTCTGTATGTTGTAGTGAATCACTCTGCCAGCCAGTACCTGACAGCTTCCTAAGGGGCATAACCCTTCAACAAACACATGCCAAAACATCTGATAATTCTTAAGGTTAGCTCACTGGAAAAGACGGTTGTGATGTATTAATACATATCACATAGAACTGCTGTAAAGAACACTTCTGTTGAACTGCTGTAAAGAACACTTCTGTTGAACTGCTGTAAAGAACACTTATGTTGAACTGCTGTAAAGAACACTTCTGTTGAACTGCTGTAAAGAACACTTCTGTTGAACTGCTGTAAAAAACACTTCTGTTGAACTGCTGTAAAAAACACTTCTGTTGAACTGCTGTAAAGAACACTTCTGTTGAACTGCTGTAAAAAACACTTCTGTCAAGAGCACTTTATTTCTTCCATAGAATGTCATCTTCAACATTATCCTTCAGTTTCAGCAAATTTACTCAAGCCTTCCTGTTCTGTGCCATTTGTTGAAGGTCTTTCCATACCTTCTTAATAGTGATGAATCAGCCTTAAAGGTCTTTTATATTTGGAGGAACACCCTATTATAACCGACTAGGTTGAACAGGACGCGTCTCGCCAAAACTTTATTTAAACAAAAAAACAAAAAACCTTGTTTATCCCTTTTTATGCCTGTCTCCTATTCCCTTTTGCTTTTTTTTGTTTTTTGTTTTGTTTTTGGTCTTCCTCTATTTTCTTACCCTGAGGATTCCAGAACAAATTGCATTGTACTGCTGTCCACTGGTTTTCTCAGTGTGTGTCCTGTCTATTGCTAGAGCCTTTTACTAATGCCATGTATTTGTCTGGTTTTTTTCCATCAGCTGCACATCGATGATCTTGTCATCATTTTTTTCTTTTTCACTTTTTCTTCTTTTTTGTTGTTGTTGTTGTTTGTATTTATTTTTTATTTAAATTTTTAAAAATTTTTGGGAAAGGGGAGGGCACACTCACATACATTCTCACAATTTTGCAGTTTTGATTTATTGTATTTGGACTGAGTGGAGGGGGGAGAAGATACTATATTTAGATATTGGAAATCAGATTTTATTATCTCAAACTCACTACATTATGGAGCCGCGGTAGCATAGTGGTTAGTGCACTGGCTTCCTAGCGCAGTGGTCTATGGTTCGATCCCCAGATGAGGCGGAAAAATTTTTAGGCCACAAACGGCTCCTGGGTCGACCCAGCCCCAAATGGGTACCAGAGCTACTCTGGGAAGGTTAAGGCGGCCGGCGTGATGCCGACCACATCACCCCTCGTGTGCCGACGGTCAAGATAATATGGGCCTAACACCATATTCCCAATATGCCTCAATGGGCGTGTATCGGGTTCCTTTTTTTTTACCTTTCACTACATTATACCTTCTATTTATAACCCATCAAGGGTTGAATAGGATAATTTGTCATTAAAAAAAAAAAATCTTGTCATACCATTTCATTCATTCCATTCTGTGCTAACACTCCATTCTGTGCTAGCACTCCATTCTGTGCTAGCACTCGGTTATGAAGGTCTGTAACCTCATTATTGTTTTGTTGTTCTCCATGTTTCAGAGCCGTGCAACTGGGCTGCCTTGACATTTGAGTTCCATAGAATTTATTAACTGGTATTAATGCTAGTGTTGGAAATTAGTGTGTTGGCAAGGCTAGAAGCCACTGTAGGAAGGTAGTTTAAAGATATAAAAGCCCATGCTCTCAGACATCACTGAGTATGCTTTATAAAAGCTGTGGTCAGCTTCAGGTTGTTGACATCTCCGTAGAGCGTTTCCTAGACTAGGACTGGTGACTGACTTATGCATTTTCTCTCTTCCTCGTATGTGGGGCACCCCTGTAGCAAATGTTGAGCAGTTGTTATATCAGTGCTACAGGAACACTCATCTGTACTTCCGTTCTTTAGTTTACTCAACAGATGGTATCTCAGTCTGTTGTGGCCAGCTCAGGACCTGAACATTATTACTTGTTCTCTTTTACTGAGATCATGATAGGTGTTGTTGTTTTTTTAGTGGGCTGTATGCTCTTTCAGAATTAATTTGTAGCTTTTCTTCACCTGGCTCGATATCTGGTGTAAGACGAATACAGGTAGACTGAAAACCAAATAGAGAAGAGAACTGGAGACACATGAAAATGATGAAGAAGGCATGGAAAAAGCTTGAGTTGATGGTCCGGCACTGGAGAGCTTAGCGTGTGTTTGTTGAAGACTTAAGCTCTTTGGGGAGCTAAAGGATATTAATGATGATGATGTCTGCTGTTTTTCAACTGTTTTTGTAAAAGCTCTTCATAAATTTCTTGGCCTCTTAATGCTTGTTTCAGTTTCAGATAAAAGTTTTTGCTCCATGAAAGGACTAGATATGAAAATTGACTCAAAACAGAAATCAGTAGTGAGAAACAGTCGCTACCCTATATTCCATATGGAGCGAAAAAAGACTGACTGACTTAAAAATACAAAACTCACTACTACCAACATCAGAAACTGTCCTGAAAATTGACCTTCCCAGGGAGCTACACAACATAGTAAAATGTTTTATTACTAAAACAAAAAATGCATGGAGGCATATCTGCAGTTATCCTTATATTACTGCCAGATAAGCACAATGCTATAGTATACAGATGTGTAGTGAACCTGAGGCTAATCACACCCTCATTGACTCTTGAAATTATCCACACACTTCCAGGGATTCCCCCTGTGGTGAAACATGTTGAGAACCCAGCATTGCACACTAAGCTTTGAGGAGTCATTTGAGTCCCAGGCGTAACTCTGGCTTTTACCATGTTGTCTGCATGCAGGAGGATCTCACTATGGACCCATGATAGGTAGGGGGAGCTGAAAAGTGGGTCTGTGTAGGATGTGACAGTTCCTTGGGAGAGCTCAGAACCAGAGCACAGTATTTTAGCTCTGCCTATTTGGAGTGCCCCCTTGGGTAGCGGGGGGGGGGAAATGCACAGTATGCCATGCGCTTCTGCCTCTTAGCTTGGGACCAGATGTGATTATCCTTTGCATGCAAGCCAAGCTGGAGGAACAGGAGCTCATGACTTCAACTCAACACATTTTGGAATGGCAGAAAAGCCACAAGAAAAGCCTAAATCTACAGTGTAGATAATACCAATGGGTCTTCAACTTGGAAAAGGCTACAAAAGAGTGAATCATAGTTAAACAACAAGAACAACTAAAACTCAAATCAGCATATAATAGCTACAAGAGCAAATGAGAATATTTGTGAGCTTCCTACAAGAGGACCAGCCGTAGTGGTAACTCCATCAGCAGCAGAAGATAAATGATGACCATGTTGATTCTTATGAAAGGGCCATTGCTTTCAAATGCATATTAAAACTTGCTAAGCCTAAAAATTCTTACTTACTTACTTACTTAGTCGTTCCTCTTCTACTGTGAGGTGTAGAGGTTTGGAAGAGAGAGCACCATACTATCCTATTGGCTGTCTTCCTCCTGGCCTGGTTCCAGTCTAGTCCTCGGTCCTTCAGAGATTGTCTAATGTCCTCCCTGCAGACTCTGGGTTGTCCTGGAGGTCTGGATCACTGGCTCTTAGTCTCCCATACCTGCCGTGGCAGCCAATCTTCTTCCATTCTGCAGACATGGCCAAACCATCTTAATTGGGACTGTTCTACTTGGGTCTGCAGGGGTTGGGTTTTTAGTCCTTGACGTATCGTTTGGTTGCGGACCATGTCTTTTCTTGTTACTTCAACCATCTTTCTCAGATGCCTCATTTCTGAGGTTTGGATCTGACTTTTGTGGGTTGTAGTCATTGCCCATGAGTCACATCCATACATCAAGACTGGGACAAAGATGGTGCGGTATACAGCCATCTTTGTTTTCTTGCCAACTTCTCTTTCACTTATGGTTTGCTGTCCTCACATAATTTCTGCAAGACTTGTCTCTGTGAATCTAGGTTGGAATGTGCGCAAAGTTTGCTCCAGGCGTCTGACCTGCAAAAAATAAACTATGGATACAAAAAATCAGATATATTTAAAATAAAAATTTTAATACAAAATAGATATATTTAAAATTATTTTAATTACAATAAATAAAACAGGCAAAGATGCAGTAAACCAAAGTCTACAAGTGCCACAAAAAACTAGTGTAAAAAGAGATTCATTATAGAACATGAAAAGGTGTACACTGTTTACAATATAGACATTATGAAATGTCATAATGAATGCAAGAGAATTTACAGCCTGGAAGAGCCAAGAAAAGAAAAACAACAAATTAGATATACTGTATAGAATAAAAAACACTATATGCCCTAATTATCGCTCACATGAGGTTGAACCGGGTGTTGGGGTTGTTGGTTGAGATTTCATCTAATTTATGGTAGTTCACCTAGGGTATAATTCAGCTGCAAGAGACAAACATAGCCCTCAATACTAGAAGCATTAATATCAGACTCTAAAGATTGCCAAGATGGTCCAAAAATGTATTAACTTACTCTTCACAAATATAGGAATATATGACAGAATCGTGAATCCTAACTGATATGTAACACTCTCATCCTCACATCCACACTACTTCTGAATACATGACTATTTATTTGACTGGGGAAAAACTCATCCCGAACAAAAATCCCACTGTTTGGACAAATCTGATCACTGCTAGATCTGTCTGTCAAAGACCATTGTAACAAAGCATATGTCACCCTTGCCAACTTGCTTATGTCATATTTTTCACTTATGCTTCAACATGCATTCACTGAGAGTGTTCTGTGGTACACAGACACCATGAAAAAGATTATTGGAGGTTATGTAACCCAGAGCAGCATCCAATACTGGATACTCTATGGGCAGGATAAACACCGCATTTCTTATGCATGGGCCAAAACATAACTCTTTGACTCCAGAACAACGCTCAGAGCATTGCAAAATTGTAACTGCTATGCCACCGTAATGCTCAGAGCGTTGTTTTTAGTTTATCACAAATAAACCTCAAAAAGCGTCCGTTTAATGCAGTTCATATTTTAAAACTCGTAGAATGACTTCCGCTACTATTTAAAAAACTAATTTGAGTGTAGCTAAGCAGCAAGTGTGCTTGTTTTGATGTTATTACCACAATTTGTGTGACAATTTGCGTTTTTCGTTGTTATTGCTACAGAAATATGTCACGTTTTATATTACATTTTCTAAGTCTCCTAAGCGAATAATTGTGCCAAACTACTTAGAAACATTGCTGACATTGACAATGATTGTTTGGTAGTCACAGTTTGTTGTCAAATAACGGAATCGGTGCAGAAAAGCTAGACACATTAGATTTAGTTGATGAGTGGGCATAGCCCCATTCTGGCCGATCAAAAAGCAACAAAGCTAGACCAACAGTAACATCTAATCACTAGTCCTAGGTAGAAGATGAAGCAAGGGATACTATTAAAACATTAAACAAATGTAAAAAAAAAATTTTATATGATGTTATTCTTCTTTATTTATTTGAAAATTATGTAATGCAGTATTGCATTACCAAGTAATTTGTATAACATCTCTGTAGCCGTGTCGATATCTGCTTTTATGGCCTCTGCTGGAATGCCATCAGGTCCAGCCGCTTTTACATCTCTTAGAAGCTTTATGGCTTTCTTTATTTCTTCCTTCGTTGGTCTTTCATCGTTAATTTGTAGCTCTTCTTCTGCTGGCTGGATGTCCGGGGGGGTTTTGTGGCGCTGGTCTATTGAGAAGGTCACCAAAATATTCTGTCCACCTCTTCATTTGCTCCTGTATATTGCTGAGCAGTTTCCCATTCTTGTCTTTTATGAGGCAACTTGTTTGCTTGTATTTCCCTGTTAGCTTCTTTGTGCTGCTATACAGTTCTCTCATTTTTATTTTTATTTTTTTTATTTTTATTTTTTTTAAATTAATGAAGATAAACAGAAATCCCGTTCAACCTCTGATGGGTTATAATTAGGATATATATTGTTTTCAATTCCAAATAATATGAACAACTGCCGACATGAGAAAGTGGCATCACATTTGAAAATAGGGATACTCACAATTGTGCTTAGGCCTATACGTTAAATAAATAGAAAAAGAAAAACAACAACAACAAAAATCAAGAAGAAACTATGAACAAGAATAATATTAAAGTGGAGGGGTGTAAAGGCCTGGTGGTTCTAGTTATATAACTGACTTTACCAGATATTTAATTGACTTTCATCTGTTTAAAGTCACATGCATTGTAAGAACAGCATCAGACCTTCACATTCCCAGCCACTATATATTAACATGTGTTCGTGTTAAATATTGTTTGACTATATTATGCAGTTCCCTAGGTCTGTCTATTCTCAACACCTCCTCTATATTTATAGGTAAGTTGGATGCCTGCAAATAATCCAATATTGGTATTCTCATTTGGTCATTTTTCCTTTGGCTGCAGCATCTTCTGCCTCTCTTGCCAACTCATCAATATACTTCCTCTTGTCTCTTTTGATACTTCTTTTTACTTCTTTGTTTGCTTCTGTGTACACTTCTTGAGCTTTGGCTTTGGAACTTCTGGTTTTGCTTGTGTTTAAATCTGCTTTCTTGTTTTTTCTGTCTTTTATCTTATTGATGGTTTCTGTTGTTATCCATGCTTTTTGTTGTCTTTTCCCCAGTATTTCTTCACATGTCTCATTCCATACTGATCATTAATTTAATAAAGAAAACATATGAAGACATGACATGCAGAGTTCTTCACGAAGGACAGCTTACAGAACCGTTTGGGATAAGAACAGGAGTGCGACAGGGATGCCTCTTGTCTCCATTTCTTTTCTTACTAGCATTAGACTGGGTTATGAGATCATCGACAACACACAACAGAAATGGAATCCAGTGGACTCTGACTAAGCAGTTGGATGATCTGGATTTTGCTGATGACTTGGCTCTTCTGTCCCATAACCGTAATCAGATGCAGGAAAAATTGAAAACACTCGATGAGAAGTCACAGCAATTGGGTCTGAAAATACACAGGGAAAAGAAAAAAGTAATGAGAATAAATGCAGGTAATGATAACAGGGTTGAACTTGAAGAAACACCAATACAAGATGTAGCATCGTACACATATCTTGGCAATAATATAGACAAAGTTGGAGGGACAGACAGCGATATCAAAATAAGAATACAAAAAGCAAGAGGAGCTTTCATTGCATTGGGAAATATATGGAGATCAAGAGAAATAGGATCCAACACGAAAATAAGAATCTTCAACTCAAATGTGAAGTCAGTCCTATTGTATGGCTCTGAGACATGGAGAACAAAAAAGACAACAACCAAAAAGCTACAGACTTTCATAAATGGGTGCTTGCGTAGAATAGAGGGATTAAAATGGTATGACAAGGTTACCAACGAGGAACTGATGACAAGAACTAGACAAGTGCCAGTGGAACAAGAGATGAGAAGAAGACGATGGCGATGGATAGGACACACACTGAGGAAACCTGTTGATAGCATTACAAGGCAATCCGTGTTCTGGAACCCTCAGGGCAAGAGAGGCAGAGGTAGACCAAGAAGCACATGGAGAAGAGAGCTGGAAACAGAGGTGAAAATAATGAGAACGTGGAAAGAACTTGAGATGATCGCACGTGACAGGAGGACTTGGCATGTGTTTGTTGAAGGCCTATGCTCCTTTGGGAGTGGAGGGTTATGATGATGATGAATATTGCATTATTTATTTTATTCTTATAAGGGACCACAGTAAAAACTGGTGTAAATAACACTAAATGTACTAACTGTGGCCATAATCAATGTTTTTTTACTTCGTAAATGGACTACCTTTATGTTTGAAGACTAAAAAGAAAGTTTTATTGTCTACAACAGTAATTTGTCTTTGGTAAGCTCGTATTCTACAGTTAACTTTTTTTCAATCTTACATTCTAAATGTTCTAAGTATGCGTACTTGTGTTAATACTACCAAAGACACTATATATTACAATTCTCTATTTCCCTACAGTTTGGTATATAATAAGTACATGTTCACAGAAAAGATTAACATAAAATAAACACTAAAAGATAGTACACTTCACCGTTTAGAATTCTTCAAAAAATAATTACGGCACAAGGTGGAAAAAAATTACTGAGTCAAAGAGTTAAAATCAAAATCATGTTATCAAGCACATAATTTATCATCACTCCCAGGGTAATACCACTATCTGACCTTCACACAAGTGGCCTTGACCTTCCAGGTGGTAGTGATACAGTTTATTTCACCGCTGCAGATAGTGATGGAAATGCATGCTCCTTCATCAACAGCAACTTTTTAGGTTTTGGAACTGCTCTAGTGCCTGAGGGATGTGGCTTTACTTTACAGGTAATGTAGCAAAATGGCTTACAAATTACAAACAAAAGGTAAAAGTGGTTTCTTAGCAGATAATTTCATAGAGCAGTGAAGTGTTAGAGACTTCACCTATACTAGATCTCAGTTTTATGAGGTGGAGCCACTAGTTCTCTTCTTCACTGCCTTTGCCTTCCTTATCTCAAGAACAGTCAGGTACTCATTTACAGCTAGGTAGCCTGGAGTGGGATGCCACTAGGTTTTGAACTCAGTAAATTACAGAATATGAAAGAAAATTATCTGGCTAACCCCATAATCATAAAGCAGGTAGACAAAAATACGTAGTGAGTTAATGAGTCAGAAACGTGTGAGTAATTCTGTGTATGTTCTATGTAGTTCCCAGGTGTCTCTGAGGAGACAAACAAAAATAAGATTACTGCTTCTTCAGGCATGTCATAATGGATCAATGATGGTGTGAGGATACGAGGTAGTCTGATGGGGTGCTCTTGTGGATGACGGTAGATCATTGGTAGACTTGATATCGGTAATTTTCTGTGTAGTTACAGTTGGTGCAGCCATTCTGAGTTTCACTTTCAGTTTTGCTACTACTAAATGGTGATCACTTCCCACATCTGCAACTCTTCTTACCTTCAAATCTTGTAATGCATGTCTCCATCTACCATTAATCATGATGTGGTCTTTCTGGTTTCTGTCCCGACCATTTGGTGATTCCCATGTTAATTTGTGAATTTCTTTGTGTGGGAAAAGTGTTCCTCCAATGACCAGGTTGTTAATGCTACAGAAACTTATTAATTTATCCCCATTTTCGTTTGTTGTTCTGCTGCCGCATTTCCCCATTACTCTTTCATTATATGTATTGTGTGTTCCAACTTTCGCATTGAGGTATCCCATTACTACGATAAGATCATATCTAGGTGTGTCTTCCATTTCTTTCTGCAGTTGTTGATAGAATTCATCCTTGACCTCTTCATCGCTGTCATTCGTTGGTGCGTAGCATTGTATTATTGTAGTGTTGGTGAATCTCCCTCTCAATCTTATTCTTGTCAGTCTGTTGTTGATGGGTTTCCATTCCAGTAATGACCTTTCTATTCCTTTCTACAGAAAATTTCATTGCAGCCTAATGCAAAGACACATAGATTACTGTGTCATAAGATAAAGTAAGAAACAGCTGTTTAATTTACATGCAAATCTATGTTTTTGTTAGTGTAAAGATGATGATGTATTTTTTTCCACAAGCTCAGAAAATACTACAGGGGAAAATGTAAATATAAGTCATTTTTTCAACATCTAGTCAAAAGTTCCCTGTAGTTTGGTTTTATTTTCCATTAAAATTTAGACACATTTTTTCACATACTACTTTTATTTCTATCCATCATTTAACTACTGCTGCTGACCTGCCAGATTGTCTGATTTATATAGTCTAAATTGTGGTTATTGCTGCAGAATCGAGGACATGGCTTTTCATTAGATCCCTGTCATAGGAATGTACTGGCTCCAAGAAAGAGACCATACCACACGATTATCCCTTCCATGGTTACATCTGTGGATACAAGTAAGACTTCCATTGTGCTTTTAGTTTACACTTTTAACTCTTTCTACCCCAAGAGCTGTATGGCATGCCTATTTGGTTAAATTTATAATTCTTCCAGTCTGCACTTTACACTGAATCAAACAGTCTTATTTGTAATGAGAATAAATGCAGTAAATTATAGTTATTGTTGATCAGAATCAACATAATTGCACTTCAGGCAAACCCATAGGTGCTCAGTCTCCCTGAGCAAATGTCTTAGGCGATGAATGCTAGTTGTTTTTGTTGCAAACTGGTTGTATACAAGCCGGATGCATTCTCTCATCTGTCAATCCCTGATGATCTTACGTTTGATGCCAAATTCCACCAATCTTAATCTTTATGATTCATTGATTGCAGTGCCATTCTTCAAGAGGTGATCATTAATTGTCCTCATTATCTCTGCCTTATTCATATCCAGTGCGGGACCCAAAGATGCAGCAATAGAGAATTCAGTCAGTGACCCATAGCTTGACTGCTTACGTCGGGGTCAGCGAACCAGAGCTGACCAAGACCCTACTCCACCTCCACGTGGTGGTCCTGGAAACAGTCTGCATCACTGCAGTCTGGCTAAGAGAGTAGGGATCGAAAAGGGAAGGCAAACCCGGTCCCAAAAAATGCCGTGCTGAAGTCGGATGTGTCGGCCGAAAGGCACAGATATCACAGCTCCAGCGTAAACAGACACAACGCAACAAGAAGATATCCAGTGCACCCACTATGGGTGCTCTTGAAGCTAGTCTGTCAGCTCTTTCATAACCACATACCCCTGCATGACCAGGACGGTAAACAACACCAGGTCCAGAAGATTTGAGGCTTCTATATAGGTTTTGTATTCATGATGTAGCCATCCATTTTGGACCTTCCAAAGCATGGATTGAGAGTCTGACACAATAACTGCCTTAGTAAATGTTTTATTCATTCAGTCATCACCCTTCAGTTTCCTGAATCAATCTTGTAAATGATAACAATCAGTAAACTATAACAAGATTGTACTGGAAGAAACACTACTACAGTATGTAGAAACTTACATATAACTTGGCAGCTATACAGACACAGTTGGAGGACTGACAATGATATGAAAATAAGAATACAAAAAGCTACATTGCATTGGCATTGACAAAATTCTGGTTTTTGTGTTGGAACTGATTTAAAAAAAAATCTGTTTCAACACAAAAATCAGAATGTTCAATTAAAATGTCAAGTCAGTTCTATTGTAAACCAAGACGCAATAAAAGTGAGAATGCAGTAAGCGACCCATAGCTTGACTGTCTGCGTCAGAGCCAGCGAACTAGATCTGACCAAGACCCTACTCCACCTCCAAGTGGTGGTCCTGGAAACAGGCTGCATCACTGCAGTCTGGCTGACGGAGTAGGGATCGAAGAGGGAAGGCAAACGCGGTCCCAAAAAAATGCCGTGCGGAAGTCGGATGTGTCGGCCGAAAGGCGCAAATATCGCAGTTTCGCTGTAAACAGACACAACGCAACCAACGTCCTTTTCAGGACGAACGAGGAAGAAGAAGAAGAAGTATGGCTCTGAAACATGGAGAAAAACACAAACAAAAGCTACAGACTTTTATAAATGGATGATTGCATAGAGTAGATGGATTAAAGTTGTATGACAAGATCAGTAATGTGGAACTGATGACAAGAACCAGGCAAGTGCCAGTGGAACAAGAGATGAGTAGATGCTGGAGATGGATAGGACACACACAGAGGAAAACTGTTGATAGCATTACACAGCAGTCCTTGTTCTGGAATCCCCAGGGTAAAAGAGATAAAGGAAGACCAATGAACACACGGAGAAGAGAACTGGAGACAGATGTGAAGAAATGGAAAGACCTTGAGCTGATGGCATGGGACATTTGTAAAACAATTTTATTTGTGAGAATGGCTTCTTTGTTAATAATAAACAAATAAAACAAATGTTTTACACGTTTGTGCACTCTGATTTTCTACAAACACTCAATAATGACTGTACTGACTATTAGGAAAGATAGTATTATCTCTTATCAACTCATAAAAAAGTTAGGAAAGGTGGGATTAATTGCTGTTATCTCCCTTACGCCAGTATTTCAAACAATTTAACGTGGCAGATTGGCAATATTTTTTTCCTTTGTGCCACAGACCATAGTTATTCACCGGAGTATGTTTGCATATAGTCCCAATTACTAACTATACCTTACATGCTTCTTATAATGTAATATTATTTAATATTGACTGACGGCTTGCGGACAGGCACCAGTCTACTGGCCATAAAGACACTTTTTATTCTAATTATAACCCATCAGAGGTTGAACAGAACATCTTTCATCATCAGTATTAAAAATAAAAATGAAACGTGGGAGCAGACCTGAAGCACATAGAGAAAACTTAAGACAGAAATGACAAGGATGAGGAAAACATGGAAAGACCTTGAGCTGATGGCAAGGGGTAAGAGGATATGATGTGAACTTGTTGAAGGCCTGTACTCCAGGGGGAGCTGAAGGGTTAATGAACATACGAATTTGTCCAATTGACAGAGTTTTTAGAGTGCTGGTGTCTGTGGCAAAAGTGCCGGGTTCGATTCATAGTATCAACATGCTCTAGTCTACCTAGCTGTAAATTGGTACCTGACTTTGCTCTTGAGTTAGGGAAGGAAAGAGCAGGAAGGAAAGAAACTGGTCACCTTACCTCTCGATGCTGGACCTAGTATAGTCAAGTCTCTAACACTTCACTTCCCTACAACAGGATCTGCTATGGAACTACCTTACTTTAAAAAAAATATATATTTTGGATCAATTTTCAGATGACTTGCTGATGAGTTTTGGTGTAATGGGTGGTTTCATGCAACCTCAAGGTCATGTGCAGGTTCTTCTGAATATGCTTGAGTTTCAGAGTAATCCTCAGACAGCCCTTGACCTACCTCGAATATGTTTGGGAGTGGGGAGCAGGTAATTTATTTTCCCTGCTGTTAAATAAAGTAGTGTTTACTTACTTTTACTTTACATTATTGGTACTTGACATATAGAAAATATAGAAAAAGTTATGTAGATTCTAAGACAGCCGCATGCCTGAGATGTCTGATTAAAAGAAAATCCATTTAAATGGTCATGCGAAATATATTTGTCTGAATGGGTGAGTGCTTTCATGAGCATATTAGATATATCTAAGATTATTTGTAACCTCTACTTTTTACTTTCTGGTAAAATGAAGTTCTGTACATTATAAACATCCCAATGTCAGTATTCTTGGTTGAAGTGTTTTTGCTTTAAAACTTCTACAGGATGGGGTCCACGACCCATGTCCAACCCTCCTTTTTATGACATGCATGGTATGTTAAGTGTTACTGTTCTTTACTCCCCTTTCAGCTACAATTTTGTGCATTATTCTCCCACATCAAGTGAGTTTGAAAATACACCGGGGAAAAGACAAAGATATTGAGAATAAATGCATTAAATGGTATCAATGTTGCACTAGGTTAATCACCCCTACAAAGTGTGGAATCATAAACATTTTAATAAAAACCCTAGATCTAAGGATCTTTTATGTTTGGACCTGCGCCCTAATATAACCAACTACGTTGAACGGGACGCGCCTCGCCAAAATGAGGCAAAACGTTATAAAAAAAATAATAAAAAAATAAACATAGCCTGGCAGCAATACAGACTGCAGTTGGAGGGACAGACAGTGATATAAAAATAGGAGCAGTAGGCAAGGGGAGCTTTCACTGCATTGGGAAATATGTATGGAGATCATGAAAAATTTTAGTCTTCTACTCAAATGTCAAGTCATTCCTTTTGTATGGCTCTGAAACATGGAGAACAACAAAAACCACAGCCAAGAAGCTACAGACTTTCATAACTGGGTGTTTGTGTAGAAGAGAAGGATTGAAATTGTATGACAAGGTCACTAATCTAGAACTGTTGATATGAACCAGTTAAGTGCCAATGGAACAAGAGATGAAAAGATGCTGGTAATGGATAAGACACACTGACGGAACTTTTTGATAGTATTACAAGGCAGTCCATGTTCTGGAAACCCCCAGGGTAAGAGAGGTACAGTGAGACAGAAGAAGACATGGAGGGACCTTAAGCTGATGGCAGGGGAAAGGAATACTTGGCATACGTTTGTTGAAACCCTATGCTCCTTGGGAAACTGAAGGGCAGTGATGGTAATGATGATTAATCAATCAGTACCATTTAGCTCCCCAATGAGCATAGGGCTTCATAAAAAACATGCAGAGTCCTCCTGTCAGGTGCCATCATCTCAAGTCTTTCCATGTCATCCTCACCATTTTAATTTCTGTTGCCACTTCCCTTCTCCATGTGTTCTTTGGTCTCAACTAATTTGTTTTTGTACTGTGATAAGTTAAAATGCATTTATTTTAAACAGAAAGGACACTTTTTGTTTTTAGTAACACAGTATATTTCACAGATTGCCTGTCAGTCGTAACTGCCCTTATGAACCATAAAAACGATGAATTAAACAAGCTGTCAAAGGCACCAATGGGACCCAGCTATTAATTTGACAGAGTGAAAGTAGCATTATCAGGCAGTCCTTGTTCTGGAATCCACAGGGTAAGAGAGATAGAAAAAGACCAAAGAATACATGGAACAGAGAACTGGGGACAGACCATAAGGTGGATTCCTATTTACTGCAAGATAAATGGAAATGAGAAGGCAGAGAAACTTGACAAAGAAGGAGGAAGTAAAATTCAGACTGAAGACAGGACAACGTGAAGAGATAAAAGCAATAATCAAATATAGCATTAAAGAAAAATGACAGACAACACCCAGAGTCAAATATAACAGAGGCATACTAATCCTTCGACTAATGTGAAGGGGCTGGAAACTTCACCATGTAAAACTAGTTGCCATAGAAACCACTGCTGCAAGAACATGTGAAGTCTTTGTGCAGGTTTCCTGCAAGGATGCCAGCTGCATTGGTGGTTCCATGATCCATGGAGAGCAAAAAAGGAAAGTAATGATAATGCTACTCCTTACCAAAAAGAGAAATAAGTGATACTTTTCAGACCAAGACCCATCCACAGCAGGCTGAAATACCATCTGTTGAAAATATTCAAAATCTAACAAAGAGGTATGTGTTCAAGCAAACAGCAGAACATTTCCTCCAAGAATGTCAGCTCCATATGAGGACCAGATTGACAGAATGGCCTCCACCAATACTTTTCAGGTAGAAACTGTATGGCAAAGAGAGAAACCTGAGACAGATTGCCCAATTTTATGAGAGAAATAGGTGTGGTTATATGAGTGAATGAAAAAGAAGACGTAATAGTTTAAAAATTATGTAGGTTTTTTCTATTTTTCAAAATTTAGCACTATATACACTGGAGCTCATTCATAATATATATTTATTGTTAATCGTTTTTTTCCTCACATTTACAGTATTTTGTAAGGCACTTTTTCCATTGATGAAGCAGCATATTTGAATAATCATTTTTTTTTTTCAGCTCCTATAAATCCAGCGCATTACATGGTCCCTGTGAGACAGTCTATGTCAAAGCAATTTGTTGTGCATGATGACGTTGCCAGTAGCATCCAGAACTTCATGTTTTTCATAAATGGGTGCTTGTATAGAATAGGATTGAAATGGAGCAACAAGATCACCAATGTGGAACTGATGACAAGAACCAGACAAGTGCTAATGGAACAAGAGATGAGAAGAAGACACTGACAATGGATAGGACAAACATTGAGGAAACCTTTTGAGAGCATTACAAGGCAGTCCTTCTTCTAGAATCCCCAGGGTATGAGAGGTAGAGGTAGACTGAAAAATTCATGGAGAAGAAAATTCGAGACAGAAATGAAAAGAATGAGCCAGTCATGGAAAGACCTGAAACTGATGACATGGGACAGGAAGACTTGGCATGTTGAAGGGCTATGCTCCTCTGCCAGCTGAAGGATGACAATGATTCTGAGATAAAGAGGTATTATTATCACAAACAACATCTCTTTCAAAGACGTGTAAATGTGACAACAATATTAAATGGGAGAAGTATACTGAAAAGTTATGCATTTTTGAAGGCTGTATACTCCAGATGTAAAATTAAGAGAAACCAGGGTTTAACTGTATGCACCATGTTGATTTCCCTGAATGAGTCAGTTCTTTCAAATGCACATTAAATTTAAGATATTTTTTTGGAGAGATTTAACCGATACTATTTGATACAAGTCCTCAAGTAGTTCCTGTGGGTTGCTGAAGATATAGAAGAACAGGCTTACTGTTTCTTCAGTCATGCCATAAGAGGCAACAAACATAAGGTTGTGCATAGGACTGGCAACCTCATATTGTACAACTAGCTCCTACAGATGCCAGATCTGTAGTTGTATGTGTTTTCATGCAGGCTTCCTTCAAGGTAGACAGTTTCCTGCAGGGCTGCGAGCTGCAGTGGTCAAGCTGTTTAGTCAGAGTCCATTGAATTCCATTTCTATTGGCTGATGTTGATGTTTTCATAAACTAATCTATAGCCAGAAAGAAGAGAAACTGTGACCTGCCACACTCCATTTGTTACCTCAAACAGTTCTGTAAGTTGTCCTTTATTTAAAATTCTGTATTATCCCTGAATGCTGACATATTACAGATGTTGTAAGATTTCATTACATGTACTCATTAAACTTTTGATGTGATATTCAGTGATTGGTTCACAGATTGTTACGCATTATTACTTCAGTCACCCTCGTTATTCTAAATTTCTTTTCTAAATACTCTCAGGCGTTTATTTGAAAGTTTTCAAAGAGAGCTGTAGTCAGTTTTAGGCTCTTTGAATCTCTGTAGAGTTTTTCCATGAATAGTACTGGTGTCGGCCATATGCGCTTTCTCTGTTCCACATATGCATATGTTGGCATGGGACAATTCTAAATGAAAGTAAATCTATTGACATAGCTCATCATGTTAGTTTCATTGTGAAATTTTCAATTTAAAGAAAAAAAAGCTACCAGAAATATTTATTGTTTTATCTACTCAGGGACTTTGTTCTTTTCGATGTTGTACTGTAAAAATATATTATAAGCAGTTATTTTCATGCCTCTATTTTTTTCAACCCATACAAATAAATATGTAACTGAAGCATTAAAGTTACTTCTTTAATATGCTTGATTAATACGTGCCTCACATTATGGAGTAGTAGTTATATACTACACATTTAAGCAGGTTGGATGTCACTTGCCCTCTTAAAATTAACCCTGATGTTCACAACATGCCATGAAAAATTGAATATTCATTTCATTAGTCAGAATAATGTTGTACACATTATGTCATGTTTTTTGTTGTTGTTTAACTAGAGTTGCTGAGCTAGTCGCTCATATGCAGCCATTGCCTAGTTGAAGAATTTGCATGTGTTGCATAGCCACTGAGTGGTGCTGTATAGAGTGTTTTTGAGGAGCCTGGCAATAGCCTTTTTCGGTGGTACTTGTGTGATAATTCACCGTCGATGAAAATTTTTGAAATGTTTAGGGTAAACGGAGCATCGTACTTTTTCTTCAGTTCGGCAAATCCAATCGTAGTATCAAGGCCATGGAGTTGTCACATTTTACACGCAACCTTACGCGACGTCACAAATCTCTTCCTCTCCCCCCCCCTTTCATGTTTTTAACATTCTGTTTGTATCCGTTATCATGTTTTTTTTTAATGAGTGTCCGATTGACAGAGTGGTTAGAGCGCTGGTCTCTTGCGACTAAGATGCCAGGTTCGATTCACGGTCTCATCGTGCTCCAGTCGTCCCAGCTGTGAATGGGTACCTGACTTTGTCCTTCAGTTAGGGAAGGAAAAGGCAGCGATGAAAGGAACTAGTCACCCCCACCTCTCGATGCTGGACCTAGTATAGTGAAGTCTCTAACACTTCACTCCCTTACGGCAGTATCTGCTATGCGACTACCTTTACCGTTTTTTCATCATCATCATCATCATGCTCCTTTGCGATCTGTAGGGCAGTGATGATAAAGATATATGACCTATTTTCATGTCTCTTTTTGAATACTTTCAACGATTTAACGTGTAGTTCTCAAAATTGTCTTGTTAAGATGATTGTCAATAAATGTTTTTTTTTCTTTTCATTTCACATTGTGATTTGGGAGGGCAAGTTAAAAAAAAAAAAATGCGTTCCTTGTGCATTCTTAGATGACACGCTTACGACAGACCCGCCCTCCAACCCCTCCCCCCCCCCCCCCCCCCCCTGCCCGTATTTTTATTTAAGTTTATAAACCAATAAAACGGTATTGAATCAGTTCGGGACCCAAGATGCATCAAAAGTGAGGAATGCAGTAAGCGACCCCATAGCTTGACTGCCTGCATCAGTGTCAGCGAACCAGAGCTGACCAAGACCCTACTCCACCTCCACGTGGTGGTCGTGGAAACAGGCTGTATTACTGCAGTCTGGCTGAGGAGTAGGGATCGAAGAGGGAAGGCAAACCCGGTCCCAAAAAATGCTGTGCGGAAGTCGGATGTGTCGGCCGAAAGGCGCAAATACTGCAGCTTCGCTGTAAACGGACACAACGCAACCAACGTCCTTTTCAGGACGAACGAGGAAGAAAGAAGAAGAAGAATCAGTTCTACAAGTTAACGGTACACAGGAAACAAGGGAAGTCGCTGCCGTTGCCTTCTCTAACTCAAGATCAGAGTCAGGTACCCATTTACAGCTGGTTATACTGATGCGTGACACCTGTTCCCGTCCTCGTTGCTGTTGCCTTCTCTAACTCAAGATCAGAGTCAGGTACCCATTTACAGCTGGTTATGGAGGGTTAGAGACTTCACCATACTAGATCAAGCATCGAGAGGTGGGGAGACCAGTTTCCTTCCTCGCTGTCTTTTCCTTCCCTAACTCAAAGTTAAGTACCCATTTATAGCTAGGTAGGCCCCACCTCTTGATGCTGGACCTAGTATGGTGAAGTCTTTAACACTCTACTACCGCAATAAGTTACCGGGTTTCGTGTTCAAAGCTAGGTAATGTCACGCATCAGTCTAACCAGCTGTAAAAGGGTACCTGACTCTGATCCTGAGTTAGAGAAGGCAACGGCAGCGAGGAAGGGAACAGGCCACCCCACCTCATAAAGCTGGGACCCAGTACATCGAAGTCTATGACACTTCACTCCCCTACGGCAGACGGTTTAAATTAACCTTACGAACGGCAGGCGTGTTTTAAAAAAAAATTCTAAACAACGGGGGAAAGGGGAGAAACATGACACTTTTTCAGTCAAGAAAAAGTACGGTTCTCGGTTTGGGTAATAAATTTCCACAATTTGATTTAAGCGGTGAATAATCACACAAGAACCCCTTTTTCTTTCTGTGGAGAGTCCTGAGCAAATCAGCAGCACATGCTGAACTGTCTCATATGGATGGGTACTGTTGCAGCAATTAGTCTCATGTGTGGGGTTTAGTTTGTTTAAGTGCTTACTGAGTCTGGTGTGTTCTGTTCTTAGATTGTGCTCTGCTCCACATGTTGTAGGTGTCTGACAGAAATATAAAGTAATCTAGCAAATGTGTACGACAGTGAAAAAAAATCCATCTGTCATGTATATAACCAGCAAACTACAGGAACAGTTAGTATTCACACTCTTCGACATTTACTGAGGGAAACTGAGCATCTGTGGGTTTTCCCAGAGTGCAATGATATCTATTCTGTTCAACAATAACAATAGCAATCCTTCAGAAGTGAGCCACACATAAATATGAAATGAGTGGGCCAGATATAAATATGAAATGAGTGGGCCAGATATAAATATTAAGCAAATTGGCCAAACATATAAATAAAGTAATCTACAGTTGTAGTAAATTTACAGGGAGATGTGAATTAATAGTTGTGTAATTTTGAAAAAGGTATGCATATCATCATTGTGGGCAGACGCTGGAACTGGGTTGGCCATGTCCTCAGAAAGGACCCTGACACCAACACTAGAAGTGCTATGCTATGGACCCCAGAATGACGGTGAAAGAGAGGCAGACCAAAGACAACCTGGTGAAGAACAGTGGAGGTTGAGATGCAAAGCATGAACCAGAGTTGTGGCACGGCACAAAGGATAGCCACCGACCGAGCAAGGTTTGGACAGTTTGTGCTGCCCTACAAGATGCCACTAGGCGTGATGGCCACTGACTGCTTTGTTAGTCAGGGGCTAAGGATCCAAGAAGAAGGAGAATATTGACTCTGCCCTGTGTAGTTTCCTGGTGGTCTCTGATGAAACAAAGAAAGAAGAGGACTACTGCACCCTCAGGCATGTCATACAAGGCAACTAAAATGAGGTTGGCAACCTCATCATGTCAAACAAATTACTACAGAAACCACTGCTGCAAGCAGATATAAATGAATATTTGAGGCAGACTTCCTGTGAGGGGACCAGCTACAGTGGTGGCTCATGCTCCATAAGGAGCAAAAAGGAAGTTATGATGAATATTAACTGTGCTTTGAGTTAGGGAAAGCTATGGCAGTAAGGGAGGGAACTGGTCACCTTATCTCATAAAGCTGAGACCGTGTATACTGAAGTCTCTAACATTTCATTTCCCTGTGGCAGTATCTACAATGTTTATATGATCATCATCATCTCATCTCAAGCTGTAACCTGTCATGGGTCGTAGCGTTGCCATAGTGGAAGCATCAGCAGACAGGGTCCTCCACTGCTCTCTATCCTCAGCAATGCGTACAAGTGTGGAAAAACCGTGCCCTGTCCATTCTTTGATGTTATCAGCCCAGCATTTTCTTTGCCTTCCTCTTCTCTGTTTACCTTCGACTGTTCCCTGGAGGATCGTTTTCGAAAGGGAGTCATGACTAGTTACATGCCCAAACCAGGCAAGCTTTCAACGTTTCACTACTGACAAAAGTGGTTCTTGGTGGCCTGCATACGTGTTTATTTTCTCTCTAACATAGATATTTGTTTTGTGCTCTTTATAGCAAATGCAAATGTTTATATGATAGGTAATTATAACTCATTTCCAGAATTCTTGTGCTTTTATGTTATTTTTAATGTGGCGTACAATTGTTCTGCTGTGGCTGTTGTCATTAGCAGTGATGATTTGTGTTTTAATCTGCTTGGTTTCCAGTTCTCTACCACTCATATGTTTGGGTTTTATTGTCTTATTCTTCCATAGCACTCAGCAGCTTCCTGGACAACATGATTACATTGTAAATCTAGAGGTTCTGTGTATGTAATGATTTCACTGGCAGCTGTTGGCATAGTTCTCATGCCTCCACACATCAACCTAAGACTTTGGTTTTGGACTTTGCCCAGTTCTGCCTGGATGGTTGTGCATGTGTAAGAGGTGAGACTTTGCCCAGTTCTGCCTGGATGGTTGTGCATGTGTAAGAGGTGAGACTTTGCCCAGTTCTGCCTGGATGGTGTTGCTTGTATAAGAGGTGAGACTTTGCCCAGTTCTGCCTGGATGGTTGTGCATGTGTAAGAGGTGAGACTTTGCCCAGTTCTGCCTGGATGGTGTTGCTTGTGTAAGAGGTGAGACTTTGCCCAGTTCTGCCTGGATGGTTGTGCATGTGTAAGAGGTGAGACTTTGCCCAGTTCTGCCTGGATGGTGTTGCTTGTGTAAGAGGTGAGACTTTGCCCAGTTCTGCCTGGATGGTTGTGCATGTGTAAGAGGTGAGACTTTGCCCAGTTCTGCCTGGATGGTGTTGCTTGTGTAAGAGGTGAGACTTTGCCCAGTTCTGCCTGGATGGTTGTGCATGTGTAAGAGGTGAGACTTTGCCCAGTTCTGCCTGGATGGTGTTGCTTGTGTAAGAGGTGACTATTGTCAGATTATGCATGAGGCTGGCAACCTTGTTATGTAGAATTAGTTGCTATAGACACCATCATTGCTTGTGTATCAGCTGCAATGATGGTTCTATGCTCCACCTACACCAAAAGAAAAGAGAAGTGATAATGGCTGTATTAAAAACTCTGGCGTCTGCTGCATTTATGTTTCATTTACACTGTGAGATTCTGTTCAAAGTTCATTTAACAAAAAAAATAAAGAGTTTTATCAATGTTCGCAGTATTATGTTTATTGAGTAGCAACACTTACTTCCATAAATATAATGTAATTTCATAATCAGTGCATAAAACAAAATTTGTTAAGGCAGATGAAACAACAGTTCTGTGTACACTTAGAAAATCATCAACTATAACACAGAACAGAACACCATAACCAAACATGCTTTTCAAAAGTTGGAAAGGATCATCTGTGGCATGATAGAACGAAATGGTAACAAGTTGGCATTCTGAAGATATTAGTATCACAAGGATAGTCTTTCAAATATCTTCTTAACTGTGGAAATGGTATGTCTGATGGCAGTATATTTGACTGGTGTTATGTAAAGGAATTCATGTTGCTCAGCATAAAATTCCATGGTTAGACCATGAACTAGATCCTGAAGCACCTCTGTGTGCTGGGAAAAAAGAACCTCTGAGTTGCCTGGTAAACTCTCAGGGACTGAGTAAACAGCACCATTGTGGTGCAACATCATGATTCCAACTGTGGTGAAACATGTTGAGAACCCAGCATTGCACACTGTGGTGAAACATGTTGAGAACCCAGCATTGCACACTGTGGTGAAACATGTTGAGAACCCAGCATTGCACACTGTGGTGAAACATGTTGAGAACCCAGCATTGCACACTGTGGTGAAACATGTTGAGAACCCAGCATTGGACACTGTGGTGAAACATGTTGAGAACCCAGCATTGCACACTGTGGTGAAACATGTTGAGAACCCAGCATTGCACACTATAAGGTTGGGGAAATCATCTGACATTGGAGCTGATAACTCCAACTCAACAAGTTGCAGAAAACCCACAGGAAAACCCACAGGAAAACCCTAAAGTCAAGGAAATAAAAACTTGGCCTTGGCTGCAAAATAGTGGCAAGCCTCAGCACTCCTAGTTAAACAACAAGAAAAATCACAGACTTTCAAATAGTACAAATATCTGACAATCAATATTTTTTAACCCAGTTAAACAAGTGTTGTATTTTAGTACAAATATCTGAAAATCAATATTTTTAACCCAGTTAAACAAGTTTTGTATTTTAGTTTTCTGTAAATCAACAGAGGACAACAGAGGTAAAAAAACCATCACCAGATTCTAATGAAGGCCCAAACATTTTCAGATCAGAAGTAGAGAATGCCATTCATCTGATACAAAAAGGAAAATCAGCAGGCATGGATAACATAAAAATTGAAATGATAGAAGCTCTGGAGAGCTTTGGTATAGATACAATCACAGAAATATGCAACAATATATACAATACAGGATATATATACCACACGACATGAAGACATCAGTTTTCATAACATTGCCCAAAAAACCAAATGCAACAGAATGTTCAGACTTCAGAACAATCAGCCTGATGAGTCATGCAATTAAGATACTGCTCAAAATCATACAGGAAAGAATAAAAAGTAAAGTAGACAGCGAAATCCAAAAAGAACAGTTTGGTTTTAGACGGAACAGTGGAACAAGAGAGGCAATATTTTGCCTAAGAATATTAGCAGAAAAATATACAGAGGTCCAAAAAAGTATGTATATGTGCTTCATTGACTATAAGATGGCTTTTGACAGAGTCCATCATGAGAAAATAATTAAATGCCTTGAAGACATAGGTATTGATGGAAAAGATATAAAAATACTCAGTAACCTTTATTGGGAGCAAACTGCCACAGTAAGATCAGGAAGGAATTATTCACCATACATAGACATAAAAAGAGGTGTCAGAAAAGGTTGTGTGCTGTCCCCCTGCCTATTTAATTTATAAACCGAAAAAATTTTCAAACATATACAGGAAATACCAGGACTGAACATCAGTGGAAGGTCAATAAACAACCTTAGATATGCAGATTATACCGTGTTGTTAGCTGAAAGCGAACAGGAGTTACAAGAACTAGTGAAGCAAGTGAACAGTATAAGTCATGAATATGGACTCGACATTAATATTGAGAAAACAAAAACTATGATAATTAGCAAAACAGATGATAAACCCACATTAAAGATAAGCGTAAATGGGAAAATCCTGGAACAAGTCAAGAGCTACGTATATCTTGGTCATATAATAACAGAAGATGGCAGATGTGAAACAGAAATCAAGAAGAGAATAGGAATGGCCAAAGCTACATTCAACAACATGAAACATATACTGACATCCAAACAGTTATCTCACAAATTAAAACTGAGAATCATAAAGTGTTATATATATATTCTGCATTTCTGTATGGTGCAGAAACATGGACGATGAATAAGCATTTGGAAGAAAGAATTGAGGCTCTTGAAATGTGAAATATAGAAGAATGGGGCGTATCTCATGGAAAGAGATGAAAACTGATGATGATGATGAAATCAACTAAACTGAAATGTTACTGATTCTTTGCAGCCATATCACATTTTGTACAAGGTAGATAAACAAACATATTGATAAACATAATGCAGATATATAGATGCCCTGTGTACAGAGGATTGGAAAACCACTCCATATTATTAAATTTCTATATCCTCACTTGTATCTACTGGATATACATGAAACAAATGTCAAAACAAGAAGCAGCAGATTTCCAGAAACAAAATAAAATTGAAAGTGGCCAATAAAATGATATTACACAACAACAAAACTGGCTGCCCACTATGAAGTCATGTGTTGAACAAACCGGATCTCACATTAAACTGTATTGTTAATGGCACATAGCACTATGTAATAAAATTTATCTTTATATGTGGACGTTTGTTTCATTTACATTACAGTAGTTGAATAGGAGTGAAGATATAACAATTTTTAGATGGGGAGTAACTATTCAGTCACTCTATAGCTCCTGGGAGTAACTATTCAGTCACTCTATAGCTCCTGGGAGTAACTATTCAGTCACTCTATAGCTCCTGGGAGTAACTATTCAGTCACTCTATAGCTCCTGGGGGTAACTATTCAGTCACTCTATAGCTCCTGGGGGTAACTATTCAGTCACTCTATAGCTCCTGGGAGTAACTATTCAGTCACTCTGTAGTTCCTGGGAGTAACTATTTAGTCACTCTGTAGTTCCTGGGAGTAACTATTCAGTCACTCTGTAGTTCCTGGGGGTAACTATTCAATCTCTCTGTAGCTCCTGGGGGTAACTATTCAATCACTCTATAGCTCCTGGGGGTAACTATTCAATCACTCTATAGCTCCTGGGGGTAACTATTCAATCACTCTGTAGCTCCTGGGGGTAACTATTCAGTCACTCTATAGCTCCTGGGGGTAACTATTCAATCTCTCTATAGCTCCTGGGAGTAACTATTCAATCTCTCTATAGCTCCTGGGAGTAACTATTCAATCACTCTATAGCTCCTGGGGGTAACTATTCAATCACTCTATAGCTCCTGGGGGTAACTATTCAATCACTCTATAGCTCCTGGGGGTAAATATTCAATCTCTCTATAGCTCCTGGGGGTAACTATTCAATCTCTCTATAGCTCCTGGGGGTAACTATTCAATCTCTCTATAGCTCCTGGGGGTAACTATTCAATCTCTCTATAGCTCCTGGGAGTAACTATTCAATCTCTCTATAGCTCCTGGGGGTAACTATTCAATCTCTCTATAGCTCCTGGGGGTAACTATTCAATCTCTCTGTAGCTCCTGGGGGTAACTATTCAATCTCTCTGTAGCTCCTGGGGGTAACTATTCAATCACTCTATAGCTCCTGGGGGTAACTATTCAATCACTCTATAGCTCCTGGGGGTAACTATTCAATCACTCTGTAGCTCCTGGGGGTAACTATTCAGCCACTCTATAGCTCCTGGTGGTAACTATTCAATCTCTCTATAGCTCCTGGGAGTAACTATTCAATCTCTCTATAGCTCCTGGGAGTAACTATTCAATCACTCTATAGCTCCTGGGGGTAACTATTCAATCACTCTATAGCTCCTGGGGGTAACTATTCAATCACTCTATAGCTCCTGGGGGTAACTATTCAATCACTCTATAGCTCCTGGGGGTAACTATTCAATCACTCTGTAGCTCCTGGGGGTAACTATTCAGTCACTCTATAGCTCCTGGGGGTAACTATTCAATCACTATATTTCAATCACTCTGTAGCTCCTGGGGGTAACTATTCAATCACTCTCTAGCTCCTGGGGGTAACTATTCAATCACTCTATAGCTCCTGGGGGTAACTATTCAATCACTCTCTAGCTCCTGGGGGTAACTATTCAATCACTGTAGCTCCTGGGGGTAACTATTCAATCACTATATAGCTCCTGGGGGTAACTATTCAATCACTCTGTAGCTCCTGGGGGTAACTATTCAATCATTCTCTAGCTCCTGGGGGTAACTATTTAATCACTCTCTAGATCCTGGGGGTAACTATTCAATCACTATAGCTCCTGGGGGTAACTATTTAATCACCCTGCAGCTCATGGGGGTAACTATTCAGTCACTATATAGCTCCTGGGGGTAACTATTCAATCAACCTGTAGCTCCTGGGAGTAACTATTCAGTCACTCTGTAGTTCCTGGGGGTAACTATTCAATCACTATATAGTGCCTGGGGGTAACTATTCAATCACTCTGTAGCTCCTGGGGGTAACTATTCAACCACTCTGTAGCTCCTGGGGGTTACTCTTCAATCACTCTGTAGCACCTAGGGTAACTATTCAATCACTCTGTAGCTCCTGGGGGTAACTATTCAATCACTCTGTAGCTCATGGGGGTAACTATTCAATCACCCTCTAGCTCCTGGGGGTAACTATTCAATCACTCTGTAGCTCCTGGGGGTAACTATTCAATCACTCTGTAGCTCCTGGGGGTAAATATTCAATCACTCTGTAGCTCCTGGGGGTAACTATTCAATCACTCTGTAGCACCCAGGGGTTACTCTTCAATCACTCTGTAGCACCTAGGGTAACTATTCAATCACTCTGTAGCTCCTGGGGGTAACTATTCAATCACTCTGTAGCTCATGAGGGTAACTATTCAATCACTCTCTAGCTCCTGGGGGTAACTATTCAATCACTCTGTAGCTCCTGGGGGTAACTATTCAATCACTCTATAGCTCCTGGGGGTAACTATTCAATCTCTCTATAGCTCCGGGGGTAACTATTCAATCTCTCTGTAGCTCCTGGGGGTAACTATTCAATCTCTCTGTAGCTCCTGGGGGTAACTATTCAATCACTCTATAGCTCCTGGGGGTAACTATTCAATCACTCTATAGCTCCTGGGGGTAACTATTCAATCACTCTGTAGCTCCTGGGGGTAACTATTCAGTCACTCTATAGCTCCTGGGGGTAACTATTCAATCTCTCTATAGCTCCTGGGAGTAACTATTCAATTTCTCTATAGCTCCTGGGAGTAACTATTCAATCACACTATAGCTCCTGGGGGTAACTATTCAATCACTCTATAGCTCCTGGGGGTAACTATTCAATCACTCTATAGCTCCTGGGGGTAACTATTCAATCACTCTATAGCTCCTGGGGGTAACTATTCAATCACTCTGTAGCTCCTGGGGGTAACTATTCAGTCACTCTATAGCTCCTGGGGGTAACTATTCAATCTCTCTATAGCTCTTGGGAGTAACTATTCAGTCACTCTATAGCACCTGGGGGTAACTATTCAATCTCTCTGTAGCTCCTGGGGGTAACTATTCAATCTCTCTATAGCTCCTGGGGGTAACTATTCAATCACTGTAGTTCCTGGGAGTAACTATTCAATCACTCTGTAGCTCCTGGGGGTAACTATTCAATCACTCTGTAGCTCCTGGGGGTAACTATTCAGTCACTCTCTAGCTCCTGGGGGTAACTATTTAATCACTCTCTAGCTACTGGGGGTAACTATTCAATCACTCTCTAGCTCCTGGGGGTAACTATTCAATCACTGTAGCTCCTGGGGGTAACTATTCAATCACTATATAGCTCCTGGGGGTAACTATTCAATCACTCTGTAGCTTCTGGGGGTAACTATTCAATCATTCTCTAGCTCCTGGGGGTAACTATTTAATCACTCTCTAGCTCCTGGGGGTAACTATTCAATCACTATAGCTCCTGGGGGTAACTATTTAATCACCCTGTAGCTCATGGGGGTAACTATTCAGTCACTATATAGCTCCTGGGGGTAACTATTCAATCAACCTGTAGCTCCTGGGAGTAACTATTCAGTCACTCTGTAGTTCCTGGGGGTAACTATTCAATCACTATATAGTGCCTGGGGGTAACTATTCAATCACTCTGTAGCTCCTGGGGGGTAACTATTCAATCACTCTGTAGCTCCTGGGAGTTACTCTTCAATCACTCTGTAGCACCTAGGGTAACTATTCAATCACTCTGTAGCTCCTGGGGGTAACTATTCAATCACTCTGTAGCTCATGGGGGTAACTATTCAATCACTCTCTAGCTCCTGGGGGTAACTATTCAATCACTCTGTAGCTCCTGGGGGTAACTATTCAATCACTGTAGCTCCTGGGGGTAACTATTCAATCACTATATAGCTCCTGGGGGTAACTATTCAATCACTCTGTAGCTCCTGGGGGTAACTATTCAATCATTCTCTAGCTCCTGGGGTAAACTATTTAATCACTCTCTAGCTCCTGGGGGTAACTATTCAATCACTATAGCTCCTGGGGGTAACTATTTAATCACCCTGCAGCTCATGGGGGTAACTATTCAGTCACTATATAGCTCCTGGGGGTAACTATTCAATCAACCTGTAGCTCCTGGGAGTAACTATTCAGTCACTCTGTAGTTCCTGGGGGTAACTATTCAATCACTATATAGTGCCTGGGGGTAACTATTCAATCACTCTGTAGCTCCTGGGGGTAACTATTCAACCACTCTGTAGCTCCTGGGGGTTACTCTTCAATCACTCTGTAGCACCTAGGGTAACTATTCAATCACTCTGTAGCTCCTGGGGGTAACTATTCAATCACTCTGTAGCTCATGGGGGTAACAACTATTCAATCACCCTCTAGCTCCTGGGGGTAACTATTCAATCACTCTGTAGCTCCTGGGGGTAACTATTCAATCACTCTGTAGCTCCTGGGGGTAAATATTCAATCACTCTGTAGCTCCTGGGGGTAACTATTAAATCACTCTGTAGCACCCAGGGGTTACTCTTCAATCACTCTGTAGCACCTAGGGTAACTATTCAATCACTCTGTAGCTCCTGGGGGTAACTATTCAATCACTCTGTAGCTCATGAGGGTAACTATTCAATCACTCTCTAGCTCCTGGGGGTAACTATTCAATCACTCTGTAGCTCCTGGGGGTAACTATTCAATCACTCTATAGCTCCTGGGGGTAACTATTCAATCTCTCTATAGCTCCTGGGGGTAACTATTCAATCTCTCTGTAGCTCCTGGGGGTAACTATTCAATCTCTCTGTAGCTCCTGGGGGTAACTATTCAATCACTCTATAGCTCCTGGGGGGTAACTATTCAATCACTCTATAGCTCCTGGGGGTAACTATTCAATCACTCTGTAGCTCCTGGGGGTAACTATTCAGTCACTCTATAGCTCCTGGGGGTAACTATTCAATCTCTCTATAGCTCCTGGGAGTAACTATTCAATTTCTCTATAGCTCCTGGGAGTAACTATTCAATCACACTATAGCTCCTGGGGGGTAACTATTCAATCACTCTATAGCTCCTGGGGGTAACTATTCAATCACTCTATAGCTCCTGGGGGTAACTATTCAATCACTCTATAGCTCCTGGGGGTAACTATTCAATCACTCTGTAGCTCCTGGGGGTAACTATTCAATCACTCTGTAGCACCCAGGGGTTACTCTTCAATCACTCTGTAGCACCTAGGGTAACTATTCAATCACTCTGTAGCTCCTGGGGGTAACTATTCAATCACTCTGTAGCTCATGAGGGTAACTATTCAATCACTCTCTAGCTCCTGGGGGTAACTATTCAATCACTCTGTAGCTCCTGGGGGTAACTATTCAATCACTCTATAGCTCCTGGGGGTAACTATTCAATCTCTCTATAGCTCCTGGGGGTAACTATTCAATCTCTCTGTAGCTCCTGGGGGTAACTATTCAATCACTCTATAGCTCCTGGGGGTAACTAAAAACTATTCAATCACTCTTTAGCTCCTGGGGGTAACTATTCAATCACTCTGTAGCTCCTGGGGGTAACTATTCAGTCACTCTATAGCTCCTGGGGGGTAACTATTCAATCTCTCTATAGCTCCTGGGAGTAACTATTCAATCACTCTATAGCTCCTGGGAGTAACTATTCAATCACTCTGTAGCACCTAGGGTAACTATTCAATCACTTTATAGCTCCTGGGGGTAACTATTCAACCACTCTGTAGCACCTGGGGGGAACTATTCAATCACCCTGTAGCTCCTGGGGGGTAACTATTCAGTCACTCTCTAGCTCCTGGGGGTAACTATTTAATCACCCTGTAGCTCATGGGGGTAACTATTCAGTCACTCTATAGCACCTGGGGGTAACTATTCAATCTCTCTGTAGCTCCTGGGGGTAACTATTCAATCTCTCTATAGCTCCTGGGGGTAACTATTCAATCACTGTAGTTCCTGGGAGTAACTATTCAATCACTCTGTAGCTCCTGGGGGTAACTATTCAATCACTCTGTAGCTCCTGGGGGTAACTATTCAGTCACTCTCTAGCTCCTGGGGGTAACTATTTAATCACTCTCTAGCTACTGGGGGTAACTATTCAATCACTCTCTAGCTCCTGGGGGTAACTATTCAATCACTGTAGCTCCTGGGGGTAACTATTCAATCACTATATAGCTCCTGGGGGTAACTATTCAATCACTCTGTAGCTCCTGGGGGTAACTATTCAATCATTCTCTAGCTCCTGGGGGTAACTATTTAATCACTCTCTAGCTCCTGGGGGTAACTATTCAATCACTATAGCTCCTGGGGGTAACTATTTAATCACCCTGTAGCTCATGGGGGTAACTATTCAGTCACTATATAGCTCCTGGGGGTAACTATTCAATCAACCTGTAGCTCCTGGGAGTAACTATTCAGTCACTCTGTAGTTCCTGGGGGTAACTATTCAATCACTATATAGTGCCTGGGGGTAACTATTCAATCACTCTGTAGCTCCTGGGGGTAACTATTCAATCACTCTGTAGCTCCTGGGAGTTACTCTTCAATCACTCTGTAGCACCTAGGGTAACTATTCAATCACTCTGTAGCTCCTGGGGGTAACTATTCAATCACTCTGTAGCTCATGGGGGTAACTATTCAATCACTCTCTAGCTCCTGGGGGTAACTATTCAATCACTCTGTAGCTCCTGGGGGTAACTATTCAATCACTGTAGCTCCTGGGGGTAACTATTCAATCACTATATAGCTCCTGGGGGTAACTATTCAATCACTCTGTAGCTCCTGGGGGTAACTATTCAATCATTCTCTAGCTCCTGGGGGTAACTATTTAATCACTCTCTAGCTCCTGGGGGTAACTATTCAATCACTATAGCTCCTGGGGGTAACTATTTAATCACCCTGCAGCTCATGCGTGTAAACACTCAGTCACTATATAGCTCCTGGGGGTAAACTATTCAATCAACCTGTAGCTCCTGGGAGTAACTATTCAGTCACTCTGTAGTTCCTGGGGGTAACTATTCAATCACTATATAGTGCCTGGGGGTAACTATTCAATCACTCTGTAGCTCCTGGGGGTAACTATTCAATCACTCTGTAGCTCCTGGGGGTTACTCTTCAATCACTCTGTAGCACCTAGGGTAACTATTCAATCACTCTGTAGCTCCTGGGGGTAACTATTCAATCACTCTGTAGCTCATGGGGGTAACTATTCAATCACCCTCTAGCTCCTGGGGGTAACTATTCAATCACTCTGTAGCTCCTGGGGGTAACTATTCAATCACTCTGTAGCTCCTGGGGGTAAATATTCAATCACTCTGTAGCTCCTGGGGGTAACTATTAAATCACTCTGTAGCACCCGGGGGTTACTCTTCAATCACTCTGTAGCACCTAGGGTAACTATTCAATCACTGTAGCTCCTGGGGGTAACTATTCAATCACTCTGTAGCTCATGAGGGTAACTATTCAATCACTCTCTAGCTCCTGGGGGTAACTATTCAATCACTCTGTAGCTCCTGGGGGTAACTATTCAATCACTCTATAGCTCCTGGGGGTAACTATTCAATCTCTCTATAGCTCCTGGGGGTAACTATTCAATCTCTCTGTAGCTCCTGGGGGTAACTATTCAATCTCTCTGTAGCTCCTGGGGGTAACTATTCAATCACTCTATAGCTCCTGGGGGTAACTATTCAATCACTCTATAGCTCCTGGGGGTAACTATTCAATCACTCTGTAGCTCCTGGGGGTAACTATTCAGTCACTCTATAGCTCCTGGGGGTAACTATTCAATCTCTCTATAGCTCCTGGGAGTAACTATTCAATTTCTCTATAGCTCCTGGGAGTAACTATTCAATCACACTATAGCTCCTGGGGGTAACTATTCAATCACTCTATAGCTCCTGGGGGTAACTATTCAATCACTCTATAGCTCCTGGGGGTAACTATTCAATCACTCTATAGCTCCTGGGAGTAACTATTCAATCACTCTGTAGCTCCTGGGGGTAACTATTCAGTCACTCTATAGCTCCTGGGGGTAACTATTCAATCTCTCTATAGCTCCTGGGAGTAACTATTCAGTCACTCTATAGCTCCTGGGGGTAACTATTCAATCTCTCTGTAGCTCCTGGGGGTAACTATTCAATCTCTCTATAGCTCCTGGGGGTAACTATTCAATCACTGTAGTTCCTGGGAGTAACTATTCAATCACTCTGTAGCTCCTGGGGGTAACTATTCAATCACTCTGTAGCTCCTGGGGGTAACTATTCAGTCACTCTCTAGCTCTTGGGGGTAACTATTCAATCACTCTGTAGCTCCTGGGGGTAACTATTCAATCTCTCTATAGCTCCTGGGGGTAACTATTCAATCACTCTATAGCTCCTGGGGGTAACTATTCAATCACTCTGTAGCTCCTGGGGGTAACTATTCAGTCACTCTATAGCTCCTGGGGGTAACTATTCAATCTCTCTATAGCTCTTGGGAGTAACTATTCAGTCACTCTATAGCACCTGGGGGTAACTATTCAATCTCTCTGTAGCTCCTGGGGGTAACTATTCAATCTCTCTATAGCTCCTGGGGGTAACTATTCAATCACTGTAGTTCCTGGGAGTAACTATTCAATCACTCTGTAGCTCCTGGGGGTAACTATTCAATCACTCTGTAGCTCCTGGGGGTAACTATTCAATCACTCTCTAGCTCCTGGGGGTAACTATTCAATCACTCTCTAGCTCCTGGGGGTAACTATTCAATCACTCTCTAGCTCCTGGGGGTAACTATTCAATCACTGTAGCTCCTGGGGGTAACTATTCAATCACTATATAGCTCCTGGGGGTAACTATTCAATCACTCTGTAGCTTCTGGGGGTAACTATTCAATCATTCTCTAGCTCCTGGGGGTAACTATTTAATCACTCTCTAGCTCCTGGGGGTAACTATTCAATCACTATAGCTCCTGGGGGTAACTATTTAATCACCCTGTAGCTCATGGGGGTAACTATTCAGTCACTATATAGCTCCTGGGGGTAACTATTCAATCAACCTGTAGCTCCTGGGAGTAACTATTCAGTCACTCTGTAGTTCCTGGGGGTAACTATTCAATCACTATATAGTGCCTGGGGGTAACTATTCAATCACTCTGTAGCTCCTGGGGGTAACTATTCAATCACTCTGTAGCTCCTGGGAGTTACTCTTCAATCACTCTGTAGCACCTAGGGTAACTATTCAATCACTCTGTAGCTCCTGGGGGTAACTATTCAATCACTCTGTAGCTCATGGGGGTAACTATTCAATCACTCTCTAGCTCCTGGGGGTAACTATTCAATCACTCTGTAGCTCCTGGGGGTAACTATTCAATCACTGTAGCTCCTGGGGGTAACTATTCAATCACTATATAGCTCCTGGGGGTAACTATTCAATCACTCTGTAGCTCCTGGGGGTAACTATTCAATCATTCTCTAGCTCCTGGGGGTAACTATTTAATCACTCTCTAGCTCCTGGGGGTAACTATTCAATCACTATAGCTCCTGGGGGTAACTATTTAATCACCCTGCAGCTCATGGGGGTAACTATTCAGTCACTATATAGCTCCTGGGGGTAACTATTCAATCAACCTGTAGCTCCTGGGAGTAACTATTCAGTCACTCTGTAGTTCCTGGGGGTAACTATTCAATCACTATATAGTGCCTGGGGGTAACTATTCAATCACTCTGTAGCTCCTGGGGGTAACTATTCAACCACTCTGTAGCTCCTGGGGGTTACTCTTCAATCACTCTGTAGCACCTAGGGTAACTATTCAATCACTCTGTAGCTCCTGGGGGTAACTATTCAATCACTCTGTAGCTCATGGGGGTAACTATTCAATCACCCTCTAGCTCCTGGGGGTAACTATTCAATCACTCTGTAGCTCCTGGGGGTAACTATTCAATCACTCTGTAGCTCCTGGGGGTAAATATTCAATCACTCTGTAGCTCCTGGGGGTAACTATTAAATCACTCTGTAGCACCCAGGGGTTACTCTTCAATCACTCTGTAGCACCTAGGGTAACTATTCAATCACTCTGTAGCTCCTGGGGGTAACTATTCAATCACTCTGTAGCTCATGAGGGTAACTATTCAATCACTCTCTAGCTCCTGGGGGTAACTATTCAATCACTCTGTAGCTCCTGGGGGTAACTATTCAATCACTCTATAGCTCCTGGGGGTAAACTATCATCTCTCTATAGCTCCTGGGGGTAACTATTCAACAACTCTGTAGCTCCTGGGGGTAACTTTTTCATCCCCCTGTAGCTCCTGGGGGTAACTATTCAATCACTCTATAGCTCCTGGGGGTAACTATTCAATCACTCTATAGCTCCTGGGGGTAACTATTCAATCACTCTGTAGCTCCTGGGGGTAACTATTCAGTCACTCTATAGCTCCTGGGGGTAACTATTCAATCTCTCTATAGCTCCTGGGAGTAACTATTCAATTTCTCTATAGCTCCTGGGAGTAACTATTCAATCACACTATAGCTCCTGGGGGTAACTATTCAATCACTCTATAGCTCCTGGGGGTAACTATTCAATCACTCTATAGCTCCTGGGGGTAACTATTCAATCACTCTATAGCTCCTGGGAGTAACTATTCAATCACTCTGTAGCTCCTGGGGGGAACTATTCAATCACTCTGTAGCACCCAGAGGGTACTCTTCAATCACTCTGTAGCACCTAGGGTAACTATTCAATCACTCTGTAGCTCCTGGGGGTAACTATTCAATCACTCTGTAGCTCATGGGGGTAACTATTCAATCACTCTATAGCTCCTGGGGGTAACTATTCAATCACTCTGTAGCTCCTGGGGGTAACTAATTCAATCACTCTGTAGCTCCTGGGGGTAACTATTCAATCTCTCTATAGCTCCTGGGGGTAACTATTCAATCTCTCTGTAGCTCCTGGGGGTAACTATTCAATCACTCTATAGCTCCTGGGGGTAACTATTCAATCACTCTATAGCTCCTGGGGGTAACTATTCAATCACTCTGTAGCTCCTGGGGGTAACTATTCAGTCACTCTATAGCTCCTGGGGGTAACTATTCAATCTCTCTATAGCTCCTGGGAGTAACTATTCAATAGCTACCTTCTATTCAATCACACTATAGCTCCTGGGGGTAACTATTCAATCACACTATAGCTCCTGGGGGTAACTATTCAATCACTCTATAGCTCCTGGGGGTAACTATTCAATCACTCTATAGCTTTCCTGGGGTAACATTC